>LPNX010280689.1:56590-96041 GCA_001517045.1 Pseudotsuga menziesii
TATAGTCAAAACAGGAAAATATTTCTATGACTTTAAAGTCTAAGTTTTACCCTTGTAATGATTAAAATAAATTATGAATTAAAATAGCAACGCAATTTATTATTATTGTTGTTGGTAGTGGTAGTGGTAGTGTATTAAAAACTAAGTTGATGAATGTTTACTTTATGAATTATAGATTAACGTGAGAAATTTATTACCTATAAATTTATTTAATGATATTGATGTTAGTAAAGACTCCCTTATTTATTAATATTATTTATTTTAACAATCAAAATTAATTATGAACTAGAATAGTATTAGCGTAGTAGAGTTTGTATTTTTTAATATACAAGAGGAAAGGGGGAAAACCAACTTAACTAATTACTGCAAGTGTTCATTATTTATTTATGAAGTATTTGAACAATGTGTTTAATTGAAAAGAGCATATTTTTATTGAAAATATAGATATTTTACAATATTTATATTATCAATAAGATTTAAATCATGTATTAATTTATGTTAGGGCATGGAGGAATCGAACCACCATCGTCCTGCTTGGAATGCAGGTGCTCTTCCATTGAGCTAGAACCCTTTACAACATGAGGGGAGAGGGACTGTGTTAACACCTGGATTACACATTTCTAATCCTTTGTGACAAAGCAAAATGATGTTTTGCTCAGAGAGGAAGTCTATAAGATGTTTCAAAGTTCATTATTGAATATGATTATGCACATTTGATATAGTGACATGTTGAGTTTATGTAAAAAACAATTTGAAAAGTTAAAAATTAAATGGTGTTATCTACTTCACATAAAGTACCGTCACATGAATTAACATAGAAGTTGAACCAAATTTTTCATATTAGTAAATAATATAAAATTCCTCAAAAAAGGCTTGAAGAGAATATTTGATATACAACAAACATTTAAAAGTGTTTCTTCTTGTATATTAATAACTAGTTCAAAGAGAAAATTACATTCATGAATCATCTCCACATAATATCCTTATATTCAGTCAAGCAAATCAATTACAACTTGTACACCACATTTATTTATCGTGGTCTTCCTGCAATCTTCTTTCTTTTGCATCCATGCCCAAACTATGGTATTAACTGGAATAGATCCAAGTCATGTGTCATCAAGGTTTGGTACCCAATATTGTTCTAAAATTTTCCTTTGTATTTCCCTGAACTAGGCTTCCATCAATCAACCTTTACATGAAGAGTCTCACTTTCATCATTCTGGAAGATATATGAGGTGATTTTTGCCATCCAAATCGTCTCTCCTTCATCCTCAGTTCATGATCTAACTACCAAAACCTTTACTTTCTCAAATTCAATCATAGGATTGAATCTTAGATTTATCTTGTTGCACCTGGGTCCAACATATACCAGTTCATCCATCACATTATCAAATTCTCCATCCATAATACTTATATTACATGCAGTGCATTACGATCAGCATTAAATCTCACATGGATTAAATTGTCTTTATGATGCAATGTATTTGATGATAATGTCTAACATGAATTAAAGCTAACGTGATGTTATCACTTAGTGATTGATTTTCTGGATTAAGTTATGTGAAATATTTTCACTCCACAATGAATTTTTCATGGTTCCCATAACAAACATGGGTGGAGTGTCCACTCAAAACGTTGGTCTGAAAAATGTTCACATAGTTTAATCCAGAAAATCAATCACAATGATGACAAACTGATAAAACCTGCATGCTCAAAATGTTAGTACTGTATTTATTGAGTATAAGTTAATATACTAGTACAAAGTTGGCACCACTTTATTGTCTACACGAGAAAATATAATTATGAATTTGAATGCAACATAGTAGTACAATTAAATTTATATCAACTATAATAACGAATAATAGGAAAACCTCACTTCAAACCTTATTGCAAGTGCCTTACATTTATTCACAAAGCAATTCTATAATATATTTTAAGCTGCATTCGCATAAAGTATCATCACATGAATTAACATTGAAGTTGAACCAAAATTTTCATATATGTAGCAAATAATATAAAATTCCTCAAAAGGTAGCTTGAAGAGAATATTTGATATACTACAAACATTGACAAATTTTTCTTCATGTATATTAATTAGTCATTCAAAAAGAAAAATTACATTCATGAATCATCTCCACCTAATCTCCTTATATTTTCTCAAGCATATCAAGTACAGCTTCAGGATGAAGATTTCTATAGTTAATCAGAATGACAAAGAGAGTTTATGGAATTAGATTGTGTGTATTGAAACATCCCTATGTTTCAAGTGGACACTCCACCAATCATCAGGGGAACAAAATGAAAAGCTGAAAGTAGTATTGAAGAGAGTGAGCAAAATCTAATAATAAATAAGGAAAGGATTTTGTACATGCATTAATGAATATAATTATGCACATTTGATATAGTTAGATGTTGTGTTGATCTAAAAGACAAATTGAAAAGTTAAAATTTGAATGGTATTATCTAATTCGCATAAAGTATCATCACATAAATTAACACTTGAAGTGAAATTTCATATATGCAGTAAATAATATAAAATTCCTCAAAAAGTAGCTTGAAGAGTATTTATTATAGTACAAACATTGAAAAATGTTTCTTCATGTATACTAAAAGTCGTTCAAAAAGAAAAGTTACATTCATGTATCATCTCCACATAATCTCCTTATATCCGCTCAAGCAAATCACGTACATCTTGTACACCACATTTATTTATCTTTGTCTTCTTGCAATCTTCTTTCTTTGGCGTCCATGCCCAAACTATGGTATTAATTGGAATAGATCCAAGTTCTGTGTCATTGGGATTTGGTACCCAATATTGTTTTAAAACTTTTTCCTTCTATTTCCTTGATCTAGGCTGCCACCAATCAATATTTACATGAAGGGTATCGCTGTCATCATCCTGGAAGATATCTGAGGTGGATTTTTCCATCCAAATCATCTCTCCTTCATCCTCATTTCCTGATCTAACAAGCAACATTTTTCCTTTCTCAACATCAATTCTAGGATTGAATGTTGGCTTTGGCTTGTTGCACTTGGGTCCAACATATACCGGTTCATCTGTCACATTATCAAAATCCCCATCCATAATACTTTATATTGCATGGAGTGCATTACCATCAACGTTAACATTTTGCCTTGTCTTTGACCAAAAATCATCAGAAGAAGAATCACTTTCATCCAAGGGTGTATGGTCATTGTAGATTCCATTTAATGCATCAAGAACTCTTTTCCAATAATCTAGTTTTTCATTCCATTCCTATGTAACAATTGGTGAATTCTCACTGCCAATAGTCTCTTTCCACATTTTTATGTATGATGTTATTCCTTCCTTTAGTTATTTTAAATATGCATCATTGTATTTAGGATGTAAGAAAGATATCTATATTCCACAACTCCACTGGTTCTGACCACTCAATGTCTCTGATGGATTCTTTATACCTCATAACTGGAACATCATTGAGTACAAGGAATTGGAAGTACTAGACATTAAGATGTCCAACTAGTGAATTTTTCCCCTCCTTGATGTACCCATTAAGAAAACTTTTGAAGTCATACACTTTGTCAATAAGTTTAGGTGGAAACACCCTTTTTTCTTCTATTGTGCGATATGTATCCATCATCTCAGGTAAAGAATATATATCTTTACTTTTCAAGTTGGAAGACATTCTTCCGTAGGTTCCATCTATGTCTTCATGGGTGTGCCCCACAAGCAAGAACCCAACCTCAATAGTGATGAAGACACCAAGTGCAGTTAATAGTGATAGAAACATGAAAACATAACGATTCTTATTATCACTAGCTTCATTGTCCAACTGTAACAACAAATGTGGAGGAAGAGGTTTAAAAACAAGATTTTGATTTGTTGAGCTTCCATTTAAAGATAGGAAAGCATCCTTGTACACTCTACATTTTGAGTAAATAGAGTTTTGAAGTAATGCATTTGAAAGTGTGTTTCTTAAACTTCCACTCTCATAAAGCAAATCACCATACATATCAAGGTGTGGGTCTTCAAGGTCCCTCAAGAACTTTGCAAGAGATGTAATGGTAAATTGTGATCCCATGTGTACAAATGGTAGGGAAGAATGACCAAAACCTCCTGTGCTATGCCCATGTGTTAGCATACCTGTCAACGACAAACCCAAGTTTGTTCCTGCAACAGATTTTGATTTGACACGTAATCTTGGGATTGAAGTCTTTGTTTTGTCCATTTTATCATGAATAATGCTCAAGTATTCCTTTGGATACCACTCTGACATAATTCTGTGGGCATAGTAGCAGTATCTTCCACACATAACAATATTGTTATGTTTCTTCAGTCTAGCTCGTGCCTTTTCTTCCAGCTCTTTTGTAGTAGCTGTCTTCATCTATGCTTTCAACACAATACATTCAATACATTTACTGAAGTTAGTGTTCTTTGAGAATGCCACATTTGGAAAATGAGTATTCCAAATCTTGCTCATTGTTGGTTGTGATATTGATGGAAAATTTAGCTCTTGAAGAGCCTCGTTGATCTCTTTTAACAAAGAAATTTGGGTGTATGTTGATGGCGGCAATCTTAAAGGAGTAGATGTTTCATCTTCTTCAACTTGTCGTGTTTGGTTCGATGAAAAGTCTGAATTATCCATTACAATTTTGTGCAATATTTCTATGGCTGCCACAGTATGTGCACGTGGTTTGCATTTGTTGGTGTTACCATGAATTCCTTTGACATGTCCTTGTTGGAAATTATGTTGGTAAGTATAGAAGGTGCTTTAAGGAATATTATGTATCTTGTACCATGCTTTCTTACAAATAATATCTCCATTAAACCTCATGTCCTTTACTTTTCTAATAGTAGGAGGTAGGCCATGGCCATGGCTCTTTGACATGATTGTGTTGGAAAGGAGTGAATTCAAGACAAATTCCCTAATGTCATTTTTTTAAAAGAGTTTCATACCCCTTATGGCTGTTGCAATGGCTTTCCTATCCACATGTTGAAGACAATCTTGTTTGCAACATTCATCCACTGCTAAAAGTCAGATTTCTTTCTCTTCATCTCTTTTTATTTGAAAGTTTCCAACTTTTTTTGTAGCCACAACTCGTTTAATCCTTTTATATGGCCTCGTTGCATGCATAGCAATTGAGTCTCAGTATTTTTCATTATAAATATAATCATCCCATGTGTTTAAGGGACTTGTTTCCTCTATAAGATCCCATACTGCCATTTCCTTGGGTGCCTCCTTGAAATTTTCATTCACCCTTAAAATCTCACCTTCATTGTCCACCAACTTATTTATTGGCCATCTAACCAAACAATGTATATACTTTTCCCCAATCCTACATCTTTCACAATTTCTATCTATGTCTTCCACAAAAACACCGAATTCCTTTTCACCTAACATTTCACCCTCAACCATGTCATCCTCACGTACATTAACTATGATCCCTTTGGCAATGTGCATGCTTGTTCCTGTGCATTCATGTGTAAGAGAAACCTTTTTACATGTGAATGTAAGCCTATCTTGGGGAGTATTTACTGGATGATCATGACAATGAGGTTCCAAATCTGATTCTGGCCAAATCTCATAAGATCCCAATGCACTCCCTAGTGTATTCTCAAATCCTGTTGGATGTGGCAAAAGAGCATCATGTTTTAACACTTTCTCAATGTTAACCACTATGGATCCCTTTTTCACCATCCTGCCATGCACCTTATGAACAATCTCTGTATTGAATATGGAGCCTTCACCCACCTTCAATCCACATTGCAAAAGATCTACCTTGTCTCCAATAGAAAATGCAGAAGATACATTTGCACCTACACAACAAATTAAACAAACTTAGTATTTGCTCAAAAAAACAAGCAATGTGCTATCAAAAACACTTAACATGTGCTTCAAGATTTTAATTTACCTTTGTTATGCCTCAAATATATGATCTTCCATAGATGTAAGTCCCCTTCATCAACATATTCCACAATCAAATGTGGTTCAATGACATCAATTATCAAAACTATAACATATCCTACATTAATCCTTTGTCCACCATAATGAGTTGTAGTCTCTGTAAATTCAACCCTTCCTAGTCCAACAACTTGACCATTAATTAGGAGGTCAACATAGTCTCCTCTTGTCAAAATTATATTTTCCATTGTAACTCCTCCCAGTTTCTGTAACACATTTGAATTGTAGTTTGTAATTATGGTTAAGCCATATGAAGTGTATGTTCAAAAAAGTAATATAGTTGCAATAATTCAAAACAATAGGGTAGCCCTTTTGTATGCCACGAAACATTGTTCCCCTATAGCTTGTGCACGCTAGCAAAAAGAAATTTACATATAAATTACACAAAATATATATGAAGAGATAACAATAAGAGATCCAAGAATTATTAGAGAATGATAGATATCAACTACAATAAAAACACCAAATTCCTATTTGACTTTGGACATGGGACTTATATTATTGATGTCTGTGTATGAATGTGCTGGAAATCTAGCTAGAGTTAGCTTCCATTCTTAAAATGTTGCATGTTGAATGAAAGTTAATGTGTGTTAGTTTTAATAATGTATTTTTTTATCTAACAAAATCACATTGTCATCAATCACACTATACCATGATGAAAATCTAGTTGTGTTAGTTTTCATAATGTAGTCTTTTATCTAACAAAATCACATTGTCATCAATCACATTACACCATGATGGAAATCTAGCTGTGTTAGTTTTCATAATGTAGTTTTTTATTTAACAAAATCACACTGTCATCAATCACATTACACCATGATGGAAATCTAGCTATAGTTAGCTTTCATTCATAAAACATTGCATGGTGACTAAAAGCTAATTTGTGTTAGTTTTAATATGGTAGTATTCTATCTAACACAACCACATTGTTATCAAATATGTTACACCATAATGAAAATATAATGGAGTTAGCTTCCTTCTAACAACATGGCATGGTAAGTGAAACCTAACATGCGATTGATTTCATAAGGAATTTTTCCATCTAACACAACTACGTTGTCATCAATCACATTGTACTACGATGGAAATCTAGTTGGAGTTAGTTTTCATTCTTAAAACATTGCACGGTTAGTGAAAGCTAAAGTGTGTTACTTTTTATAAGGTAGTTTTTCATCTGACACAACCACATTGTCATTAATTAGTTTTTCATCTGACACAACCATATTGTCATTAATTACATAGCACCATGATGGAAATCTAGTTACAGTTAACTTTCATTCTTAAAATATTGCACCGTGAGTAAAAGGTAATGTGTGTTAGTTTTTCATAATGTAGTTTTAAATCTAACACAACCACATTGTCATAAATCACATTGCACCATGATGGAAATGTAGATGGAGTTGGCTTTCATTCTTAAAACATTGCACGATGAGTGAAAGCTGATGTGTGTTAGTTTTCATAAGGTAGCTTTCTATCTAAAACAACCACATTGTCATCAAATATATCACACCATGATGGAAATATCGCTGGAGTTATATTTCATTTTAACAACATGTCATGATAAGAGAAAGTTAATATGTGTTAGCTTTCATAAGGTAGTTTTTTATTTACCACAACCACATTGTCATCAATCACATTGTACCACAATGGATATCTAGTTGGAATTAGCTTTCCTCATTGCACAGCGAGTGAAATCTGACGTGTGTTAGCTTTCATAATGTAGTTTTTCATCTAGCACAACCACATTTTCATCAATCACAATTCACCATGATGGAAATCTAGTTGGAGTTAGATTTTGTTTTTAAGACATTGCACGATGAGTAAAAGATAATGTGTGTTAGCTGTCATAAATTAGTTTTCCATCTAACACGGTCATATTGTCCTCAAATACATTACACCATGATGAAAATCTAGCTAGAGTTAGCTTTCCTTCTAACAACATGGCATGATGAGTGAAAGCTAATGTGTGTTAGTTCATTGCACCCTGATGGAAAGCTCGCTGAAGTTAGCTTTTGTTCTTAAAACATTGCACGGTTGAGTGAAAGTTAATGTGTGTTAGTTTTCGAAATGTAGCTTTCTATCTAAAACACTCACATTGTCATCAAATACATAACATGATGATGCAAATCTAGCTATAATTAGCTTTTCTTTTAACAACGTGTTAGCTTTCATTCTTAAAGCATTGTATGGTGAATGAAAGCTAATGTGCGTTAGCTCATTGCACCAAGATGGAAATCTAGTTAGTGTTAGCTTTTGTTTTTAAAACATTGCACCGTGAGTGAAAGTTAATGTGTGTTAGAATTCATAAGGTAGTTTTATATCTAAAAGAGTCACATTGTCATCAAATACATAACACCATGACAAAAATCTAGCTGAAGTTAGCTTTAGTCCTTAAATCATTGCATGATGATTGAAATTTAATGTGTTAGCTTTCATAATGTAGTTTCCATCTAACACAACTAGGTTGTCATCAATCACAATGCACCATGATGGAAATCTAGCCATTGTTAGCTTTCATAAGTTAGTTTTTCATCTAACACAACCACATTGTCATCAAATACATTACACTATGATGAAAATCTAGTTGGAGTTAGCTTTGCTCCTAACAACATAGCCGGATTATTTTTCTATCTAACACAATCACATTGTCACATTGCACCGTGATGGAAATCTAGCTGGAGTTAGCTTTCAACCTTAAATCGTTGCACGGTGAGTGAAATATAATGTGTGTTCACTTTCATAATGTAGTTTTCCATTTAACGGCCAAATTGTCATCAATCAAAATGCACTATGTTGAAAATATTGCTAGAGTTAGATTTTGTTCTTAAAATGTTGCACGGTCAATAATAACTAATGTGCGTTAAATTTAGTAAGGTAGTTTTTCATCTAACACAGCCACGTTGTCATCAAATACATTACATCATGATGCAAATCTACCTGGAGTTAGCTTTCCTTCTAACAACATGGCACGATGAGTGAAAGCTAATGTGTGTTAGCTTCTATAAGGTAGTTTTTCATCTAACACAACGACATCGTCATCGATCTTATTGCTCCGTGATGGAATTATAGATGAAGTTACCTTTCATTCTTAAATCATTGCACGATGAGTGAAACGTAATCTGTGTTAGCTTTCATAATGTAGTTTTTCATCTAGCACAATCACATTGTCATCAATCATAATGCACCATGATTAAAATGTAGCTAGAGTTAGCTTTCATTTTTAAAACATTGCACGATGAGTAAAGCTAATGTATGTTAGCTTGCATTAAGTAGTTTTTCATCTAACACAACCACATTGTCATCAAATACATTACACCATGATGGAAATCTAGTTGGAGTTAGCTTTTCTTTTAACAGCATGGCACGATGAGTGAAAGCTAATATGTGTTATCTTTCATAAGGTAGTTTTCCATGTAATACAACCACATTGTCATCAAACACATTGCGTCGTGTTGGAAATCTAGCTGGAGTTAACTTTCATCCTTAAATCATTGCACAGTGAGAGAAATCTAATGTGTGTTAGCATTCATAATGTAGTTTTTCATCTAGCACAACCACATTGTCATCAATCACAATGCACCAAGATGAAAATTTAACTAGAGTTAGTTTTCCTTCTTAAAACATTGCACAGTGAGTAAACTAATATATGTTAGCTTTCATAAGATATTTTTCCATCTAGCATAGCCACATTGTTATCACATACAATACATCATGATGAAAATATAGCTAGAGCTAGTTTTCCTTCTAACAACATGGCACTATAAGGGAAAGCTTATGTGTGTTAGCTCATTACACCATGATGGAAATCTAGCTGTTGTTAGCTTTCATAAGTTAGTTTTTCATCTAACACAACCACATTGTCATCAAATACATTACACTATGATGAAAATCTAGTTGGAGTTAGCTTTGCTCCTAACAACATAGCCGGATTAGTTTTCTATCTAACACAATCACATTGTCACATTGCACCGTGATGAAAATCTACCTGGAGTTAGCTTTCAACCTTAAATCATTGCACAGTGAGTGAAATATAATGTGTGTTCGCTTTCATAATGTAGTTTTCCATTTAACACATCCAAATTGTCATCAATCAAAATGCACTATGTTGAAAATCTTGCTAGAGTTAGCTTTTGTTCTTAAAACATTGCACGGTGAATAATAACTAATGTGCATTAACTTTATTAAGGTAGTTTTTCATCTAACACAACCACGTTGTCATCAAATACATTACATCATGATGCAAATCTACCTGGAGTTAGCTTTCCTTCTAACAACATGGAACGATGAGTGAAAGCTAATGTGTGTTAGCTTCCATAAGGTAGTTTTTCATCTAACACAACCACATCGTCATCGATCTCATTGCTCCATGATAGAATTATAGCTGAAGTTACCTTTCATTCTTAAATCATTGCATGATGAGTGAAACATAATCTGTGTTAGCTTTCATAATGTAGTTTTTCATCTAGCACAATCACATTGTCATCAATCATAATGCACCATGATTAAAATGTAGCTAGAGTTAGCTTTCATTTTTAAAACATTGCACAATGAGTAAAGCTAATGTATGTTAGCTTACATTAAGTAGTTTTTCATCTAACACAACCACATTGTCATCAAATACATTACACTATAATGGAAATCTAGTTGGAGTTAGCTTTTCTTTTAACAACATGGCATGATGAGTGAAAGCTAATATGTGTTATCTTTCATAAGGTAGTTTTCCATGTAACACAACCACATTGTCATCAAACACATTGCACCGTGTTGGAAATCTAACTAAAGTTAACTTTTGTCCTTAAATCATTGCACAGTGAGAGAAATCTAATGTGTGCTAGCATTCATAATGTAGTTTTTCGTCTAGCACAACCACATTGTCATCAATCACAATGCACCAAGATGAAAATTTAGCTAGAGTTAGTTTTCCTTCTTAAAACATTGCACGGTGAGTAAACTAATTTATGTTAGATTTCATAAGATAGTTTTCCATCTAGCACAGCCACAGTGTTATCACATACAATACATCATGATGAAAATTTAGCTAGAGCTAGTTTTCCTTCTAACAACATGGCACTATAAGGGAAAGCTTATGTGTGTTAGCTCATTACACCATGATGGAAATATAGCTAGAATCAGATTTCTTTTTAACATGGCATGATGAGTTATAGATAATGTGTATTAGCTTTCATAAAGTAGTTTTCCATGTAATACAACCCCATTGTCATCAATCACATTGCGTTGTGTTGGATATCTAGTTGAAGTTAGATTTCATCCTTAAATCGTTGCACGGTGAGTGAAATCTAATGTGTGTAAGGTTTCATAGTGTAGTTTTCTATCTAACAAACTCACATTGTCATAAATCACAATGCACCATGATAAAAATCTAGTTGGGGTTAGATTTCATTCTTAAAACATTGCACAGTGAGTAAAGGCTAATGTTTGTTAGCTTTCATAAGGTAGTTTTTATTCTAACACTGCCACATTGTCTCATTACACCGTGATGGAAATATAGTTGGAGTTATATTTCAACCTTAAATCATTGTACAATGAGTAAAATCTAATATGTGTTACCTTTCATAATGTATTTTTTTCATTTAGCACAACCACATTGTCATCAATCAAAATGCCCCATTTTGGAAATCTAGCTAGAGTTAGTTTTCATTCTTAAAGTGTTGCATGGTGAGTAATAACTAATGTGTGTTAGCTTTTGTAAAGTATTTTTTCATCTAACACAACCACATTGTCATCAAATACATTACACCATAATGCAAATCTAGCTGGAGTTAGCTTTCTTTCTAACATGGCATGGTGAGTGAAAGATAATGTGTGTTAGCTTTCATAAGGTAGTTTTCCATCTAACACAACACATCGCCATTGATCACATTGCACTGTGATGGAAATTTAGCTGGAGTTAGCTTTCATCCTTAAATCATTGCACAGTGAGTGAAATCTAATGTGTTATCTTTCATAATGTAGTTTTCCATCCAACACAACCACATTATCATCAATCACAATGCACTATGATGAAAATCTAGCTAGAGTTAGCTTTCGTTCTTAAAACATTGCATGCTCAATAAAAATAACATATGTTATCTTTCATAAGGTAATTTTTCATCTAACACAACCACATTGTTATCAAATACATTACACCATGATGGAAAACTAGTTGGAGTTAGCTTTCCTTCTAACAACATGGCACTATAAGGGAAATCTTATGTGTGTTAGCTCATTACACTATGATGGAAATCTAGCTGGAGTTAGATTTCCTTTAAAAAACATGGCATAATGAGTGAAAGCTAATGTGTGTTAGTTTTCATATGGTAGTTTTCCATGTAACACAACCACATAGTCATCAAGCACATTGCATCGTGTTGGAATTCTAGCTGGAGTTAGCTTTCATCATTAAATCATTGCACGATGAGTGAAATCTAATGTGTGTAAGCTTTCATAATGTATTTTGTCATCTAGCACAACCACATTATCATCAATCACAATGCACCATGATGGAAATCTAGTTGGAGTTAGCTTTCGTTCTTAAAACATTGCACTGTGAGTAAAGCTAATGTCTATTAGCCTTCATAATGTAGTTTTTCATCTAACACAACCACATTGTCATCAAATACATTACACCATGATAAAAATCTAGTTGGAGTTAGCTTTCCTTCTAACAACATGGCACTATAAAGGAAAGATTATGTGTGTTAGCTCATTACACCATAATGAAAATCTAGCTGGAGTTAGCTTTCTTTTAACAACATGGAACGATAAGTGAAAGCTAATGTGTATTAGCTTTCATAAGGTAGTTTTCCATCTAACACAACCACATTGTCACATTGCACCATGATGGAAATCTAGCTGGAGTTAGCTTTCAACATTAAATCTTTACACGGTGAGTGAAATCTAATGTGTGTTAACTTTCATAATGTAGTTTTCTATTTAACACAACCACACTGTCATCAATCAAAATGCACCATTTTAGAAATATAGCTAGAGTTAGCTTTCATTCTTAAAACGTTGCATGGTGAGTAATAACTAATATGTGTTAGCTTTTGTAAGGTATTTTTCCATCTAACATGGCCACATTGTCATCAAATACATTACACCATGATGCAAATCTAGCTGGAGTTAGCTTTCCTTCTAACAACATGGCACAATGAGTGAAAGATAATGTGTGTTAGCTTTCATAGCGTAGTTTTCCATCTAACACAACACATAGTCATTGATCACATTGCACCGTGATAGAAATCAAGATGGAGTTAGCTTTCGTCCTTAAATTATTGGACGATGAGTGAAATCTAATGTGTGTTAGATTTTATAATGTAGTTTTTCATCTAACACAAGCACATTGTCATCAATCACAATGCACAATGATGGAAATCTGGCTAGAGTTAGTTTTCGTTCTTAAAACATTACAAGGTCAGTAAAGCTAATGTATGTTAGATTTCATAAGGTAGTTTTCCATCTAACATAGCCACATTGTTATCAAATATATTACACCATGATAAAAATCTAGCTGGAGTTAGATTTCATTCCTTTCTAGGAGAGTACATTGTGTCCTTTACTATTACCACCCAGTTGGATATGATTGCCTTCCTCATTGTGGCGGTAAGAGGAAATTCAATGATGTAAATGATTACTCTTTGTACATTATATTGACTTATAAAGCTGAGCCTTTTGAAACATCAACAAAAAAATATTTACTAGTTTCATCCAACCTCCCCTCCAAGCATATAGGACATTTCCAAATTGAAATATTCATCTCTATGAGAAGAACTAGAAAACCTGCTGGTTGTCTTTATAATTTTATTTCCTGAAGTCACATATACTGAACAAAAGGAGGCCCAAGCTCCAAAACTTCTCATAAACTTCCATATTGTGCACCTTTATTAAGTTAAATTCCATAGATATATGGAGCAAACGCTTTGTTGGATTCCACTTGTGTAATAATTCAAGGATTCAACTTGACTGAAGGATCCAAATGCTACTACAACAATTGCTTCACAATCTACCATGCAAACCTATCCAAACTTTCCATGAGTTCCCCACGCGGGTTGAACAATACTCCAAACAAGGCATGAATGGTCACACAGGTAAATCACCCCCTATAGGGCTTTCGTTTCATACACATGAATCCCTAACACACATCAAACCTGGATTTTTTAAGGATTTTATGACTATTGTTTATACTTTTGTCATCTTTTCTAATGCAAAAGGCTATATCAAATTTTTATATTGTTATTCTAGGGCACACAATGCACTCAAAACCCCTCCAAATAGTTTCTAAATGAGAATTGAGTTCTCTTACCATCCCTGATCATGCCCAAAATTGGAGCTTTAACCATCAAAATTGGACTAGAACTTACCAAAGCTAGTTTTATGTTGTTATCCATCACCTTTTAAGACTTAAACATGCCCAAAAATGTATTTCAACCCTTAGATTCAGCCCATATTCAAAGGTTATGTCTTGTTACTGCTAATTTATAGTCGAAAATGATCCCCACAAGACAATTGTGAAATATTTCCTAAAGGCTTCCTGGCCAACTCAGTAGTAACCCCCAAGTAAGTATCTTCAACTTTGTCCAATACATATGCCGCCTTCTCAGCACTGTAGGTTATGGTTTGAAGCTAAACTCGAACTTAGACTATATATATGTGTAACTTTTCATTTGAATGGGTTATCCTGAGTGCTCATTACTCACATAAAAACTTATATAAAACCCAAAGAATCCATGTTTCTTTTGTGGGGGAGGACGTACATATTTCAAAAGCTTCTTGTTTTAGGGTTATAGGCCAGGAGGGAGAGGTTGCAAAACAAAAAGAAAGTTTCCCTCTGATGGGTAGGAATGCCCTTGGACCCTTTCCCCCACTTCCATAGCTGACTAGTAAGGCTCTGGATCCATAGATGCTCACATGGCTACTTGGATTGGCTTATATCCTTGGTTACCACCCTATACTCCCTAAATAAAAACAACTCGTTTAACCCGTCTGCAGCTTATTCCAAAATATCAAATTTTCAACATCTTGGCGCTTTAAGATATCAAAGTTTTGTGTTTTCTTCTTTGAGAAAGCACCATTTTACTTCATTGCCTCCTATTCACCCTCCTTAAGTGTATTTCTCTCTTTCATGAAAATGAACAGATAAATCATAATGAATCTCCTAACTGCCAACTTTTTTTTACCATCCACCAATTGAAACAAACCCTGATCTTAGGCACTTATAAATCATCTTCTTGCACTTCTTGTCAGCAATTAAAATTTGATTATTACTGAAGGAAAACATTGAACTGTGGGCTATGATTCATTACCCAACTAATAGAAAATAATTTTTTCTATGAACCAGGGACATCGTCATAAATAACAACCTCTTACCTCTCATCTGAACTTTCCCACTTCTCAACTCTACATTTTCTCCACCACTCGAATACAGAATTAGAGTTGGATTTGTCCTCAACAAAATCAATATACCAATCTTTCTAATTAGTAAAATGTTGTGAGAAACTTGAATTAAGGATAACACTCCTACTCTCCACCACCTGGGATAGGCTGAATTGACAGCTAATTAGCCAGTTGTTGGAACGACCTTTTAGTTATTACACAACTGTTGATGAATTCCAATTATTTGACAAACTCACATCTTATCCTTTTATTTAAAAGTACATGCTTATTTTGTGATAAAAGTTTGGTGATAGTTGGCATGCTTCTTTAATGATTACGGGTGTGTCAATGGGATGCTAGTTAGCGTCTCTTGATACAATTTCTCATGTCAATAGCTCTCCTAGATTTACCCAACCAAGTGTTCATGCTTGTCATTTTTCAAGATTTCCAACCAAGAAATTTAAAGTATTCTTGTATGATATTTGTTTTATCCCCAAGATATTTTACTCTTTAGGTCCATCCTTTGGAGGAATTTGTATTAGATCACTATGGATCAGAATTCCAGTAGATAGTAGAATTTTATGCCCACACTCCTAAAAGATCGTTTACCAGTAATGCTAGGCTTTCTGGTAAGTAGCTCATTTTTTTGATGAATTTGTACCCAACCTCCATAGTTTATCCTCAGCCTTAATAACTGCTTCAATGCTACCAGGTTATTATGTAATCTCCTAATTCTTGTCTCTTGTCCAACGGCCTCTACTCATACTTTTCTTGATGAGTCCAACCCTTGTAGTTTTCTCCAGGTCTAAGCTACTATTTCAATGCTTCCATGTTATTCGAAAAGATTCTAATTGTTTGAACCTACAATAATATCATGAATTCAATGTACATGAAGTGTCCTTACCTGTACATTAACCATCTATTGGACTACCTTTCCAGTGTTGCAGCAACTGCTAGCTTCCTAAGACTCATGAAGAGTTGAAATTTGGTCCAAAGGGCACAAAGATGGATTCCCACACAGATACTGGGACTATTAAACTAACTTCATGACAGCCACATTATCATTTTACAATACATGTCATAGACACGGCTGCAAGATACATATTTTACTTATGAAATAGCTAACAAGAAATAAGACACTAACAAGTGCATGTTTCAAGTTCAACCAAAATATACTTAGCAGCTAGCTTCAGCATAGATTATGATTTTTTTACTATCCAAATCAATTGAATTTTAGACTGTCCTTCAAATTAATGTAAAACTTTATACAGGTAGCCGAAATTTTTTAAATAATCACTAAGAATGAAATATGCTAACATCCATAGAAAACCTTTCATGTACCACCTATTCTGATGAAACTATAGATATAATAATATTGTTAAAAGTAAACTAGCATTGTTACTAATAACAACTACAACAACATAGTATTGATATTATAGCTAGATGAATGTGATGCTCATGGTGTTGATTTTGAACCATGTGCAGCTCAGCACATGAGGGCTGGCTCCTCCACCCTTTGAGATTCACTGTCGGTAAATGCCAAGGGTTTCTATATGCCGCTCACGACCCCCATTGCAGACAGTCCCTTTAACGCATCTCCAAAATCCTGGGCACCTACAAAAGAGTCCCCCTACGACAAAGTTGGGTCCACAACCCCCGTCTTACCAAGTCCAATTAGACACCTCTTTGAAGTAGGTATTACTGTATTAGGACCACAAGGGCACACTTTAACTTGCTGTGACACAAGTCAAGATTATGTAGGAAATCCAAAAGGATCCAGTAGGGTAGGAAAGAAAACTATTGGTTGGTCATGTGTCAATCCTGATGGACATGAAATACCCTGCCTACATCAAGGTCTAGGAAACTTGTCTTGTTTGGAAAAGGAGATGTAAGACTGGGTTGAAGATCCTTACCAGGTTGCAGCCAAATTTCACCAAATATATGGTGTACTTTTTGGCATTGTCATCCATTCTATGAGGGTAACTATAGAGCTAAGTGAACTTCTAAAGTTTCAAAAGGAATAGACAGAAGAAATGTCAAAGATCCATGGGGATAGAGAGGAGTAGAATAGTTTCTCATACTTTTCAAGATTAGTGTGCTGCAATTTCTTTTCCTTTAGAATTTTCTCTTATAAAAACATACAGTTGTCCTTTGGCTAAGATACCATTCTATTTGGGGTGTCTCCTAGTGAAATCATCGATTTTGTGCTTGGTATCATTTGCACCCACATAGGGGTTTTGAACCTTGTTCCCTGTGTCACTAAATGTATGATCCTAGGCCTAATATCCACCTACATAGGGGGTTTTGAACCCAATATCCCACATTAATACCAATGTTACCATAATAGATGGATTGGACTAGTTTACACCAAGTAGAATAGGTGGACTAGACGTCATATGAAAAATGTAGAATTTCAGGTTCCATTCAAAATTCAGTAGACTTGAAAATTTTTAGCATTTCATCATTTCAGGACTTGCATGATTGCAACTTTTCAGGAATTTATTCTATGATGTTTGATAGTATATGATTGGAATTTACTTAAGAGCACTAAGCCCTCTTTATCCCCAAATGTTGGTGGTGTTTGTTGTTGAACTCATTTGTCATTTCCATAGTAAAAATGTACCCTTCACTTATTCCAAAACCATTGATTGGGCTTGTTAGCCTTATGGGTTTTGGAATATCTAGTTCCCACTCTGAGAATATTTACTACGTTTGTATTACTTAGCTATACAGTTCAGTTGCAGCATTTTTATTGCAAATTCTGTTGTTGTTAGAAAAAAAAACTGAAGATGATCAATCACTAACAGCTTTGCTTTTCTCATATATATGTAAAAGGATAGGAGAAAAATACAAAGTAGCACACCTCCATGGGAACCCAAACTAAAAAATTAAAACCCTAATCTAATTCTGAACAAGTAAACTGCTAAGTCTAGAAACTCGAACATCCAAAAATAACAAAATGAAAGTGTAAACTTATACTTCTAAATCTGGAATAGTAGTTAACTCACTGCTCAAATATAACCTAATCTAACACTGAAAATGGAACACTTATAGTTTTACAACAAAAACTCAATGCTCCATGAGGACATGTCTTGTAGGATCAAGGGAAATCCCCTTGTGTTTCCCATGCCCATGGATTTTGGGGGTCACCTAGGGAAACATTTCATAGAAAGGAGGACATCTAGACACCCCCTTCCAAAGTTGGGCATTATCTTGGAGACAAGTTTATCACGCTTTTAGGGTGTTGAAGTAACCTTGCATGGCACCTATAAGAGAACTAAATTTCTAAAGGAAAGGGATTAGTTTTTCTTGAGTACTCTTTGCTCTTCTACTTCAATATTTCACACTCATGTCCCTTTCATGCAAAATGCAATTTTTATTGGAGACTTTATGTCGGTGACTTCTATTGTCAATGGTATATATGCTTCACTAGTGGGAAATAAAGGTCTTTTGCAATGACTTTATATCTTCTCAAGACTTGTAGTTTTATTTGATGTACTATAACTTTAAGTGTCTACAACTTTGGTAATGAGGATTATCACTTTCTTGGTAGCCAATTTCACACTTGTTCACTGCATTTTGTAAGAGGTTTGATAGTATTTTGAATTGAATTTCCTTAGGAAAGGTGGTTGTTTGGCACACACCTTCAGGTCTACCAAGTGGCCTTCAAATGTTGTTGTTTGGATGATAAGAGGACTGATATAATCCCAAAGGAACTACCCAGATTTGTAAATTTTAGGGTTTTATTGTTTTTCTTTACTTAGGTACCCAACATATGGAGAAATGAGGCTACAAATATTGATTAAGGCCTAAAATACCCCTAGATTGTCCATTTATTGTCTAAGTGACGTTTCTAGAAGGATTTTAAAGATTATAAATTAAGTTCATTTCTCCATTTCTAGGGAGTTCTTGACATGAATGAAGTTCAAATATGATACTTGTTGGTTTGTGATTGACGCCTAGAGTTACTGCTGCCTTGAGTTGATTGTTTGGGTTGCTAACTTCCTATTGCTTATATATTTCTATGGTCCAGGTTGTGACTGTGTTTTCCTTCTCTCTATTGTTTTTTCCTCCTCTCCAGCTGGGAATGAATGTGTTGGCCTCTTCCTAGCACACTGTGACTATTTTGGAGCCCTTGTGGGCTGGGCATGACTTCATTCACACATTCACTATTCTTCTTTTCCACACATTCACTATTCTTCTTCTTTTCCACACAGTCACACACTATGATGATGATGGAAAATGGAATTTAATTAAGAGCGCTAAGACCTCTTTATCCCCAAATGTTGGTGGTGTTTGTTGTTGAACTCATTTGTCATTTCCATAGTAAAAATGTACCCTTCACTTATTCCAAAACCATTTATTGGGCTGGGCATGACTTCATTCACACATTCACTATTCTTCTTTTCCACACATTCACTATTCTTCTTCTTTTCCACACAGTCACACACTATGATGATGATGGAAAATGGAATTTAATTAAGAGCACTAATCCCTCTTTATCCCCAAATGTTGGTGGTGTTTGTTGTTGAACTCATTTGTCATTTCCATAGTAAAAATGTACCCTTCACTTATTATCTACTATATCTCATTGCTACTCAATAGAACACAACTTAACTAGGTAGCTTAAACACAATATTTCATCCTTTTTATGACTAAATCACACAACCCATATAACTGGGTTACCTTTCTCATACACAATAGTCAAATACTCTATGAGATTCTTCTCGACTTCACATGACACAACACACTGCATAACACAACATAGGCTATGACCTACTCAAACTTCATCAATGAATTCAAATACAAACCAATATGCGCCACTCAACTTGGTCATAAGGAGTTTTAGAAACAATAAGATGGATATCCTTTAGTCAACTACACTCTCTCACAACCAACAGGATTTACAAAAATCTCACTCTTGAACTAGAGACATGGACAAGAACAAAAAAAATACGACTCGTAGTTTTTTATGCACTGGGGATTTCCTTCCCCTTAAAACCACTTAGATACTTCTACTCACAATACCCAATGTTACTCCCTACTGGTGCACTAATGAAAATTCCTAACAACAAGCAACTTTTAGACTAAAACAACTTACTATACTTGCACATGTATAAATATGACATCGTCACTATTGGAGTGATCCTCACATAGGGTACACAGGGATGACACAACTTCTTGGAAATTGTACATATAGCTAGAGGGTATCTAGGAACAACATGATTAAGAGAAGAATTAGCTCAACACATAGACCATGCATTTCAAACCTAGTAAAACCTGTGTCTCAAGACTTCAAACAGAGAATAAATTCTCCATTCAACCCATCCGACTTGATAAACTCACTATACGGAAGAGCGAATATCAATACCAAGAACATAGCTCAGTATTCAACACTATTGGTTGGGTTCACCACAACATATGAATGGTGGAGACTACATCAACACCATTATTCTCCTATGATTTTATCCTTACTGGATTTGATACCACTTGTTGGAAATGATCAAATCTTGAACCAACTCTGATACCAATCGTTGGAAATGACCAAAGCTTGAATTATCTCTAATACCAATTGATGGATATGGGTAAATATAAAACCAATTTTCCACCAAAAAATAAGTATACACAAAGAGAACATAGTTGTGGAATAGAACCAAATTTTGATTCTATTCAGCCAACCCATCAAAAACAATGTATGGATTACAAATTTATACCCAAACAGGAATTTCACATCAACTAAAATTTTCCATCCAATATTGAAGTAGTTTTATACCATATTTGTATGAGGGATATTTTATGAGTTGGATGATGTTTTGAAAACCATATATTATTTATTACTCTGTAATTTCATGTCCATATTCTTTGTGGATCAAAATCCATTAAACTCATGTGTGAAATTTTTTTCCTCTGCAAAGTTTTGTCTTCTCTCTTACAATGGTACTACCTCTTGTTTTCTTCTAAGATGTGGGTTTCAATCTTTATATGGTAGAGAATTCCTTTCTTGGTTTCTTAGTACCTCTAGAGGCTTCTTATTCTTAGAAGATGAACTTGATTTTGAAGATATCAATGCATAACCTCTTAGTCTAGGCATGACTTCATTCACACATTCACTATTCTTCTTTTCCACACATTCACTATTCTTCTTCTTTTCCACACAATCGCACACTATGATGATGATAGAAAATGGGATATCTGTATCGGTTGCAGATTCAAGGACTGCAACTGAATTTGCCAGTCAGGGTGATCCTTTATACTTGAATTCAGTGGGCCCTCTATTTAATGGGGATGGCACCCTGGAAGTATCCCTCAATGATTATGGCATTAATGATTTGGAGGCTAAGAAATATTTTTCCATTTAAAGGCTATTGAAGTAATCCAGTGTGGATGATTGATAAATTTCAAATATTAGATATGAAATATCGCTGAGAGATTTCAATCTGTAGTATTCTCCAGTATCAACCTTTGTTATAACTATTCTCCAGTACACACTATCATGATGATGGAAAATGGAATTTAATTAAGAGCACTAAGCCCTCTTTATACCCAAATGTTAGTGGTGTTTGTTGTTGAACTCATTTGTCATTTCCATAGTAAAAATGTACCCTTCACTTATTCTAAAACCATTGATTGGGCTAGGCATGACTTCATTCACACATTCACTATTCTTCTTTTCCACACATTCACTATTTTGCTTCTTTTCCACACAGTCACACACTATGATGATGATGGAAAATGGAATTTAATTAAGAGCACTAAGCCCTCTTTATCCCCAATTGTTGGTGGTGTTTTTTGTTGAACTCAATTGTCATTTCCATAGTAAAAATGTACCCTTCACTTATTATCTACTATATTTCATTGCTACTCAATAGAACACAACTTAACTAGGTAGCTTAAACACAATATTTCATCCTTTTTATGACTAAATCACACAACCCATATAACTGGGTTGCCTTTATCATACACAATAGTCAAATAATCTATGATATTCTTCTTGACTTCACATGACACAACATAGGATATGACCTACTCAAACTTCATCAATGAATTCAAATACAAACCAATATGTGCCACTCAACTTGGTCATAAGGATTTTTAGAAACAATAAGATGGATATCCTCTAGTCAACTACACTTTCTCACAACCAACAGGATCTACAACCATCTCACTCTTCAAGTAGAGACATGCACAAGAACCAAAAAAATAGGACTCGTAGTTTTTTATGCACTGGGGATTTCCTTCCCCTTAAAACCACTTAGATACTTCTACTCACAATACCCAACGTTACTCCCTACTAGTGCACTAATGACAATGCCTAACAACAAACAACTTTTAGGCTAAACCAACTTATTATACTTGCACATGTATAAATATGACATCGTCACTATTGGAGTGATCCTCACATAGGGTACACAGGGATGACACAACTTCTTGGCAATTGTACATATAGCTAGAGGGTATCCAAGAACAACATGATTAAAAGAACAATTAGCTCAACACATAGACCATGAATTTCAAACCTAGTAAAACATGTGTCTCAAGACTTCAAAAAGAGAATAAATTCTCCATTCATCCCAGCCGACTTGATAAACTCACTATACGGAAGAGAGAATATCAATACCAAGAACATAGCTCAGTATTCAACACTATTGGTTGGGTTCACCACAACATATGATTGGTGGAGTGCAATGTCCCCGGTTTTGACCCCGTTTGCATGATGTATATATCGTAATTAATCGTGGTGAGGAGCTCAAGGCAAAATCACCACCATCGATTTTGTTGTGTGTGTGTTTCAGCAATGGGGATAGTTGCTGATGGTTTATCGTGCTATCTGGCACATTATAATGTGGCATCATGTAAATACGCACATCAATTAAAAACTAAAACCAAAACTAGCTACGGCAGTGCAACGTTGAATGAAAAGGGCATGGTTCCAAAGGATAATGGGTGGGGATGTCAAACCTTAGTCTATGAGGGAAAAAACCATGTTTTGCCACCTTTGTTTGTTTGCCCCCTTTTCTGGTCTCATCCAACCTTGTCAACCTCTTTTAATGCTTCAGCTGGTGGTTGAGGAGTGATGGCTGAGTGGTTGAGGGCAGTAATTGCCTTTGGGAGTGGGGTGGTAGGACTATCAGTCCCTTACCCACACCCACACACCACCCATGACTCCATTCTCACCTTGCCGGTTCATTTTCCCCACACTGAGCTTTCTGCTGTTCATCCACACGCAGAGGCCGCTGTCTGTTTGCTTGCACAGTGGGGCCTCAACCTTCACAACGGTGGTCGGTTTCCTACTCGTGTGTAGGTTTGTGGTCTGTTCATTCCTCATGTAGGGGCCACTGTTTGTTTTTCCTCACGCAGAGGGGTAGGATTCTTGCTCATCTTCATGCACAGGCAGAGGATCTGCTGGATCTCACGTGGCTAGGAGGAGAGCTGCTTACCTGTGGTCATTCACGTTTTCCACAGAGTGGAATTGGGTAAGTCTCCTTGGCGTTTTGTGGTTTGGTGTGGGTTGCACTCACACATAGACTGTTTGGGGTCGTTTTCCCATGTTGTGAGCCTTGCTCACTGATTGTGTTTTGGGGCTGTTGTCTTCCCCACGTTCTTGGTTGGCTGTGGTGTCCAATTGCATTTTGGGCTGCTATGCTTTTGTATTGAGTCATTTTCTATAGTGGTCTATGTCTGAGTTTCCCTGCTATTTGGGACCGTGTATAGCTACCATCGTTGGCACTGTGATTTGGGGCTGTTGATTGCCAGTCATTGGCCGAGTCTCCCATGGTTATGCCAGGAGTTCTGTTTCTTATCCGCTGTGGGTTGTGGATTGTTGCCACTGTTTTTATTGTGAAATTGGGCTGCTGTCGTTACTCTAGTTTGGGTGTGGTTGCTGAGTTGTTTTGGCCATGTTAGGGCCAAGAACAACTCTGAGTTTCCTTGTGGGCTTGAGTTGTGCCTCATCTATTGTTTGGGACTGTCACCGGTTGTCTTGATTTCTTCACAGGGATGTGAAGGGGTTGATTGCTGCGGGTATGCAGTGGTTGGTCTTTGGACTGTGCTGGCTTTGCCGCTTGTTGAAGGCATGTTAAACCTAGCAGTGTTTCGTTTGGTTGTTTTGTGTGCCCTCGGCTATGTGTAAGCCTGCAATTGACCCTTATCCTTGGAGGAATCATGCCCAACTCGGGGGTGGCAGTGTGCTGAGAGAATGATGAGGATGCTGGCCTATGGTTGGGTGGAATGTTGCAGCGACGTAGCTGGTTGCGGGCAAGTTCTTCATTGAAAGATAAGTGCTGTGGCTATTCCATCTCTGCAATTATATTGATGTTTAATTAGTTATGATGAACATGTTGAATGTTGGTTTAGAATATGTTTGCTTCCGCTGAATGATTGAGGAATTATGCATCTTGTTTGATGTTTTATGCATTCTGTTATGTTGTTTAAGCTTTTAATATAAGCATTTCTCCTGTTCATGTTCATGGGGCTATTTGCCGGCTGAATTTGATGTTCGTCGCATCCTCTTCGCCGGTCTGAGGGATGGGGACGTGACATGGAGACTACATCAACACCATTATTCTCATCTGATTTTATCCTTACTGGATTTGATACCACTTGTTGGAAATGATCAAATATTGAACCAACTCTAATACCAATCGTTGGAAATTACCAAAGCTTGAATTATCTCTAATACCAATTGATGGATATGGGTAAATATAAAACCACTTTTCCACCAAAAAATATATCAATTCATAACCTCTTAGTCTAGGCATAACTTCATTCACACATTCACTATTCTTATTCTTTTCCACACAGTCACACACTATGATGATGATGGAAAATGGGATATCTGTATCGGTTGCAGATTCAAGGACTGCAACTAACTTTGCCAGTTAGGGTGAGCCTTTATACTTGAATTCAGTGGGCCCTCTATTTAATGGGGAGGGAACCCTGGAAGTATCCCTCAATGAATATGGCATTAATGATTTGGAGGCTAAGAAATATTTTTCTAGTTAAAGGCTATTGAAGTGATCCAGTGTGGATGATTGATAAATTTCAAATATTAGACATGAAAGATCGCTGAGAGATTTCAATCTATCGTATTCTCTAGTATTAACCTCCGTTATAACTATTCTCCAGTACACACTATGATGATGATGGAAAATGGAATTTAATTAAGAGCACTAAACCCTCTTTATCCCCAAATGTTGGTGGTGTTTGTTGTTGAACTCATTTGTCATTTCCATAGTAAAAATGTACGCTTCACTTATTCCAAAACCATTGATTGGGCCAGGCATGACTTCATTCACACATTCACTATTCTTCTTTTCCACACATTCACTATTCTGCTTCTTTTCCACATAGTCACACACTATGATGATGATGGAAAATGGAATTTAATTAAGAGCACTAAGCCCTCTTTATCCCCAAATGTTGGTGGTGTTTGTTGTTGAACTCATTTGTCATTTCCATAGTAAAAATGTACCCTTCACTTATTATCTACTATATTTCATTGCTACTCAATAGAACACAACTTAACTAGGTAGCTTAAAAACAATATTTCATCCTTTTCATGACTAAATCACACAACCCATATAACTGGGTCGCCTTTCTCATACACAATAGTCAAAAACTCTATGAGATTCCTCTTGACTTCACATGACACAACACACTGCATAACACAACATAGGCTATGACCTACTCAAACATCATCAATGAATTCAAATACAAACCAATATGTGCCACTCAACTTGGTCATAAGGAGTTTTAGAAACAATAATATGGATATCCTCTAGTCAACTACACTTTCTCACAACAAACAGGCTCTACAACCATCTCACTCTTGAACTAGAGACATGCGTAAGAACCAAAAAAATAGGACTTGTAGTTTTTTATGCACCGGGGATTTCCTTCCCCTTAAAACCACTTAGATAATTCTACTCACAATACCCAAGGTTACTCCCTACTGGTGCACTAATGACAATGCCTAACAACAAGCAAATTTTAGGCTAAACCAACTTACTATACTTGCACATGTATAAATATGACATCATCACTATTGGAGTGATCCTCACATAGGGTACACAGGGAGGACACAACTTATTGGAAATTGTACATATAGCTAGAGGGTATCCAAGAACAACATGATTAAGAGAACAATTAGCTGAACACATAGACCATGCATTTCAAACCTAGTAAAACCTATGTCTCAATACTTCAAACAGAGAATAAATTATCCATTCAACCGAGCCAACTTGATAAACTCACTATACGGAAGAGCGAATATCAATACCAAGAACATAGCTCAGTATTAAATACTATTGGTTGGGTTCACCACAACATATGATTGGTGGAGACTACATCAACACCATTATTATCCTATGATTTTATCCTCACTGGATTTGATACCACTTATTGGAAATGATCAAATCTTGAACCAACTCTGATACCAATCATTGGAAATGACCAAAGCTTGAATTATCTCTAATACCAATTGATGGATATGGGTAAATATAAAACCACTTTTCAACCAAAAAATATATCAATGCATAACCTCTTAGTCTAGGCATGACTTCATTCACACATTTACTATTCTTCTTTTCCACACATTCACTATTATTCTTCTTTTCCACACAGTCACACACTATGATGATGATGGAAAATGGGATATCTGTATCGGTTGCAGATTCAAGGACTGCAACTGATTTTGCTAGTTAGGGCGAGCCTTTATACTTGAATTCAGTGGGCCCTATATTTAATGGGGAGGGCACCCTGGAAGTATCCCTCAATGAATATGGCATTAATGATTTGGAGGCTAAGAAATCTTTTTCCAGTTAAAGGCTATTGAAGTGATCCAGTGTGGATGATTGATAAATTTCAAATATTAGACATGAAAAATCGCTGAGAGATTTCAATCTATAGTATTCTCCAGTATTAACCTCCGTTATAACTATTCTCGGATATGTAGAAGTAGAAATCAAGAAAGTGGAGTGATAGGTATGAAAAAGTAGATCTCATACCTAGAGGAGTTAGAGAGTTGACCAATATTATACATATATAAGAGCCAACTAAAAAATTTACAAAATTGTTAACCAATTTTCCATTAAAGTAATGCTAAACACAATGGCCACCCAGGGAGACTCGTGAACAGTGTTCTTAATTCATGAGCAAAGATAGTTGCAAGACTTAGTTAAAATTAACTTGAATTGACCAGATGTTGGACTCACCTTAGACAGGTTCATATAAACCATGCCAAAACAAGTTTGTTCATTCAAAAGGCATTTATGTATCTTTGAAAGGAAGTAAAGAGGAAAAAAATGGCTAGTAACAATGCCAAATGGAATTGTATTAGTGTAACTGGAAGAGGAAGTTCTCCCTTAGCTTTTGTCAATCTCAGAAATGACACAAAAGTTTTGGTCGTTCAATAACTATTGAAAATAGTTTTAAATTTTCTTTTGTCTGAAATGAAAAAATGTGATCTAACAAACAACATAGACAGTGATTGTTGCACCACTACTAATGAAATTTATCTTGCTAACCAGGTATATGAAAGGACACTAATCTGATTAGTTAAGTCCTATAGGTTAGTAATTGTGTTCTCAAAAAGTCATTTGAAATCCATTCAGGTCAAGAGGATGTGCCCACTTAGACATTTATTGCTTTACTACCTTGACAAACCCCCCACTTGAGGAATGTGGTTGAACTCTATCTTTTCAACTAGACAGAAAATATTTTTTCCTTTTGAAGGGAATCCATAGCTGCCGTTCTTTTTGACAAAAAAGTGACAACAAAAACACAAATACATCTAATGGCACATCTACAGAGATTTAATTCAAAGTGACCCATTGGACAAATTGGATTGGGTTTGAACTAGAATAAGATTGATGTTTATATAGCCACCTGTTCCTTACCGTATGTCCTTGGTCAAGGTCATTCTACTACCTTGTACAATAGCCTAAGTTGCGTAAAAGGAAGATTATTAATATGTTGACGAGAGCAAGCCACTCCAGTGCATGATCCTCTTTATTCTATAAGGAAGCATAGTAAGTTTCATGCTTGAATCTAGTTTCAGGATGTGTTTTGGAGGGATGTTTTATTCTCTACCCCAGATTTCATTGTCCATCTTGCTATTGGAATTGTTCCTCAACTTGTAAATTGTCCACTTTATCACCTAAATAACCCTCAACCCTATAATAATGATTATATAAAAGATGATGGGTTTTTTGCAATTTTTATGCAGACTTCTAGCCAAACTTTGATTTCCTGAGTTAGACTATTCCCCATTTCAAGGATAATCCTGAGCTTGAGGTGGTGTAGGCTAGGTGAAATTTGAAGGTTGTGGATTTTGCATGCTCAGTATTTTTATCTACAGTTCAATGTTTAGATTGTAAAGTTAAATTTTCTGAAGCATTGCGAGCTTTTCATCTAGGTTTCTATTGGTCTATGGGCTGGTCTTGTTATTTATTTTGACACAGAGTACTACACAGTCAACGTTTTTATCAGTTCTAGTTTGCCTGCCATGTATGGTATTATAGAAGTTAATTTGAGCATGCTTAGTACAATTATAACAGGATTAGCCATTGATGCAAAGGTACCTATCAGTGACATGTTAGTGAAATTATTGGATTTTTGGAGTAATTATGCTAAAAAAAATTATTTTTTTGAGCAAGTAGGTAGCAAATCTGCAAATGGAAGAAAGAGATTAGTGAACAGAGGAGTTGTCAAGCATTCCATCTTGCAACCATACCTTTGATTTATAGTGTACTTGCTGCTATGAACCTTTACTGCAGGAAATCGGGGGCAATCTAGCTACTATAAACCTCTACTGCCAGAAATCCAGGGCGATCTAGCTGCTAAAAACCTCTACTAATGGAAATCGGGGGCGATCTAGCTGCTAAAAACCTCTACTAATGGAAATCGGGGGTGATCTAGTTGATTAAAACCTCTACAAATGGAAATCGGTGGCGATTGAAGGTTTCATGGTAAATTTAACAGGAAATCGGGGGTAAATGGAATATTTGCAGCAAATTTCAAAGGGTGAATTCGTTATTTCTTCTTTCATGATGCGGCAACACCCACTTTTCCTCTTGCATGATGCGACAAGAATGTGACAACATGGTCTGCGATTGGAATTTTGGTGGATGCATGGAAGATAGAACTGCCTCAAACTTAATGAATAGTGTTGGTTGTTTAATATCTAAATATTTTTTGAGCTATAGTGGGTTGCATATCACATCCAATCTGAAGTGGGTAGTAAAGGATGGAGGAACCAACATTAATCTACCAGATGTGAAGTTTACAGGGATGGAGTGTAAAGGGAAAATAAGCCGAACAAAATATTGTTGCAGAAGATTGAGAAAATACCTAAAACGTTCGTCCTGACCAGAATGCAACACAACCTAATCTGTGAAAGTCCCTTTATGAAAAATCAGTGAAATCGACCCTGTGTGAATTTTATAGGGATGGATTGTACAGGGAAAATAAGCCGAACAAAATATTGTCGCAGAAGATTGAGAAAGTACCTAAAACATTCGTCCTAACCAGAATGCAACACAACCTAATATGTGAAAGTCCCTTTATGAAAAATTAGTGAAATCGACCCTGAGGAGATGCAGGTCGATCCCCACGCGCTGCTATGAGGTGAAGTTTTCCAACCCATGACTGAAATTCCCAACCTGATACAACAATATGAAGTGAAGTTTTCCAACCCATGACTGAAATTCCCCACCTGATCTAGCAATTTGTCTTCCCAACAAATGAGCAAAAATGGTGATTTCAATGTCATTGGCGGTATAGAAACTCAAATTTCAAGTTTTCAAAAGATATTTGTCAAATTGGGGGAAATTAAGTTTAAGGATTTTTTTATTTATTTATAGGTGTCCTTAGAATGAGTTATGTTTGAGTGATTTAATTTACCATTTTTATAGAAAATGGTTGTGTTGTTTTGAAATTTTTTTTTATAAAACTAATTAATTATTATTTTTTGAAACTATGGAAGTTATTTTAAATGGTCATGTTATTTTTGTGACCATTCGTTGAACTTATGTAAATATTTACATAGGGGATAACCAAAAAAATTTAGTCGCTCTGCTACAGTTTCAGCTTGCACGTTAGGGTTCTTGGGTTCACCTCTTCTGCAGACATCATGCTCGCCATTGATGGAGGTTCCCAACCGCCCTCCTCCTCTGTGCTCCCTCCTAAAATCAAATATTTCATGCGCCTGGTTCCCAAATGCTCTCCTCCTCACCTTTCAAAAGAGAGTCTCCATATACATGAAGTTGTCAAACACCATTTTTAGAAGCAAATTTGATGATGATGATGATGAAGAGAGATTTTTAATCGATGAGTTGTTGCCGCAAGGTAAGGAAAATTTGTTTGAGAATGCCACTAGGGATTAGGGCTTGTAGCTTCAGGGGAATTACAACTTGTAGCTTTAGGCCAAATAGATATGATTACAACTACAGGCTAAGTTGGCCTTAGTCTCCCTGCATGCAATAGATGAAGCATATCCATATGCTTTAAATGACGAAGAGAAACCTAATATGTAATCCATAGCCTGTACTTGTAATCATATCTATTTGTCCTAATATGTTTGAACCTATTTTTACAGTAGAGTTTAATGGTGTTGACATAAGAAACTTCATCTATAGATTGCATACAAGGAAAATATGCTCCCTCGATTGATCTATACTTTATGTTTTGTTCTACATTTATGACTATCAATAATTCAACATGGTGATTATGAAACTAAGAACTATGTTACTATAGAAAACCTAATTAATCAGCTTGATACTGTGTGTATGCTTATATGGAAGAAACCTTGCTAGGGTATTTTACGGGGCGGGTTCCCCCTAAAGCTATAATCTGTAGTTGGGATAGGGAACCCTGGGGGTCCTTTGGTTGGCAATATGTCCAAACTAGAACCCTTACCAAAGTATTTTTTCTGTTTCCATTCGCTAACAAGTCCCATGTCCCAAACGAAATGTCACAAGGGCCTTGGATTTATAAGAATACCTTGTTAGTCCCCAGGTTTGAGGATTTCTTAGCTAAACAATATGTTCAATGTTTGTGCCCAATCTGGGTGCAATTCAATGGCCTACCAATGCAAATGTGGTCTTCCAAATTCCTTGGTATTCTACCCATTTTAACTTCTCTACTCTTTCATGCATTTTTGTGCCTGGATGAGGGACATAACCGCTACAATGAAAGGAGGCATTCACTGGTTCCTATGTTAACATTAACATTGTTGTTTATTGAACCCCCAAACATATCTTTCTATGTTATCTATGTAATCCACATTCAAAGGAAATATGGCCTTAATTTGAAAACACAAATACTACATTCATTAAATCATGCCAATTTTTAATTTATGTAAAATATAACTTTTTTTCAAATGGAAGATTGTATTTTGTTTGTTTTTTGTGTCCTAAAAGGGTGATAATGATTATTGGGTGAATATAAATGGCATGATTGACTGTAGCATGAAGTTGTGTTAATTTTATTCCCATGGCATCTAGTAGTTCTATGGAAGTTGTGTTGTATTTATTCCTTTAGCGTTAGATGGTGTTATGTTTATGCAACTTCAAACTATGTTCAATTTGGGTTGACTAATGTGCCTATAGTATGAATGAATGATTCTCATGAATGGTAAATTTCATAAGTACCTAGACAAGTTCATTTAGTTATTCCTTATTTCATAAGTACCTATAAAAGTTTGTTCAACTATTCCTTAATTATATATTGATCTATTCATGAACTCCAAAGGGGTACAGGGAGTATTTGATATTGACTTTGAAGTATATGGGAGAGAAAAATATTTATGCTAAGCTCTCCAAATGTTCCTTCTTTCATATCGAGACCCATTATCTTTGGGCACATCATTTCCATGAATGGTGTCACACTAAAATATTCATGGTGCCTGAATGCATTTTCACAATAAAATAAACTTAGTATTGGAGCTATGTCGCAAGGGTAAATACATTTGGTCTTGCAACATGTCACAAAAAATGTGTCATTTAGGCTGAAACACTGTGCTTGAAATAGAATCTACTCTACAACTTGCCCATGCACTTGCGCAGTAGGGGCAATCGATTATTATTTCATGTTTAGTGAAAAAACTAAAGCTTCCCTTTGACAGATCGATAAATTATCCAGATGGATCCTTTTTTTACCATCCTGTCATGCACCTTATGACCAATATTTGTATTGAATATGGGGCCTTCACCCACCTTCACTCCACATTGCAAAATATCTACCTTGTCTCCAATAGAAAATGCAGAAGAGGCAAATTTTGCACCTATACAACAAATTAAACAAACTTAGTATTTTCCCAAATCAACTACCTACACCTCCATCACTATAGTACATTCATTTTCCATCAAGAAGTAGCAGCCAAGTAGAGTACTGTATACTGCAATTATTTAGGGTTACAACACAATAGCACCTTAGTTATACTTCAATGATCACTAATTGTATCCCTCTCTTAATGAGGTGTTTTGGGCAGAGGTTGTGTGTTATATGATCTAAAAAGGATTACACATAGCCTTCACTCATTTAAGTTTTGACTCAATGCCTCATGTGCATGTTTTTGAAACAATATAATCTTTCATATAACACGATTATATTATTTCTTATTACAATCTAATAAAAATTAATAGATGAGAGTGCTCACCCACTATATGACACCTCATATTAGCACCAATACCAGAGCTGAACTTTTGTCTCTTTGGGCTCATGTACTTAGCGATGCAATTACAAATAGTTGGTTCTGAATTGAAGTCCATTGAGAGAGGAATGTCTTGCTATAATTTAGCTCAAATTCATGTATTTGTGAAATAATCTGCTAGATGTACCTCTATGTTACATTGTAATGGTCATTGTTAGGTATATTGATTTGTCATTAGCATTTCTAATGACAAATTTCTAATAATACAATTATTAATACACCTAAAAGGAAATTTCCAATAATACAATATTTGAGTGAAATATCCTAACCCCAGTCAATTTATAGTTCACCATACAAAGTTACCCTGCCTGAAATCTAGATCCACAACAACCATGGCAATTATTTTTCTCTAAATATTTCCAAAAGCATTTATCCATAACAATCGTGGATTTCCTTAAGAGTATTAGAAATGGCCATTAAGCACCCTTTAGTCCAAAATATAAAATTAATACTAGGCATAAGAACCTATATTTGATGGATTACCATTGTATCTCTTTTAGGATCAAAAATTGGGTGACATCACTTTTGAACCAAATTGGGTGGTCCCCCTGAACTAGTTTTGAGCTGAAATGGAGCTTGCATCTTTATCACTTTGGATCCTGAAACAAATGCAACACTTAATTAGAATATAAATCCTTAGCCTATACCCTAACTGGAATTTCCACCCTATTTCTAACCATTATGGCACATAATCATTCTTTATAACCTTAGCCATGATTCTTCCTACTAATGCCACTCATAACCATCCTCCAAGTATTTCTCAAAACCAATACCATGACCTAGGATCATTTTCAACTTTCCCACTCATGCCCTGGTACACTTGTTTTTCATTAGGAATGTCCATAAGATTCAACATAGGAGATTGAGCAAGGAAGATTAGGATTTAGGTTATAAGCCTAGTTATCAAGGTGACGATGGAACCAAAGGTTGGTATAAATGACCATATGATGCCAAACTTGCACCTTCCATGATTATTTCTATCACCAAATATTTACAGTCCACCTTCATAGTTTTGTTTGTCCATGTCTATGAAATATCCTTAGTTTCCAAATTGGCTTTGGAACCAATTCTAAATGCTTTGCAACATTTCCACACTTCTAAATGTTACTTATGGGTACATAATATGGCTAAAGAATTCACATCCTCATTCTCCCTATAATCTAATATCTCTTCCTCAAGGTCCATGTCTATTGTACGACTGAAAATTTATGATAAACAATGAGAGTTGTGAAAACCCTAGAAACCATAGTCACCTCCAAAACCAAAACTATATTCAATTTCCCCTCCCTCCCACCCAAATCAACTACCTACACCTCCATCACTAGAGTACATTCATTTTCCATCAAGAAGTAGCAGCCAAGTAGAGTACTGTATACTGCAATTATTTAGGGTTACAACATAATAGCACCTTAGTTATACTTCAATGATCGCTAATTGTATCCCTCTCTTAATGAGGTGTTTTTGGTAGAGGTTGTGTGTTATATGATCTAAAAAGGCTTACGCATAGCCTTCACTCATTTAAGTTTCGACTCAATGCCTCATGTGCATGTTTTTGAAACAATCTAATCTTTCATATAACAATATTATATTATTGCTTATTACAATCTAATGAAAAGTAATAGATGAGAGTGCTCACCCACTATATGACACCTCATATTAGCACCAATCCCAGAGATGAAATTTTGTCTCTTTGGGCTCTTATGTACTTAGCGATGCAATTACGAATAGTTGGTTATGAATTTTAGTCCATTAAGAGAGGAATGTCTTGCTATAATTTAGCTCAAATTCATGTATTTGTGAAATAATCTGCATGTACCTCTATGTTCCATTGTAATGGTCATTGATAGGTATATTGATTTTCCATTAGCATTTCTAATGAAAAATTTCTAATAATACAATTATTAATACACCTAAAAGGAAATTTCCAATAATACAATATTTGAGTGAAATATCCTAACCCCAATCAATTTATAGTTCACCGTACAAAGTTACCCTCCCTTAAATCTAGATCCACGGCAATTATTTTTCTCTAAATATTTCCAAAAGCATTTATCCATAGCAATGATGGATTTCCTTAAGAGTATTAGAAATGGCCATTAAGCACCCTTTAGTCCAAAATATAAAAGTAATACTAGGCATAAGAACCTATATTTGATGGATTACCATTGTATCTCTTTTAGGATCTAAAATTGGGTGACATCACTTTCGAACCAAATTGACTGTTCCCCCAACTAGTTTTGAGCTGAAATGGAGTTTGCATCTAATTATCACTTTGGATCCTAAAACAAATGCAACACTTAATTAGAATATAAATCCTTAGCATATACCCTAACTAGAATTTCCACCATATTTCTAACCATTATGGCACATAATCATTCTTAATAACCTTAGCCATGATTCTTACTACTAATGCCAATCATAATCATCCTCCACTTTCTCAAAACTAATACCATGACCTAGGATCATTTTCAACTTTCCCACTCATGACTTGGTACAATTTTTTTTCATTGGGAATGTCCATATGATTCAATGTAGGAGATTGAACAAGGAAGATTAGGATTTAGGTTATAAGCACAATTATCAAGGTGACGATGAAACCAAAGGTTGGGATAAATGACCACATGATGCCAAACTTGCATCTTCCATGATTATTTCTATCACCAAATATTGACCGTCCACCTTCATAGTTCCATTTGTCCCTGTCTAAGAACTATCCTTAGTTTCCAAATTGGCTTTGTAACTAATGCTAAATGCTTTGCAACATTTCCACACTTCTAATTGTTACTTATGGGTACATAATATGGCTAGAGAATTCACATCCTCATTCTCCCTATAATATAATAGCTCTTCCTCAAGGTCCATGTCTATTGTTCGACCGAAAATTTAGGATGAACAATGAGAGTTGTGAAAACCCTAGAAACCATAGTCCCCTCCAAAAACAAAACTATATTCAATTCTCCTTCCCTCCCACCCAAATCAACTACCTACACCTCCATCACTATAGTACATTCATTTTCAATCAAGAAGTAGCAACCAAGTAGAGTACTGTATACTGCAATTATTTAGGGTTACAAGACAATAGTTCCTTAGTTATACTTCAATGATCGCTAGTTATACTTCCATGATGCCCAATGATATACAATAATAGGTGGGAGTGATCTCAAGGATCTGGGATTTTAGTGCATATAGATGAGAAAATTAAGATTGTATGTATATTATATTATAAAAAACAATGTTATCATACTTGAAACTAGATCTAAATAATTTTACTTAAAATGACTTATTAAATAAAATATACATTAATTTTACAACTTTTAATTTAATAAATATATTCGTATACATCATTTTAGATTAAAAAAAGTAACAATACACTTCTAGGAAGAGCTACAACCCTTTCGAAGGGCTATAAAGGGCTTAAATTTGAATGTTGCTTCCAATATTAAAGGAAGCTAGGTTCAAAAATTCCACAAATATAAAATAAAAATTGATAAAAAAAACAATTTAAATTGAAATCTAATAAAAACACTGAATCTCAACCCGGCCGAGTGGGCCAAGTAAGTCGAGTAGGCAATGTAAAGTCAAAACAGAATCTCTGGCAATGTAAATTCAAAATGGAATCTCTACCGACCAATGTGAAAAGTATATTCAAATTAAGTAGAGTGATATGGTCCTAGACTCGTCATTATTTATTTGCCACAACTCTTCAATGCGATCTCGTGTGAGAGGAGAGGAACCGGTCACTCTTTAACCAGATCTACAAGCAGAGTAGGACATTGAAGTGGACAAGCTAGTTCTTGTGATTCACAAGTAAGTTCATTTTATTGTAAGTTCTGTATTATCTGATAGCTTTAGCCATTTGTATGGTAGTTTATGCTGTTTCTGCAAACAAGCCCTAGCCCTAGTATTTACAGGGATAATAAAGAAAATGGCATTGTTCCATTGGAAAGGATCGTTGTTAATGTTTTCTGCAAATAGGTTGCTAATGCTTTCAACCCTAGTTTTACACTCATCTTCTGAAGAGCTGATCCACCAGATCCAATAATATGTGTTTTTAGGTGCTTATCTCACAGTAGTTTTTTCAACAAACTCTCTAGATCGACTAGTTCATAGTGTGGTTGGACACTCCTGAGTAAAGTGTCCAGAATCTCCACAAATCTTACAAATAAACTCCTCTTTATTTTGCTTCCAGTTTTGTTCGATTTCCTTTGACTTTGCCTCCCAAACTCTAGCTTCTATACTGGTGAAGTCAGTAGGCACAACATTTGGATAGCGTTCTTGTTGTTCCTCATCAGATTCATAGCATTGTCACTTGAACCGTGATCTCTTTTTAGTTTACTATTTTCAAGTGAATTTTCAGTGTTTAAAGCGGGTGGCCCAGTGTACTCTTTGCCATAAAATTGGTTGAAAAATTCATCATCTCTTTCATCTTCTGGTGACTCGGCCATTGTGATTCATGACAGTCTGACTGGTTCTAAATGCCATGACATAAAACCTTAGATTACTGGAAGTCTCTGGTGCAATCTCGTACGAACTAAAATGGCTATACTATTCAAAGGGGATTTATCATTCAGCTTGCAATGGACCTGTACAATAGGATTGGGAAATAAATTATGAGGTTCATGACTAAAATCAGGTTGGAGAATGATTCTCAATCAGATCAGTAGAAGAAGAAAGAGGGGATTTGGTGGATAACATTTCATTTCCTATTTTACAGGTTGTCATTTTCCTTAGCCAAACCTAGGAAAGAGATAACCTTAGCTCGGCAACTAGAAGCAATATTCGAGTAGCTATCAGGTATTGGAGTCCAGAAACTACCGCATCTAGCTAGGAAATGGCATCTTTTTCTCCTAAATACCTTTTCCAACCGGAGAGTTGCTTAAAAAATGATCATACTTGAGGGCGGCCTTAACGGGGTTGGACCCGTGCAACAATAAATTATCAAATGTTTCTTGGTTGCTTGAAATTCTCACACTGTTACGAGGAATAGAATAGAGCATATTTTATCAAATTTCTAGTTATGGGTATTACAGGCATCACAATGCAGGATACCAATACCATTGGTGATAACGTAGGTCCGTCAACTCCCAAAGAATCAGCCTATAAAACCTCCTCCAACAAATTCATTATTATTTGGCATGCAAGACCGAATCCACCTCTAAAATACCAAATGCGACCCATATATGAAGTTGAAGCCCTTCCACAACCTTGATACATCCTCGTTTCTTCTCAACCAATTATTGAAGAAACCTCTCCATTAATGGAATCCCTGGAAACACATGGCCTGGTGCCTGATGTTGAAGTGATCTATTCCTAAGTAATTAGTGGTGTAGTTACTAAGAAGAAATAAAAACATGAAGAAGAACAAGTCCCTAAAAATACTAGAAGAAATACACTAAAAACAAAAGTGAGGAAATAACGATGTAAGAGAAAAATCTAGGCTTGCAAAATTCTATAGAAAGCTCTTTTATATTTGATACTAAAAACTACCCTTCAAAAAGCCTTGGAATCTAGAAGTTGGTAGATCGCTTCCATAGTGTTTCACAACCTTCATTAGGGAAATAATGATTGTATTTTTCTATAGTTGTAGAGGGTTAGGAAGTAGAAATAAAATGTACCAATAAAAGATCCTATAAGAATGGAAATACGTGTTGTCCTTCTACTCTAAGAGACAAAACTAAAAAAGCAAGAAATGTTAGAAATAAGTAAAAAGTGTTGGTGAAAAAGTTCTTGCATAACAATGAGAGCTAGGGGATCGTCTAGGGATTTTTTCACTCTATGGGACTCATATTTCTTTGATTTCCCATCCCATCAACACACATAACACCGAAACTTAGTGAACCTAGTAAACAAGGATGTTAGGCATCAAATCAGGTTTTTCAATGTATATGCCCCCATACAATATGGAGAAGAGATGGATTACTAGAAAAATTTCATAGAAGAGCATTGTATTAGGTGACTTCAACATAATTTTGTCAAAAAAATTTAAAAGGGAGGCACTACAGTGAGGGATAAATTCATGGAAAAAATGGGAATACTTGATAGCATGGCAGGATTTGATATACATTGTTCCAAGAAGGGTAAATACACATCATTTCTCACTTAGATTGTGTTTTTAATACATAACATTTTTTTCTAGATAACACCCTCATTAGTTCAACTATTATTCCCTATGAAACTGTAGACCATGATCTCCTATCTCTTATTTTCCATTCCACTATGGATATAGGAGAGTGAAGTTTGGGAAATCATTCGACAAACTTGGGAAACAAGGATCCAAGGATCGATGAATTTTGTATGGGAATTTAATTTGAGATTGGTAAAGGGTGACTCCATGAAGATGGGTAACACTTTTTGGCCAAATTTGGCGATGAAAACCTGATTTTTTACTCATGTGCTAGATAGAAGCCCTCAAAACGCATATATGCCA
>LPNX010280689.1:96669-126781 GCA_001517045.1 Pseudotsuga menziesii
TATAAAACCTCGGTCGAGATATTAAGACCTCGGTCGAGGGCTTAACAAGCCCTCGACCGAGGTGCGTTTTTTCTGTTTTTGCCGAAATACGCTTGCCAAAAAGTGTTACCCAGGTCCGTGGATTCACCCTAAAGTAATATTTGAAGATGTGGGTAAAGGCTTCATATCGACCCCTTGATAAAGAGAAAGTAGACATATAAGAGCATCTAAGTTGATCACAATGCTTAGTAAGAATGGAAGGTAAGGAAGTCTCAAACTAAGACATTTAGGAGGAAAGAGAGTTAAATACAAAGCTTTGACATGCATGTAGGTGAGAGAAGAAACACTTGAGGCTTAAATCAAGAAGTTTATTTCAAGTTGGAGACAAAAATACTACCTTTTTCTGTAATCAAACCAAGTCCAAGTAGTTAAGGAATAATGTTAGAGAAATAGAAAGGGGACATGATATTGGATTAACATAATTTGAAGCAATACAAAGGAGGCCTTCATGCATTTCAAAGATTTATACACTGAGGAGGTGAAATATGAACCCAATACATCCCTCATTTAGTAAATGAAGTTGAAAATAGGCAAATAGGCAAAGAAATTTCAAAGGAAGAAGTAGTCAAGACGATATGGGGTTTCAAGTCAAACAAGGCTCCAGGATAAAACGAATTCTTAGTACATTTTTTCAAGGCATGTTGCTCATTTATCAAATTTTATCTTTGAAAAATACATAATTGGGCCAGGAAGAGATCAAAAATAAATGATAGTGAGCTGATTTCAAATCTAACAACATCTGCTCCAAATCTACAACATTTGTAGAATAGGGTTAGTGAGGTGCTTTCGTGCCTCAACCCACTCCAAGGATTGTTAATAAAATTTGAGCCTACTGCTCTTCACTAAAATAAATGATTTTTATTGGATTTCAATTTCTTTTGTGTCATTTTCATGGTTTCTTGAGAATAATCTATTGCCCCTATATCCATCAAAGAGGAAGTAGCTTTTGTATCCAAGGATCCTTGCCACCCTTCTCTCATTGGTCATAATATTGTGGAGAAAGGAGTAGAAATTTCTATCATTTCCTTTGATGATGAGGTAAGTATGAATATCGATTTCTACAAATATCATGATATGATTTCATTTTAACAATTTTGGTCACAACTTCAAGATCTCCATAAGTAGATTTCCCAAAATCCCAACCTATTAGTTTCCAATACAACCGCCATATTTAATGGATCCATGGGAGGTTGTTAACCATGTCATGAGTCCTGAAGTAGGTGTTGACCAACAAATTAATAATCTCCACCTCAACACTGACTAGGGTACTCGACAACAATCGAATGGACTCGAACCCACAACTTTTGAATTGAATACAAATTTTTGGCCCACATTGTCATTAAACCAAAAGGCTAGCCTATTAGTTTCTAATACAACCATCAAAGTTAATGGATCCACATGAGGCTATTAAATGATTTCATGAGTCTCGAAGGAGGTGTTGACCACCAAATCAACATCCTAAGATTTACAAATTGCCAACTTCATAGATTTCAAATTTGCACACATATCCCGTAAACGTTTTTTCACCCAAATGTTTTCCTCCCATAGCATGTTCCACCACCTTTCCAATCTTCAATTCCATAAGGGTTTGAGGGAAAAATATTGCAAGGGCTATAGTGTACTAGATATTTGCTAAGAATATATCATATAATATGTTAAATCAAAGCTTTAGAAATTCTCTATCCAATGGAATTGATTTAGTTGCAATCTAATCACTTTATCAAAAGTCATATCCTCTAAAAGACCCACAACCACCATTGTAAGCCCTAAAAAGGAACAAATTTCAAACTGCAATATCTCCTTCATCCTAACTCCGATTTGAGCAATGTTTTGTGAATTCATTTATTTTTACGAGGAGAATATACATATATAATTTTTTTTTGGAAATTATGATAAAACATAATAAAAAACCAATCCAAGTGACGTGGCCTTCTTTTTTGCTCTTTGAAAACCTACAAAATACAAGGAAAAAGTTCTTTGTTTTTTTCCCTATAAAGTGTTCGGATACCATTTGTTGTGTACCTTAATAGACATGAAGATAGAATATTTAAAACACAAGAATTATCTTTCATGAAAGATTTAAACTATGAACCATGCATGGAGTCCAAATGATTTCGTCATGTGTTTTTTATTTGGCATGAAACTTAATGTATTGCTTATGATGATCTACACCACATTGAAGGCCCCACTATTAAAGTATCGTAAATGTTGACATCCACCATTGAGAGTTCTCTTAGCCAATAACATCAACTACTTTCTATATATATGACGTCAAAAAGAGACAATAAACTCAAATCAACTAACTTATTCACCATATTATGTTGGAGTAACACATATTAGCTTTCACTCATCATGCCGTGTTGTTAAAATGAAAGCTAACTCCAGGTAGAATTCCATTAACTAACGCACATTAAATCATCGTGCCATGTTGTTAAAAGGAAATATAACTCTACCTAGATTTCCATCATAGTGTAATGAACTAACACACATAAGCTTTCACTCATAGTGCCATGTTGTTAGAAGGAAAGCTAACTCCAGCTAGATTTGCATCATGGTGTAATTTATTTGATGACAATCTGGTTGTGTTACATGAAAAAATTCTTTATGAAAACTAGTAGACATTAGCTTTTACTCACAGTGCAATGTTTTAAGAATGAAAGCTAACTCCACCTAGATTTCCATCATGGTGCATTGTGATTGATGACAATGTGGTTGTGCTAGCTCTAGTCTTTGTGTAATGAACTAACACACATAAGATTTCCCTTATAGTGCCATGTTGTTTGAAAGAAATCTAACTCCAGCTAGATTTCCATCATGGTGTAATGTATTTGATGACAATGTGACTGCGTTAGATAGAAAACTACCTTATGAAAGCTGACAAACATTAGCTTTACTCACCGTGCAATGTTTTAAGAATGAAAGCTAACTCCAGCTAGATTTTCATCATGGTGCATTGTGATTGATGACAATGTGGTTGTGCTAAATAGAAAAATACACTATGAAATCTTACACACATTAGATTTCACTCACCGTGCAATGATTTAAGGATGAAAGCTAACTCCAGCTAGATTTCCAACATGGTGCAATGTGATTGATGACATTGTGGTTATGTTACATGGGAAACTACCTTATGAAAGCTGACACACATTATATTTCACTCACAGTGTCATGTTGTTAAAATGAAATCTAACTCTAGCTAGATTTCCATCATGGTGTAATGAGCTAACACACATAAACTTTCCCTTATAGTGTCATGTTGTTAGAATGAAAGATAAATCAAGCTAGATTTCCACCATGGTGTAATATATTTGATAACAATGTGGCTGTGTTAGATGGAAAACTACCTTATGAAAGGTAATAGACATTAGCTTTACTGACCGTGCAATTTTTTAAGAACAAAAGCTAACTCTAGCTAGATTTCCATCATGGTGCATTGTGATTGATGGCAATGTGGTTGTGTTAAATGGAAAAATACATTATGAAATCTAACAAACATTAGATTTCATGCACCATGCAATGATTTAAGGATGAAATCTAATTCCAGCTATATTTCAATCACGATGCAATGTGATCGATGACGATGTAGTTGTGTTAGATGGAAAACTACCTTATGAAAGCTAACACACATTAGGTTTCACTCATCGTGCCATGTTGTTAAAATAAAAGCTAACTCCAACTAGATATGCATCATGGTGTAATGTATTTGATGACAATGTGGTTGTGTTAGATGGAAAACTACCTTACAAAAACTAACTCAGATTAGATATTACTCACCGTGCAACGTTTTAAGAACGAAATCTAACTCTAGCTAGATTTCCAATAAGGTGCATTTTGATTGATGACAATGTGGTTGTGCTAAATGTAAAACTGCATTATGAAAACTAATACACATTAGCTTTCACTCATCCTTCCATGTTGTTAAACAGAAATCTAGCTCCAACTAGATTTTCATAATGGTGTAATGAACTAACATACATAAGATTTCACTCATAGTGCCATGTTAGAAGGAAAGCTAACTCTAGCTAGATTTTCATCATGGTGTAATGTATTTGATGAAAATGTGGTTGTGTTAGATGAAAAAATACCTTATGAAAGCTAACACACATTATCTTTTATTCATAGTATAATGTTTTAAGAACAAAAGCTAACTCTAACTGTATTTCCATCATGGTGCATTGTGATTGATGACAATGTTGTTGTGCTAGATGAAAAACTACACTATGAAATATTACACACATTAGATTTCACTCACTGTGCAACGATTTAAGGATTAAAGCTAAATCCAGCTAGATTTCTAACACGGTGCAATGTGATAGATGAAAATGTGGTTGTGTTACATGAAAAACTACCTTATGATAGCTAACACACATTAGTTTTTCCTCATTGTGCTCTGTTGTTAAAATGAAAGCTAACTCCAGCTAGATTTCTATCACAGTGTAATGAGCTAACACACATAAGCTTTTCCTTATAGTGCTATGTTGTTAGAAGGAAATCTAACTCTAGCTAGATTTCCATCATGGTGTACTGTATTTGATGACAATGTGGTTGTGTTAGATGGAAACTACCTTATAAAAGATAACAGACATTAGGTTTACTCAACGTGCAATGTTTTAAGAATGAAAGTTAACTCCAGCTAGATTTCCATCATGGTGCATTATGATTGATGACAATGTGGTTTTGCTAAATGGAAAACTACACTATAAAAGTTTACACATTAGATTTCCCTCACCATGCAACTATTTAATAATGAAATCTAACTCCAGCTAGATTTCCTAAATGATGCAATGTCCTTGATGACAATGTGGTTTTATTACATAGAAAACTCCCTTATGAAAGTGGACACACATTAGTTTTCACTAATCATGCCATGTTGTTAAAATAAAAGCTAACTCCAGCTAGATTTCCATCATGGTGTAATGAGCTAACACACATAAGCTTTCCCTTATAGTGCCATGTTGTTAGAAGGAAAGCTAACTCAAGCTAGATTTCCATCACGGTGTAATGTATTTGATAACAATGTGGCTGTGTTAGATGGAAAACTACCTTATGAAAGCTAGCATACATTAGTTTTACTCATTGTGCAATGTTTTAAGAACGAAAGCTAACTCAAGCTAGATTTTCATCATGGTGCATTGTGATTGATGACAATATGGTTGTGCAAGATGTAAAACTACATTATGAATACTAACACACATTAGATGTCACTTACTGTGAAATGATTTAAGGATGAAATCTAACTCTAGCTAGATTTTCGTTATGCTACAATGTGATCGATGACGATGTGGTTGTGTTAGATGGAAAACTACCTTATGAAAGCTAACGCACATTAGATTTCACTCATTGTCCCATATAGTTAGAAGAAAAGTTAACTCCAGCTAGATTTTCATCATGGTACATTGTGATTGATGACAATTTGGTTGTGCTAGATGGAAAAATAATCGATGAAGGCTTACACACATTGGATTTAACTCACCGTGCAATGATTTAAATATTAAAGCTAACTCTAGCTAGATTTCCATCACAGTGCAATGTGATTGATGACGATGTGGTTTTTTTAGATGGAAAACTATCTTACAAAAGCTAACTCACATTAGATTTCACTCATCATGCCATGTTAGTAGGAAACTAACTCTAGCTAGATTTCCATCATGGTGCAATGAGCTAACACACATAATCTTTTACTCATTGTGCCATGTAGTTAAAAGGAAAGCTAACCCCAGCTAGATTTTTATAATGGTGAAATGAGCCAACACACATAAGCTTTTACTCATTGTGCCATCTTGTTAGATAGAAAACTACCTTACAAAGGTAACACACATTAACTTTCACCTATTGTGCCATGCAGTTAGAAGGAAAACTAACTCCAGCTAGATTTTCATCATGGTGTAATGAGTTAACACACATGGCTTTTACTCATCGTGCCATGTTGTTATAAGGAAAACTGACTCTAGCTAGATTTGCATCATGGTGTAATGTATTTGATGAAAATGTGCCTGTTTTAGATGGAAAAATACTTTATGAAAACTAACACATATTAGCTTTCACTCACCATGCAGTTTTTTAGTAACGAAACCTAACTCCAGCTATATTTTCATCATGGTGCAATGCGACTGATGACAATGTGGTTGTGTTATATGGAAAACTACCTTATGAAAGATAACACACATTAACTTTCACTTATCGTGCAATGGCTTAAGAATGAAAGCTAACTCCAGCTAGATTTCCATCATGGTGCAATGTGATTGATAACAATGTGGTTATGCTAGATGGAAAACTACCCTATGAAACCTAACACACATTGTGTATTGTTTGAAGAATGAAAAATAACTCCATATAGATATCCATCATGATGCAATGTGATTGATGCCATTGTGGTTGTGTTAAATGGAAACTACCTTATGAAAAATAACACACATTTTCTTTCAATCATCGTGCCAAGTTGTTAGAGAAAAAGCTAACTCTAACTTAATTTTTGTCATGGTCATGGAGTTAGATTTTGCTCTAGCAACTTGGCACGATGAGTGAAAGCAAATATCATGGAGTTAGATTTCTCTCTAACAAATTGACATGTATGTTCAGATAGAATCTCTTATTTGATGACAATGTGGTTGTGCTATATGGAAAACTACCATAAGAAAGCTAACACATATTAACTTTCATTCACCATGCAATTTTCTTATAAGGTAAACTAACTCGAAATAAATTTCCATAATGGTGCAATGTATTTGATCATAATGTGGTTATGTTGGATGAAAAATTACCTTATGTAAGCTAACACTAAGATTAGCTATTATCATGAGCCATTTAATGATCATAGTGATTAGCTATTATCATGACCTATACAATTGTTTTTGTACATATAGTTACAAATAGAATGATGTGTGCATTTATAATATTTTTGAATTCATGTTTTTTTCAATAATTTGAAATTATGGTAATAGTTTTTTTCATTTTTTTTCCAGAAACAATGGAGTTCGATGCGAGTGAAATTGCAAAAAAAGCGACTTCAAAAGGTTAGAGTTATTTATCTTCTTCATATGTATGAATTGAGATGTTATAAAATATGTTTTCATAGTACTCTTTAATTGATGCTTTTAATTGTTTTTGAAACTATCGTAATATTTTCTACAAATGTTTTCAGATGCTAAGAACCATGATGCAAATGAAATTTCAAAGAAATCATCAAGGAAAAGAAAGAATACAAATATGACACCACAAAAGTCTCCAACAGTTGGTATGGCATTTTAAAATTTAGTTATTTAAAAATAATTATACTATATTCTAATATGCAATTTCACACTAGATGAACTTTGATATATCATTATGTGGGTAGTAAACTTCCATATCACATAAAATTCCTTGTTCTTCTGCATGTGAATGAAAAATTCATTGTTCTTCTGCATGTGAATTAAAATGATGTATTATATGGTAGATTATTAATGTTTGATATTTCATGTTTTCTTTAACCATTGCAAACAATTTTTTCTACTATTGTTTCCAGATACTATTGAATCTGATGCAAATGAAACTATAATTAAAGCATCTAAGAAAAAATGAAAAGCAAGTGGTACACAATCAAAGCCTACTCAAGTTGGTATGGTAGTTTTATATCTTATTTATTCTAATTTATAGTATTGTTAGACTATATGATATTTTCAAATTTTAATAGAATATTAAATGACAATATTTATAATTATAATTTCATTTTGATTTATGCTAATAATTTCTTATTCTCATTTTTAGAATTGCTCAGTTCAAAAGCAAGTGAAATGCCACATCCATCAATCATGCAACGAGAAAGACTTCATTCAAGTCAAAATATTATGAATGCACCAATTTCTACTTCTACTTTTCAAATGATTAGAAAGTATAATACATCCAATGAATATGAGTTTGTGGGAGATTGGTATGTTCAGATAGAATGTCCTCCAAATATGTTCCCTGATATGTGTCTGTTTGGATCCATAGGTGAAAAAGATCCAATTATATTAGGGATAGTTGTTAATTGTTATGCTCATGGTGAGACTGACATTGTCTTTCAAGTGGAGGCTATCAATGGACAAGAAGTAAAATTAGTCTCTTGTCCAGTGGAGTACACAAAATTTAGACCAGATTTAATTGAGGCTTCAAGTAAAGATCCACCAAACACATTGAAAGAGTCAATGTTTAAGTTGAATAGTTATGAAAGATTCAATAAATCAGGGTTAAATAGTTGCATAGATCTTTTAGAATGTATCACAAAAGTTCTAAAATATCGCAATGTCAAAAAGATGAAAACATCATCTGTGCTTCTTTATTTGCATCAAAGAGGTAAATTACCTCATAAAATACTAGAAGATAGACTGGATGCTCATATTCATGCTTTAAGGATAATATATTGAAAATATTTGGAAGAAAACATTGCATCAAGTGGTTTCACACCTACTACAGAATTTAAAAAAACTGAGAAAATGGAAACTGAGACAGTGAAACTTGCAGATAATTGTGATGAAATTCATGAATCCTTCAAGGAATGTTATTTATTTTCAAGCTCCTTCAACATAAAGGTGGATGTTCAAAGATGCATAGAAGCACCAAAAGTGTTTAAATTGAGATCATGAGATGATGCAAATGTTCAGGTGTTGGTGAAATATTTTTTAGAAAAATTTCAAACATCATTGCCCGATGCTCTCTTGATTCCATTTGATAAAAATGAGCCTGATCCACTAGTAAACCATGTGAAAATTGTAAATGAGACATATATAAATGCTATAAATGTCAAATTTTGGATAGTTGATGGCCAACATACCATTCAACCCGCCAAAGAAATTATAACAAATCCCAAGTATAGTGTATCTGTGGAGGCAAAAAAAAAGTATAAAGAACATTCTTCTCGATTCTTGGATCCATCAGTTGATCCCAGTGTTGTGATTCACATTTGTTGTCAATTAAATTCTGAAAATAATGTCTTCTTCAAAACTCCTTTCATTGATTGTGTGTGCTCTGCACGACACTTCATAATTGATAATGACAAATTAAAGAAAAGGAGGATTGGAAATTCTAAGACATCGGATGACAAGGTATGTAATTTTAATTATTTTTGCACCTAAACTATTTTAATAATGGATTTTTATTATTATATATTGACTTATTTAATTTCAAAATATTATTCATATTTTCATATATACATTGAATTCTTATTAGTTTATGTTTGTTATTTTTAACAGGTTGACGATGAAATGTTGTGCTCCTTCTTTGATTGTCCACTTTCAAATTTTGCTGATAAAAAAATTCTTTTATATATTGATCAACCTATTTGGGATAAATGGGACATTGTTTTTAATTGTTACCAATTAGGTTCATTGGACTATTCTCCGAGCCAAACTGGTTCTCAAAAGTACAAGATAAATCATCTAAATACTTTGACAGCTACTTCTTTTTGCCCCCTTCAGGGATTAACCATTGAAGAAATTGGATCTGTAGTAGATAAGATATTGGATGGAACCATTTGGTTTTCTATTCCATCTAACCATCCAACTGATGCCATAAAGTTAAAAGATTATTGTTCTAAATTTAAAAAAAAAAAACAATCTTGGATGCAATGGTTCAATACTGTCAAACTCACGATAAAAAATTGAATGATAAGGATTTAACCACATCCAACATTCTTGAGCATTATGAAATAAATGATATCATATTTGCCAATTTCTGTACAACTATTGAAGGGTCTACTAATGTAAAAGGATCGCGGAAAACAAAAATAGAGTCCTTTTCTCAACAAGCATGTGAAGTACTCAACAGATTAATAAGTGGATCAACAAATGTTCAACAAGATGACAACTTTGAATTTGGGTGTCAGTTTAGGGGCCCTAGTCTTCTCTCAACACTTTTGCACGCTTTCCCTTCTCTGGTTGATCCAGTACTATATACCGACCTTGTTGTTCTAGATGCACTTGCTTTGAAAGAAGAATCATTCCACATGGCTTATTATATTGAATTGTTTTGATTTTTTATCGACAAAAATGGGTTGACAGAATTTACTATAGTTCTGTTAGAAGACCTTTGGTCATTTAAAGATGTCCACCAAGCTTTGGAAATTGCCGTAAAGAACTCCAAGCTCAAGTATAACATCACTAAGGGAATTTATAGGTACAAACAAAATTTGTTTAGTTATGATATAGTTTTAACTATACATTTCTATACCATAGAATTAAAAAAGGTTGAGGCTCCAGAACACTATCACACTTTTAAAAACATATTTGATCAAAGTGAGAGAGATGTTGAATTCTGGGTGGATTTATTGAAAAAACACCAACAAAAGATGGAAGTGAATGTAATTTTTTCTCTTTATGTGGGGACAAATTTAATCAAATCTTGTCTTAACTATAAAAGAATAATTGCATGCATTGTATAAAAAGAGTCAAAAAGGACAACCATGTTGAAAATTCACAAAGCTTTTCAACTGTCAGGATCAACATCCATCAACATCCTTGAAAATTGAGGTACCACATTTTGTTGTTTCCATTATAATTGTTTGGTTTTATCATTGTTTAGAAGTCTTAATTTCCTAGTTTAGTACATAGACTAATGATGGGGATTGTAAAGCAGAAAATGTTGACAGTGGCCGACAAAACAACCATGAAGATAATGTGGATAATATTGAAAAAAGTTTGGAAATTGAAGCCAAAAGAGAAGAATAGATCATACCAGGTACATAATTTGTTTGATTGTTTCTCTTGTTTTTATTTAATATTATATTTTCAACTATTAAACCCAATATTGATGAACTCCTTGGAAAATTTTGGTACTACACTTCCTTAGATGTTTTTATTATATTGATTTGGATTATATTTTGTTTATAATTCTTAATTCATAAGTTTTTTTACTGCAATGACTAATGATGGAGATTGTAAAATAGAAAATGATGAAAATGGGCAACAAATAAATAATCAAGTTAATTTGAACAACAAAGAAACAAATTTAGATGTGGAAATATAAGTGAATGAAATTATTTTACCAGGTACATAATTTTTTTTGCTATTCATCTTGTTATTTTTTATATCTATTTATTTGCCATATTGCATAACAATTTTGATTGTCGATTATAGGGAACTATAAGAGCAAAGGCATTGATCAAAACCATGGTCACAAAATGATGGAAATGGAAAATCCATTAACAGATCAAATTTTGGTAGCATGTACTTACTTTGAACTCTTGTTTCTCTTGTATTCTATTGATTATAGTTCACAAATACAATGAATATAATAATTAGGATAATGTGTCACAAACCTAAAAAATATGAACATACTATATTGATTATTTATCGTGGTTAATTGTTTGTTTAGTTATTTAATGAATTTTATTCATTGTCACAATATTTTCTTTATGGTACAATTTATTTGATGACAATGTGCTTTTGCTAGAGGGATAACTTTCCTACACTGTCCAATGTTGTTAGAAATGCCATTGTGCTTATGCTTGAAGTAAAACTAGCATACATTATATTTCCTTCATTGTGCAATGTATGTATCTAATAACAAAGTGGTTGTACTAGTATGAAAGCTAACATGTTCTAGCTTTCATTCACTATGCAATGTTGTTATAAATTCCCTTGTGCTTGTGCTAGAAGGAAAGCTAACTCAGGTTAGCTTTCATTCACTGTGCAATGTGGTTATAAATGGCCTTGTGCTTGTGCCAGAAGAAAAGATAACCGTGTAATGTTGTAAAAAATGCTCTTGTTCTTGTGCCATAAAGAAACCAATCTTATGTTACATTTCTTTCGTTGTCCAATGTATGAACTTGATGACAATGCCTTTCTGCTGGTAGGAAAGCTATCACATGTTAGCTTTCATTCAATGTCAAATGGTGTTGTTAGAAATGACCTTCCGCTAATGGTAGAATGAAAGCTAACATGAATTAAATTATATTTATGATGTAATGTATTTGATGATAATGTGCTTTTACTAGAAGAAAAATTAGCATGTTATTTAATGAATTTTATTAATTGTCACAATTCATAATATTTTTCTTGTTTATTATAGTGACTAGCAATGACAACAAAGAAATTGATCAAGAGAATGTGGAACAAAGTTGTAATCAAGAACACAATATCATATCAGGTATATAAAAATGTTTTCTTGCTTGTTTTCATATTTAGTCAGTTTAATTCATTGTAACATTTCATAAGATATTAATTGTATATTATAGAGGCAAACACAAACAAAGATAATAATAGGAAGATAGTGAAACAATGTTAAAATCAAGAACAAAATCTAATATTAGATATGTATAGCTTGTCAACTTGTAATTCTCATTTGTTTAATGATTTTTATTCATTTTCACCCTTTTTTTAATGTTTAATACATAGACAAATAAGGAGAACAAATAGAATGATGAAGTGCAAATCAATAATCATGAACATAATATCATATTAGGTATTTCTAACTTGTCTTGTTTTTTTGTTATTTTTAAAATCTTAGTCCTTGTAAGAATGATAACATTTTAGATGTTTATTATGGGGACAAATAAAAAGAATAAAAATAACAATTATCACAATATTAAAGATGTATATATGTATTTCTTTCTAAAAGTGGCATTGTAAATGTTTTCTTTCATTACCAATTAAGTAATAAACATGTTATATTAAAAAAATAGATCAAAAGAATATTTAAATTGGTATTCCATTAAATGTTTAACGTTTTATTCTCTAGGTTCTATGCAGATATTGTGACAAAGTAATGGCCAATCTGAAAATAGTATACAAAGTACTCAAGGTGAGTGTATTTTTTCAACAATGATTTCTTAATGATTTTTGTAGCATGAATACAATGGCTTGACTATTTTATCTGTTATTGTGTTGCAAAAAAAATAAATGGAAAAAAATTAGTTATATTTGAATTAAAAGACATTTTTTATTACAGTGTTGATGATGATGCAACAAGAGAACATATTGAGAAAATGGGAAGGGTTGCAGATTGTGCAATAGATAAAAAACAAATATGGTTTCATCCACATGCAAATTTTTTTCTTGAAATGTGTTTCAAGAATGAATCTCTTGATATTGGAATTTGGTCGAGTAATTTGAATCTAAACACGTCAAGAGTTCTAAAAAAATTGGTTTTAGATATATCACAATATCAACTTGTGTTTATGTGGACTGCTTCAGATTGCAAGCCACAAAAAGGAAATAAGGCCGCTGAGAATCCAACAAAAGTTATACACACTAAATCTTTGAAAAATGTGTGGGAGACATATAGTCAATATGATGTAACTAACACTGTTATAGTGGATTGTTCATATGAGAGAGTTAAAGAAAACCCCACAGAAAATGTGATTCTTGCAACTCCATTCGTTGGAAATGACCAAGGGGATAAATGGTTCATCGATGAGCTATGGAGGATGTTGAATAAGTTCAACAAAGAAACATATGTTGGAGATACTTTGAAGGATTTTTGGTGATGAATTGTTCTTCATTATATGTATGACCTCATGAATTATTACTATACATGCAACATTTTTCAAATTAAGTTCTTATATTTTATTATGCTTTGTCATTATTAGAAGTTAACATATTTTTATTTTATTATTATTTTTATATAAAGATATTGAGTTAATAAAGGTTGCTAATTTCAATTGATGTTTAATGTATGAAGTTGGATGTAGAGATTATTAGATAAATGGTAAGTTTGTTTGAATTGGACTATTCAATTAATTATTGCATGTGTGGTTTAATTGATTATTATATCTCTTATAAATTACTGGTTTGAAGAATGGTTAAATGTGAATTTATAAAATTTTGTTATTTCAACATATGATTAGGTTGTATGTGGAAATTAACATATAAACAATTTTGATTGCTTGTATTGGGCCCTTCTAATTATATTTTCCATTCATAGTGCTAGAAGGAAATTTACTATATGAAAGCTAACATGCATTAACTTTGATGACAATGCAGTTAGAAGGAACTCTAACATGAATTATATTTCTTTCATGATGTAATGCATTTGATTATAGTCTGGTTGTGTTAGGTGGAAAACTACCATATGAAAGCTAATTAGTTTAATTGTTTGAATTGTGTCATTGTAATTATATTTTCCCATTGCAGCTTTAGGAACTATTGTTAATAACAAAAATAAAGTAGAATAAAAGTATTTGATTAATGTATATGTTATCATATCATTAGTTCAATCAATAGAATGAGGATACTATAATTATATTTTTTAATTGCCATTTAACTACTTATATGATTCCCTTTGTATAATAATGGAAAAAATTGACAGTAGATAGGAATTACAAGAGTTTTTAATATAATTTTAAATATTATGTTTTGATGTCTTTAAGTAATGAAATGAAGCTATGTTAATGTCAATGATGTTTGTGGTTGCAGCAAAGATGGGAATTAATATCAGTCGAAAGATGTTGTTGATCTTTCAAATGGAAGGAGTGCTCTTCACGTCATATACTAGAGATGAACCAAATTGTCCTACTCAAATAATACCATATTGGGAATTTGGTGACAAGTCCTATTTTTTAAGGCCTTTTCAATCAAAATTATTAAAATACTGCTTAAAGAATTATGATGTTGCAATATGGACATTAAATGGCACATATAAGTACACTCAAATATACTTGAAAAATTAGATATTGATATAAGAGACTTTGAATTCACATGGGATAGGTCCCATTGTCATTTGCAAAAAAAATTCAAAGTGGGGGGTACAATAGAATATTATGAGAAAAGGTTGAGCGATGTGTGGTCCCAGTATGGAGATAAATATGGAGAATCAAATGTATTGCTAATAGATACATCAAGTCCTACTTCTCAATTTGTTGGATATCGGTCAAACCATATCTTGATAAAGGCCTATATAGGAGAAGAGCATGATACTTGGCTTATGCAAGTTTTATTACCCTTTCTTAAGACACTTCATCGTATCAAAGGGAAATGTGAGTACATTAGAATGTTCAATAGAACATCAACTTCATTGTAATAGATGATGATTTTTTTTCAGAAATTTGATCACAAAAAGCATTCTGATTTTTCAATACAACTTGGACATACTTTTTAGTGTTTATATATTTTTTGAAATATATGGGAATTTATAGTTATATTAATATAGATTTTTGTTGTTGTTTAAAATTGATTTTGCATTGGATTTCATATTTATTTACTTATGTGCATTACTACTTATGTATAAAATGAAATTTAAAGTTTAAAATAATGATGCAATTCTTACCAAAAAGATTATAATCATTTACTTGATAATAAATGCTAAGCGGTCTATTCATGTTAAATTAATACGAAATGGGTCATAGGTGATTTAGTTAAACCTTTTGAACTATTTAAGATATTTGATTTCTCAATCCAAAACTTCTCCTAAAGTTGTATACTTCAATAAATTAATTTTTGTAATCACGATCATAATCATTGACTTAATGATTTTTAGTTGCCTATAATATGCATCCATATGAATTTATAAATGAGAGATGTGATTTTGAAATAAAATTTTGTTGTAAATAAATTTTCATTTTACTTGATTTCTTTGAAATTATATGGCATTAGACTCCATCATTTCTGAAAATAAACGAAAAAATTCAAGAACATTGCACACTGAATGATATCCACCTCTAGATTATATTCTTGTAACTTTGACTATAGGAAAGCTAAAAGGTAGAGATGCTAGATTTCCTAACTTTCCATCTAACACAAACAAAATTACATTGCATCACGAGTTAGATTTCATATGTTAGTTTTTCATCTAACATATCCAAATTGTCATCAAATACATAGCACCATGAAGGAAATCTAACTCAATTTATCTTTCCTTATAACAACATTGCACGGTGAATGAAAGCCAATACAGGTTAACTTACAAATGTTAGCTTTCCATCTAACAAAACCACATTGTCATCATATACATTACACTGATAAGGAAATCTAACTCGGGTTATCTTTTCTTCTAATAGCATTGCATGGTGAATAAAATATAGCACATGCTATTTGTTGATTTTTAATTACTTATAATACGCATTAATACTCGTGTATAAAAGTGAAATTTAAATTTTGAAAAAATGATGCAATTCTTACAAAAAAAATTAGAATCATTTAATTGAAAGTAAATGCTAAGTGGACTATTCATGTTAAATTAATACGAAATGGATCATAGCTGATTCAATTGAACTTTTTGAACTATTTAATATATTTGATTTCTCATTCGAAAAATTTCCATATATTTGTATACTTAAATCAATTAATATTTATAATCATAAGTATAACATATTTTAAAATAATATGGCATAACGACTTTGAATTGCCTATAATATGCATTAATATGAATCTATAAATGAGGGATGTAATGTTAAAATAAAATAAAATTGCAAATAAATTTGTATTTCTTAAAAATAATTTAATTCATAATGAGTGTTGAGGGATGTAATGTTAAAATAAAATTGCATTGCAAATAAATTTGTATTACTTAAAAATAATCTAATTCATAATCAGTTTTAAGTGGATTGTTCAATATCATTAGAGGAAATACATAGATGGGTTAAGTCTTTGAATTTTTCAAACTATAAGGCATTTGAATTCATTGTCCAATGATATTTTTTTATAAATTCATATTTTTAAAATAAATTGAAATCATACCATTTTGTCAACAAGCCACAAAGTTATTTTATTGTATTTTAGTTAATTATATGCATGAATATGAGTGCATAAATGTGATAAATACATTTTGAAATAAAACTACATATAAACTACTATGATGCATTTTGTTTTTTAAATTTTTTAAATTTCTTGATAATCCATGTTAAGTAGAATATTCATGCTAAATTTGGGAGAATATGGGTCACAGATGAATGACTTCATTTTTTTTGGTTTCCTAGAATATATTAGATAGAAAACCTCTGGCAACATAGCATGTGAAAATTAAGTTTTTTGCAATTTCTTTGGATTATTTCTTTTCAATATATCTCAATGTCTCACCATTCTTAACATTTAATAAATTATGGATATTCATACATACATCATTATTTATGGCCAATACCCATGTTCTACTTCTAATTGAGACAATGTTTTCTTTTGAATGTTTGACTACTAAAGTTTTACAACAAGTAATGATAAAATTATAATTGAAGAAATAGTTTCCTTGATTAATCATGGTAAATGGGAGAATCATTTGTCATAGATGAGTGACTTTGGATACACACTTAATCTTGAAAATAAATATCTTAAATAACTTATTTGTAGTTACTTTGAATCATTAGTAATCAAAGAACACGAGGACATACAAAGTTTGACTAAAATTCATTAAAAATGTGTTTCAACATCTATCTCTAATTCAAAATATTCAAAATTCTTGTCATTTTCTCCTCTTCATGAAAGCAATGATCAAACATGGTGTTTTATAATATAAATATTTTTAGTACTTCGGTCACCTCAAATATAGTATAGAGCATGTCTTAGAGTATTATAGTATAAAATTATGTGTGCAATTTCATTCAATTTGGATTATTCCCACCTAATATATCTCATTGTCTCAAAGATTTCAACATCTACAAAATTATTAATATTCATAGACTCATCAGGATTTATGTCCAACCCATCTAGTTCTAATTGAGATGTAATATTTCCTACACTAGCTCTAATTGAGATGTAATATTTCCTTTTGAATGGTTGAATACTAAATTTTTACTTGAAATAAATAAAAAATATTAATTGAGAAAATACTTTATTGGATTAATTATTCCAAATTTAATGGAATAGTTCTTTGAGTTGATTTTTCTAGATTTAATAGAATATGTATTTAGAGATTTACAAAAAAACTAAATGTGGATGAAGTCCTTGTAATAGAATATTTCCAAATTTAATGAAATATGTGTTGGATGGAAAAAGTGCAAGGAAACGTCAAATATCACTCACACCAGGGAATGATTCTAAAGCTAACGAACTGTCTACACCAAAAAGGTCATCTAAAGACATTATATCTCAACTCATTTGATTTACTACAAAGTGTTGCAGCTTGATTAGTGCTCCTTAGGATGTTAAATTTCAACCTTAGGATGCCAATATCCACTATTTTTGCACCCATAACGTCACAAAAACTCTGTGAAAACAAAGAGTTTGGAATTTGTAGGTTACTATAAATGTGAAAAAATTGGAGTTACCAATAAGAGTGATGGAATATCAATTGATATTAGTGATCAAGTAACTTTTTTTTTCCCAAGGGAAAATATTAGTTCCTTATTATTTCATTGAAATCAAAGGTAACTTAGTTACAACTTTAGCTATTGCTGAGCACATGGAATAGATACAGCTATGTTCATCATCAGCAGACAGATGACAATTGATTAGCTTCATAGGAATACTAGACAAACCTTCAAAGTTAACACCTATAATCTAGGAACCTTGACTACATCCACATCACTAACCTTCAACAGATAGAGAATTCAACTCTAATACTTAAGTAGCTAATCCAAAGAAGCAATAAAAAAGAGAGATCGGTAATGTGAGGGGATCTTACACCTCAAACATCCAAAGGATGTCAATAGCAACAGCACATAAAATACTCAAGTTGTAAGGGCTAGAAAAGATGGAAAGTGCCCTGATCGGTACATTCACCATTAGTGAATTTAGTAAACTGAAAATGGCTTGAGGCCAAGGTTAATGCTTCTTTGGATAAGCTATCAGCCTTAGTATTGTGTTCTCTGAATATGTGAAATGATTTTAGCTGGATGAAGTAAGGATAACAGGATAGAGCTAAAGTTGTTCCCTGATAGTGATGAAGTAACTAGCAACTATTGGATGCATACACTATCAAATATGTGGTATAAACCTCAATACATCCCTAAACTAAGACTGCCATTGAGAGAAGGTACAGATACCAATAATAATAATGTTGATAGTACATCGAGATAGGTGAGGCATGCAAGCAATGCATGTAGTAGAAGATGTAGGTACAATGATCAAAATATTTTATTTAGTCAAACTTATTACCTTTATTTTTTGCGTTGACTTAGCCACTTTCAATTCACTAACTCTAAAATAGCTAATAAGTGTTGGATAATAATGGTGACGATTCATGGTATTATGTTTCATGGGGCTGTAACATCGCAAACTTCTGAGGAAAAATACCATGAATTGTCACCTTTGCTTAGCTGAACGCTTGTTATCTTTTGTGAGATATAGTTCATGTGGACAGTTTCTTTCTAATATAAGGTTTCTATAATAAAACACCTTAAAGAAGAAATCCATGACATTTGGCAGAATTCTAGCAAATCCCTATTGTCACTACAATTTGGAAAATACTGGGTTAGGTTCGAGTTTCTTTCTAACCTATGGATTTTATAAAGATCTTTAATGATCTAGGGGTTAGGTTCTAGTTTCTTGCTTATAAAAAAACATGGCTCGGCAATCCTACTCAGGGCAGCGACCAATTTTCATTCTTCTCCAACAGACCGAGCATACATGTGAGCAAAAAAACTCTAACTATCATGGCTATGGTGGAACTTGAATCCTTCTCTATACCTCCCTTAAGCATCACATTTGGGTAGAGTTGGCTTAATATCTTATTTGGGAACCGGTTGCTGAGATAAATCACATAAAAACAATCAAACCAATTTGAATGCAAACCAAAATGTGATGGGTTCATCCACTAATTGTAACACTCAAACTCGCCAGACTTTAGAGTCCGTATCAGCCAATATGGGTCAAATGCGGGTTAGCTGAAAACGTCAAATTGGGTCTGTCATTAGCTAATCAATGTAAATGCATGCACAATGAAGAAAACCCATGTTTGAAAGCTGACAAGGAAGGATTGAAGTTGGTGAAGAAGTAGGAAGTATAGATAGAGACCCTTTGGGTTGTTGGTTATGAAAGAACCCATTCTTCTATTATATTACCTCATCTAAAGAATCTAAATTATATGGTCCATATTGTTGAGATTCTGATGAGGAATATTTTGTAGGAAAACCCTTGGTTGATGATGAGATGGAAAATGCATGCATTTATCCATTTCATGAAGAGTTGGATGTTATATTTGAAATCAATAATCATATTTTTGAGGGCCCCATATATTATTCTATTAATCTCACACAGTGATCTAGGGAATAAACACAAGTCTCATCAAAGATTAATAACAATAAGTCATGAAAATGGTGTAATAGGGCTACAAAATGAGTAGTTGCTCTGTATATTCACACCAAGAATTAGTAATACAATACAATGTCATGATGCAAGCATGAAGGACAAATAAATTCAAATTCCCAAGGAGGTCATTCGAATTGAATGAGTGAGTCTAGCTTAACTGAATGTAAGCCACAGTCAACACTCAAGTTAACCACTGATCAAAACCCTAATTGACTCAACTGATCCCTAACTGAAGTCGGAGTGTAATAAATGAGTGAGTATTAACTGAAAGAGGTCATACACATGTCACATCAAGCCAACCATCAAGTTCTAGTGCATCAATGACTCCAATGAACCCCGATGAGGTTAACTGAAGTGTAACTGAACATCAGAAGTGGTTGGAGGTGCCTCTGTTGACTCCAGTTCATTAAATAATCAATAAATAATCAATTTAATGATGGAGGGTGCCTTCAATACTCTATTTAACTGATTGTAACCATTAGTTAGCAATATGGTGCATTAATGACACTCAGATCACCCTCGGAGTGCTCCAGTTAGCCTCCCTGAATGTAGGAGAAGGCTAAGTTAGCCTCCTTGATTGAAGGTAGGTGTGGATGTGATCTGGATGATGTCATCTAGTGCTCCTATGATGTTAATTAAGTCAATAATACTTATTATAGTGGTTTAACTAGGCCAAATTGATCAAAATGAGTGCGTAAGGTGGTAAATGTCTCCAACACCCCCCCTTAAGCTATACTCAGGAGGAGTTAGAAAACATAAATGCATGGAAATGATAGGGCCCCAACAAATAAGGCCATGGGTCACCCTGTACAATGCTGAAATTGAAACAATGCTAAAAAAAACTAAGTGAGGAAAAGAGGGAAAACCCAGTGGGAAAAACCCCCCCTCAAGCTGAACATTGAAGTAGTCTGAATCACCCTGATGAACTCACCCCCAACAGTGAATGGAGGTAAGTGAACTTATTTTCTAAAAATATCTTGGTGAAGATGTCTGTAATCTACTCATCAATTGGGAAATATTGCAGAATGATGGTCCTGTCATGCACTAGCTCCCTGATATAGTGCATGTGGATCTCTACATGCTTGGTCCTCTTCCTGGTAACTGGATCTATGGATATATTAATAGCAGTTTGATTGTCACAAAATAGGATAGTGGACAAAGTACTACCAAGATCAAACTCTGAAAGAAATCCTTGCAACCAAATTGCTTGGATGCAAGCATTCATCGCTCCTCGATACTCGGCCTCTGCTGAAGATAGTGCTATGGCAGCCTACTTTTTGCTATACCAGCGAATGGGGCCACCACCAAACATGAATACATATCTGAAAGTAGACTTCCTATCAATAGAATCACCCACCTAATCGGAATCTGTGTATCTAACTGGCTCTAGCTCGGAGTCTGCAGCATAGTGAATGTCGTAGGTCCTAGTTCCCTGAATATGCTGGAGGATCCTCTTGGCTACCTTCCAATGAAGATCATGAGGCTTCTGCATGTATCTTGATATAGCATTCACAACATAATATATATCAATATAAGAATGTGTCAAGTACAACAAGCTACCAATCAGCTGTCGATAGATAGTGCAGTCCATGGGAGGTGTGCTTTTTCCTTCTTCAAGGCTGATCCCTGAAAGGAAAGGGAATGGTGCAGGAATACATTCATCCATGTTAAACTTGACTAATAGTTCTGATATGTATTTTTATTGAGTGACCATAATCCCATCATAATTTTGCTCAATTTCGAGCCCCAAAAATTGTTTTAAGAGCCCCAAATCACTCATTTCAAAGGCATTGTGGAGAGCAGTTTTGATGGTTGAAATGGAAGCAACTGTGCTACCTGTGATTAGTAATTCATCAAAATATAAAAAAATAATAATTAAATTACCATCATACTACTGTAAATACACATTTGGATCTAATCTACACCTTTGGAAGTTTTGCGAGAGAAGGAAGGCATCCATCTTGGAATACCACTCTCTTGGGGCTTGTTTTAACCCGTATAGTGACTTCTTTAGCTTGAAAACCAAATATGGATAAGAGATGTAGCCCTTAGGATGCTTCATGTATATCTCCTCATGAATATCTCCATGTATAAAGGCTTACTTAACATCCATATGATGCACTTCCTAGTGCTTAGATGTCGAAATTGCCAAAACTAGGCAGATGGAGTCCATTTTTGCAATTGGTGCAAAGGTCTCATGGTAGTCCACACCTTGGACCTGAGAGAAACCTTTAGCCACTATCCTTGAATTATATTTATAGTTTATACCATCAGAAAAAACCTTGGTCTGAAACACCCACTTGTATTGAACCAATTTCCTTCTCGGAGGAAGAGAAACTAGCTCCCAAGTAGTGTTTTTCTGAAGAGAATTCATCTCTTCATGCATGGCAACTTGCCATCTCGGATCCTTAAAAGCATGGTAGTAGGATTTTGGGTCTGAAATAATCATCAAATACAAAGTTTTAGACAGCAAATTATTAGGACAAGAGAGCGTAACATCTTCTCTTTGGAAATCAGACTAGGTTCTCCTTGGATCATCCGGATTTCCAATGGTATCTCCTGCGGAGGAGAGTGTCTGTTGGGCCCATGTGGGAAGATGATTTTGTACTTTAGGTTCTGATTCAACATCTGATGTTTTCTGTAAATTTATATCAAAAATCAGAGGATCCAAATTAGGGTCATCACCCCCAATTTCATCATCTAAATATTCAGTAGAATAGGAAGGAAAATCAGCAGTTTTATCCTTCACTAGTTCCACCTCCTGAAGAGGCTCATCGAACTTGACACTTCTCTCGACGATGATATATTTTTTTTATTTTATATCCAACATATTTAAACCTTTTGATTCATCAGGATACTTAATAAACATACATTCTATGCTTTTCAGTTGCAAAGCCCTTCTTTTATCAAGTGGAATCCAGGCCCATGCAGTGGACCCAAACACCTGGAGGTTCGACACATCTGGCTTGTGTCCGAAGTATGATTTGAAAGGGGTATTCCCTTTCAAAAATGAGTGTGTCACCTTATTAGGAATATATTCTATATAATGCATGGCATCAGCCCACAAATTTGCAGCCAACTTCTTTGATTCCAACATACAGGTGGTCATCTCCTTGAGAGACTGATTCTTCCTTTCCGCTACTCCGTTCTGCTAGGGAGTGTAGGGAATTGAATGTTGGACCTGAATACCACTTTGGGAGAATATGTGCAGAAACTCATTATTGAAATACTCCCCACCATTATAATATCTCAATATTTTTATCTTAAGCCTAGAGGCATTCTCAATCAAGGCCTTCAATTCATAAAAATTTTCCCATACTTCAGACTTCTTTTTGAGAAAGAAGACCCACGTGTACCTTGAAAAATCATCAATAAAAGTCAGAATATACCTTGATCCATTCATGGATGTGACAGGAATCAAACCTCTGATATCAGAATGTATCATCCCCAATATGCATGTAGCTCAGTTTTCCTTCCCCCGATCGAACTTGTGCTCAGGGTGTTTTCAAAACACACAGCCCTTGCAATTTTTGGTGGTTTCTTTGATGACCGGGAGGCCTTCAACCATGGAGTTTTTCTGTAATTGCTAGAAATATTTGAAATTTAGATGGCCAAACCTTTCATGCTATATCCTACTAACTTCATTTCCATGAGTTAGCAGAGCGGTGGGATTTGCATCCACAACAAAGTGAGAGAACTCATAGGATTTTGCATGATGGTTTACAAGGCCTTTAGCAATGAGTTTCCCAGATGCAAGCTTCATTATCTCAACATCATTTGGGATGAAATAAACTCTCTTAGGCACTCCTGTATGTGTCATCTGATAGACACTAAGGAGATTTGATTCCAGAGATGGTACATACAAAACATTTGAAAAATAGCCATTCTCAAGATCAATCATACCTTGTCCTTCTGAAATGATGGTGGAGTCATCTCCCATGTGTATGGGAATGGATTTTCCAGTCTCCAAGGATGAAAAAGAGTCTCTTTCAACCATCGTGTGGTTCAAAGCTCCATAATCAATGAAGAGTGCTTTGGACTTCGAAGTGCTTTCCATGAGGGCATGACCTTTTTCATGTTGTGGTTCCCGATCTTGCTGATCTCTCCTCCGAAATATTTTTGGAATATTGATGTGATTTCTCTCAAGGAGAGAGGTAGATTCATTAGGATTTTTCTTCATGTAGGCATGTTCAAGGTGGAATCCCTTCCCATAGTATGAACACTTGACTTTTTCCTTTCCATGATGCCCTTTTCCTTTGTTCTTCCTTGAGCCAGAAGACTCATCATGCTGATGGTTTCCAACTTTAGGCTTAGGAGCTTTGAATTTAGTTTTTGGGTTCTTCTGCTGCTTTCATTTACCCTTTAGATCTTTGGGCCCCAAGACATGGAGGGATTGATCATGGGAGGATCTAATGATCCCCATCTGGACAAGCTTATCATGTTCACTTGTTAGGGACTCAATAAAGGCATTGAGTGTAGGCATCTTCCTTCCAGGGGTTGTGAGCTTCCCCACATGGAATGTAGAGACAAAAACTGAATAATTAGCACCAAGTTTGGAGAGTATGGCAAGGATGAGCTGATAATCTACCTTCTCCACTTTGCATTGCTTCAAGAGTAAGACAGTGTGCTTGAAATTTGTGAAAAATTCATTCAAGGTCTCGAAATTGGAGGGCTGGAGAGACATCAATTCATTTTTGAGCTGGTAAACTCTCAAATCATCCTACTTTCCATATAGGGTTTCCAATTTGTCCCAAATTTTCTTTGGAGTCTTCAATCCCGAAATATGGAAAAGAAGATCCCGGGAAATAAAGAGGCACAAGAATCCAAATGCTTCATCCTTCTTGCTCAAGAATATTGATTTGTCTATAGCAGAACTAGGCTCATCTTCAGTGTCCATGGTGACTCTATAGATTCCTCTGGAGTGTAGCTGGATCTCCATGTCTCCTTTCCATGAGTGTAAATTAAATGGAGTCAAAATATCTATTGAGGAGGCCATCTGGATCTACTGGAGCGAATGCTTCACCTGTAGAAAACCTGAAAATCACAACAAAATGGGCAATGTAAGGTTAGAAATCCTGCACATTTTAGGATTTCATCACACCCAGCATAGTCAATCAAGAAAGCTTGATAAACAAGTTATTTACTTGGGGTATTAAGTGGTAAGCCTTGGCTTCTGGTGCAGTGCTGGATTTTTGAGCTATTGCTCAATTTTCATGCAAGATCTGTCAAAAACCTTGTTTTTGAGAGATATGAGCTTCGTCCCGCTATGAGCTCTGATACCATATTAATCTCACATAGTGATCTAGGGACTAAACACAAGTCTCATCAAATATTAATAACAATAATTCATGAAAATGGTGTAATAGGGCTACAAAATGAGTAGCCACTCTGTATGTTCACACAAAGAATGAGTAATACAATACAATGTCATGCTACAAGCATGAATGACAAAGAAATTAAAATTCCCAAGGAGGTCATTCGAATTGAATTAGTGAGTCTAGCTTAACTAAATGTAAGCCACAGTCAACACTCAAGTTAACCATTGATCAAAACCCTAATTGACTCAACTGATCCCTAACTGAAGTCGGAGTGCAATAAATGACTCAGTCTTAACTGAAAGAGGTCATACACATGTCACAGCAAGCCAACGATCAAGTTCTAGTGCATCACTACAAGATTTGAACCCGAAATCCGATGACAGAATCCAACGTCATCCGACATTTCACACAGATGTGGTAGACAACAATCAATCTATAGAATGCCGAAAACAAAATATTTCTATTGCCGTCAATTATCCGACACTTTGGAGTCGAAATTCTGACTCTTGTAGTGGCAGTTATCTGACACTTCCATGCTGGATAGGCATCGGATTTTCGACTCATGTAGTGGTGGTTATTTGACACTTCTCTGTCGGATGTTCGACGTCTATGAACCAAACACAAGTCGGATATTTGACGGTCCGTATTTTTTTTTTATAAGGTTTACATGATTTTAAATTTTGTGGTCCCATACTTTCAACGGTAACTATGTTCAAGGCGTCGAATATCTGATGCATGTCCATTATAAATATAAATTGTTTTAAACATTTCAACATGTTTTTTGTGGAAGCGACAGACGATTGCGAAAATTATTTGTTCCTTGACGGACATTTTCAAGAATAGTTTTATTCTTCAACAGGCAGTTGTGGAATTATTTTTTTTCATCGATAGACTGTTTGCTGGGAATTTTTTATTCTTCAACTTCTCTCCGTTTGACAAAACCTTGATTCGTGGTTGATGCATGGAACTTGAATTTTTAAGACAACCAGTTATATTCATTAATGAATTTTATGACAAAATGTCAAATAGATTAAATATTCCGATTCCAAATGAAGACAATTGATAGTTGCTTGCTAGACTATGGAATGTAGTGAAACGAAGTGGTGATGGAAAATGATATTGTTCGTGTACTCAATGCAGGGGATTTAATAGGAGAAGAATATTGATCTCAACAGCCACAAAACATTGCAGGGAACATGGACACACTGAGCGGGGGAACGAACATCGTCCATTTGTAGGTTAGCATTATAAACATTATTATATTCGTTTTTCTTGGTAATTGTATGTATTTTTTTTTCATATATTAATATATATATATTGATTTTTCCATGTATTTATATTAAAGGAAAGAAACCCTATAGCATGTCGTCTAGAGGAAGTGCTTTCAGAACAAGTTCAGGATCAGGATCATGGAGCTTGTATGTTTAATGGAGAACAAGTGAATGATCATATTGAACAAGATGATCATGCCAATGATGTAATTGAAGATGATGGTACAAATACATTGATTCATGATTCATTTAAGGTTAGAATGGTTGACGATGATGTTTATAATGAAAATGATGATGACTTTGATGATGTTCACAATATACCTCTTCTCAATAAGGCATATGAACCCCTTTATGAAGGCTCCAAAACAAATATTATCTCTACTATATTGTTGATAATGAACTTGAAGGTTATGAATGGTCTTTCAAACATTGCAATCACATGTATGCTAAGGTATCTAAAATAATCCATCACATATATAGGATCGTGATAAAATTTATTTGCATTCCTCTAATAATTGTATTGTTAACTCATTATTGATCATCTTACAGATGAAGCATGTTTCGTTAATATTATTTATTTATTACATTAACAATTTTTTTTTTTTTTTTGTAGCTTGATAGCTGATTTTTTGTTACGACCATCAAATATTTTACCTCACACATTTCGAGATTTATCTTCCATCATGAAAGAGATTGGAATGCATTATGAAGCAATTCATGTATGCCTCGATGACCATGTTATATATTATAATTAGCATGAATTTGCAACAGAATGTTCGGAATGTCATGTAAGTAGATATCGTACAGATAAAGTAACAAAAAAGGTGCCTCAAAAGGTTCTTCATTATATTCCCATCATTCCATGTTTGCAATGACTGTTTACGTGCAAAACCATAGCACAATTCATGGATTACCATGCTAGGAACAGAAGTCAAGATGATGTTATCCAAATGCCTACAGATGGTACTGCTTTTAGAGATATTGAGGAAAAGTGGCCTCACTTTAAAGAAGAACCACGTAATCTTAGGATTTCTTTGGCAGCAGATGGTGTTAATCCATTTGCACAGATGAAATCCATTTTCATAGTGTGGCCTTTTTTTGTTATCAACAATAACATTCCTTTATATTTGTAAATAAAGAGGGAGCACATAATGTTGTCGATGATTATTCCAGGTTTTATTGACGAAAACTCTTTTATTTATAATGTGGTTGTGGCATCTCATTTGTCGTAATATGTATCTTAATTTCATATATATATATATATATATATATTATTTTACTCTTCTGCATGGTTTATATATCTTAATGGTTCTCATAATGATATTTTTTATATGTTCTTCAAATTATGAATCAGGTAAGTTACAAGTCAAAGATATGAATGTATACATCCAACCTCTTATAAATGAGCGACTGAAGTTATGGAATGGCATAACTATGTATGACATATCTAGACCAATATGACAAAGGAAATTTCAATTCCATGCAATGGTTGTATGGACAATACACGCTGCCCCTAGGTTAACTTCATTTTGTGGTTTGTAATTTTAAGTTCCACTTTAATTGCATTTAATGATATGGAGTAGTTAGAATATTTTATAAATGATTATATTTGACATAGATATTCCATATGTAAATATTGTAGGTCTTCAAACAAAGGGTAAATTTGGATGTCCAGTTTGTGGTCCTAAGATAAAATCTCGACGTTCAAAAAGCTTAAGAAAGGAGGTGTTTGATGAGTATAGGCATTTCCATTCTAAGAATCACAGGTATAGAACAACTAAAAGACATCTTTTCAATGGGAAGCAGGAGACTGCATTAAAACCACAGAGAATGACACCTCACCTTTGGAAGATGCAATACAATAGAAATCATCATCATGGTACATATGGATCATCGTATATGAATTGTTATGTATTTTAATTTTTATTGTGAGTTGTTTGCTATAGTGGCCATATTTGATTTATGATGTAATTTATTAATTATAAACTAATATTGATGATGTCAATCATGATCATGAAGGCATTAATGGTCTTCCACGAGGAATGAAAAGTTATCCTATTCAGTTCAGCAGGTTGCCCTACTATGAGCACCTACAAATTGCTCATTTGTTTGATACAATGCATATTGGAAAGAATGTTACTGAAACCTTATGGAAACTACTAGAGCTAAGGAGGGAGAAAGATAAAGTTGTGAAAGTGTGCAAAGACATTCAAGAAAGCAACCATGCAATGAAAGACGTCATCCAATTTCATACCAATGGAGAACAAGTTAATATAAACTCAATTCCATGGATGTTTACGGAGCAACAAAGCAATGTTGTCAAAGAAGTAATGCGGAAAACTAAATTTCCCACCGGTTTTTGTGCAAACTTGAGAGAGAGAGAGAGAGAGAGGTTACAAGGCAGTATTGTGGGTGTTTTGGGGGGGAGAAAGAGAAGATAGGTTGGGGGTTTAGAGAGAGAGAGAGAGAGAGGTGACGAGTTTAGAGACAGAGATATTTGGGGTGAGGGGTTTAAACAGAGAGAGCCATTGGGGGTTAAGGGTTTAGAGAGAGAGAGAGAGAGGCATTGGGGGTTATGGGTTTAGAGAGAGAGAGAGAGATAGAGAGAGAGAGAGAGGAATTGGGGGTTAGGAGTTTAAAGAATGAGATTATGGATGATTAATGGTGGGTGGAGAGGGAGATAAAGAGGGGGGTTACATCGCAGCACAATGGGTGTTTTGGGGGGGGAGAGAGAACATAGGTTGGGGGTTTAGAGAGAGAGAAGTGACGGGTTTTGAGAGAGAGAAATTTGGGCTTAGGGGTTTAAACAAAGAGAGGAATTGGGGGTTAGGGGTTTAGAGAGAGAGAGAGAAAGAGGCATTGGGGGTTAGGGGTTTAGAGAGAGAGAGAGATAGAGGCATTGGGGTTTAGGGGTTTAGAGATAGAGAGGGGGGAGGGAGGGAGAGAGAGAGACTGAGATTAATGATTAGGTGTTTAAAGAGTGAGAGACATATTGGAGGTTAGGGGTCTATAGAGATAGAGATAGAGATTTGAGGTTGGAAGTTTAGAGAGAGGGATTAGTGGTTAGGTGTTTAGAGAGAGAGGTAGAGATTAAAAGTTAATAGGGTTGTAGAGAGAGAGAGAGAGAGAATATATGGGGAGTATGAATAGTTAGTGGTGGGGTGGAGAGAGAGGTAAAGAGGAGAGGTTACATGGAAGAACAATGGGTGTTTTGGGGCGAAGAAAGAGGGAACATAGGTTAGGTACTTAAAGAGAGAGAGAGAGAGAGAGAGGTCATGGGTTAGAGAGAGAGATATTTGGGGTAGGGGATTAAACAGAGAGAGGTAGTGGGGGTTAGGGGTTTAGAGACAGAGAGAGG
>LPNX010280708.1:4806-21799 GCA_001517045.1 Pseudotsuga menziesii
ACCAAAGCATTTTTGTTTTTTGTATAAAACTAGGGAAGAGAGACAAAGAAAGGGCTTTTTCCCAGTTAGAATGGAAGACTTGTTGTAAGAAGAACTACTTCATTTTGCAATAAAGAGTTTGGTTTGCCTGTTGGAGAAAGGACCGTGAAGTGTTCCAAATGTTGTACCATGGACGGCAGAAAGATGAATTACTTTGTTTTTCAGCTTATGTCTGTGAATCGTGAGATTGTTCTAACTTTATGACCTATGTCTGGTTGAATAATTTCTGATTTTATTTATGGAAATTTCACTTAGAGTAATGTATGTGTTTGTATATAACAATTGTCTATCTGGTTGTTAGAATATCTTCTCATTCATGTGTTGTAAACGTAAATAGCAGCTATCTGTAATCTTGTTTAACATTCATGAAAGTGGTACATTACTCACGAATAATGATTTTCTGGCTCCCCGGGGATAAATAGTTAGTTATCTTTGTTTCATAATTGCATATGTGATTTAGGTGTTGCGAACATAAGACGAGAGGTAAGAACCTACGCAGCACATTGTGCGGTTCCCGGCATCCTTATCACCCTGCATGGTTTAGATAGGCATGTGCATTGCATATATCAAGTCAAAATACAAATTCCGGTGGACCGGGCCGCAACCGGTAAACCCTCGTTGTTACTTTGACCTACGGTAGCCGGACCGCAAACCGGACGGATTCCCTATACCAAACAGTCAGCGGGCTAGTTGGGAACGCTGATTGGGGAGAATCCTTTACTGTTGCCGCCTGCGATTTTCCAGGCCTCAACAACTTCAACAGCAAATTCCAGGAGATCCAGCCAGCGGAATCCACTACCGTTTTTTCCAGGTAATTACCCATGCCCTGCTCTTTCATTTTCATGCAAATTTTACAATTTTCCATGGTCAAATCAGGATTCTAGGCCATTCTAAAGTATGCTCCATGGCCCACGCAAAAATCGAGGATTTTTCCGCGTATAGGGCTGAATATACGCAGAAAAAGCCCTCAAATTCGCATACATACACGGTTGTTTAGAAAATAGTCACATATGAGGCCGTGTTCAAGGTTTTTTAAGTGTTCTAATGACTCAAACTTGAATTCAATGTGCAGGATGGTTCTAGAATGGAGAGAACGTGAGCACGGGGATGTAGAAGAAGTAGTACGTGGTGATCTAATGGCGCAACAGGCTCTTAGTGCATGCGGGCTCTACAAGTTTTGGTTTCTTGGTGGCTTAAGAGCCAAACCAAGACTATTGTAGATGCTAGTAGACTACTGGGATCCCGACTCAGAGTCTTTCCAGATCGATGGGATGTCCCTCACCATAGAAGTGGAGGACATATACTTTATTACTGGACTTTCTCGATGGGGGGAAGTGGTGAACCTACGATCTCACGGGCCTGGAGGTGGCCTCACCATAAATGAGTACATATTCATGTATTGTTATCCAGACACGGAGAAGTTCGGGAGTCAAATCCCAACTAACTCCATACAGGTGCTAGGCATAAAGGCCATTCTACTGACATTGGGCAGGATAGCAAGGCTAGCTTCACTCCACCAGGCCTCATGACCTCTGATGTTCTATGCAGTGGAGTGCATGAGACCCACGGTGTACGATTGGAGCACTACACTACTGGGCAACATGAAACACCAGATCAATGAGTGCAAGATGGGTCGAGTACGAAAATTCGGTTTCAGTAGCATACTGAGCACGTTTTTCTTTGAGTGTGTTTTGGGATTGAGCCCTAGAGTTGACGTTCCTCTTCATGGGGTTCAATATTCGGCCCAATGACGTTAGGCAGATGCGATGCGAAGACTAGGTGGAGGTAGGGTGTCCAACCCTTATCCAACTGATTTTTTTCCATGGTGGCGATGACAGATAGTTGCCATCGATGATTACCCCTATGCGGGGATAGATTTTTGGGGAGACCCTGACATGCCATTACCACCAGGATCGACATACGGTGACATTGGTAACAAATCCCAACCCTCTTTTTAAGATTTTTGAGTTATTTATTTTTTTTGTGTTTTTTGATATATGGAATCAAAAAGACATGTTTTTGCGTAACAACACAGTGACATTCTATCATATGCATGCAGATGTAGGACCACGGTAGCCTGAAGACTTCCCTCATCATAGACGGAGGGGAAGAGGAGATGACATTACGGGTGTGGATGCAGAGCGGATGCTCCAAAGCATTCATACCAACTTCGTGCAGCTGACACATAGGGTACCCATGGTGCAGGTCGAGGACCTTCTTGAGGCCATGCAACATCAGGTGGTGGGTGTGCCACAAGCATGGGTACGGTTATTTAGATGGTTGGATAGAGCCGTGGTGACATTCCATGATCAGAACCCCCCTCCTCCTCCCCAAGCTTAGATACCTGGGATTGATACATTTTGTACTACTGTGTATTTATATTTTGGTGGCTCGATAGCCCCATTTTTGTCTTATGACACTATGTATTATCACATTTTGGATGTTTTAATGAAAACCTTTTGTGATGATCGGTTTATTTATTTACATGTGTAAAAATGTATGTTTGTGATGAGCTTATTGTCTATGAAAAAAATGCCAGTCTAACACGTAGTTAGCATATGAGTCAGCAACTTGATTATTAATTCTTGGAACATGTATGTATGTTATGTTGTCAAATTGCCGTTCTAACAACCTCACACGTAAGAATCTCCGTAATAATGTTGGATCTCTAACATGATACAAGCCATTAAGCTGTGACACTACTAACTCTGAATCAAGACGTACCTCAAGAGATAGAACACCATGTAAAATGGCATCCCGTAGAAGCTCGATAATGACACTTTATTCAACAACATTGTTTGAAGAGGGCCGTAAACATATGCCTCCTGAAGATAATACATGACCCGTAGGAGTATAAATCACCCAAGTAGCAGAGGCTGAGTGTTGAGTGTGATGGCTTGAACCATCCGCGAATCCTATATAGATGGAAGACTCTATTGACATCTGCCATCAGAAACATAAGTTAATCAACAAACCCGATCATCATAAGAAAGACCTAACCATGAAAAATGCCGTACAATAATATACAATAGTCAGCCATGGATGAAAGTTATGCATAGTATTTTTTAAGATAGAGCCCATTTCTAGGTCGTCCCCTCATAATCTACTAGCTCATAAGCACCCTTCTCTAACACATGTTTAACCATGTAAGGACCATGCCACATGGGGTTGAATTTGCCTGCCCCCAAGGGTTCTTTAGCTTGATCCCACAAAAGGACCAAATCTCCTTCACTAAACCTCCTTGGACGGATAGATTTATTGTACTGGACCTTAACGTGACGCTTATTCACTTCTAGAGCCACTAAAGCATCTCGGCACTGCTCATCAAGCCGCTCTAAATGGACCAAACATTCCTCCAATGGAGAGGTGTCCGGTAAGAGCTCTATGGCTAGCTTCAAAGAAGGGATTTCGCACTCAACCGAAAATACAGACTCCACTCCATGTACAAGCTGATATGGAGAAAAATTGGTGGCAGTCTTAATCGTGGTCCTATAAGCCCACAAAGCAGGATATAACATAATATGCCAATTATTCTTGCTTTGTGCGACGGTTCGTTGGAGAATAGACTTGAGTGACTTATTCACTACTTCAACTTGTCCATTCGCTTGAGGGTAATAAGAAGAAGAATGCTCCTGCTTATACCCTAACTTCGAGGCCAACTCTTCCATTTTGCGATTCTGAAAGTGCCTACCATGGTGATTGACAAGCTCTTTCGGAATACCGAACCGAACAATAATCTGGTTGAATACGAAGTGTGTAGCTGTCTCACCATCAAATTTAACTGTAGGGATAGCCTCAACCCATTTCGTGAAGTAGTCAACAGCCACGATAATATGATGATGCCCTCAGCTGAAGCTAGGTTTCAGTCCATGAAATCAAGCCCCCACTTAGTGAAGGGACCGGCGGTGATAATGGGATGTAACAGGGCAGGATGTGAGCGCATATTACATGTAAACACCTGGCAAGGGTGGCACTTCTTAACCGCATTGACACAATCTTTAAAGAAAGACGACCAGAAATAACCCGCTCTCAAGATTTTTTGGGCTATAGAAATCCCAGATAAATGACCACCACACACCCCTCCGTGACAATCATTCAGCACAAGCTCAGCCTCCTCATGAGTTAAACAATGACGCAAAATGGAATCTACCCCACGGTGGTACAATGTGTTATCCACTATGAGGTAATTCCATGATACGTGACGTAATCGTCGTCGTTCATCCCGTGAGAGGTGAGTAGGGACCTTCAATGTTTGTAAATATATGATAATGTCTCCATACCATGGATCTAAAGTTGAGATCAAGAAGGTGTGCTCATCGACCAACGTATCTTCACAAGCCTCCTCCTCCTCACTCGAGAAATCAGATATAAGCTCTATAAAAATCAACGATTTCTTCGATTTTGCCAAAACAAACTCGAGATCGAATTCTTGCAGGATGAAAATCCACTTATTATACTTTCCCCCTATCATCCTTCTAATGAGGACGAACTGAAATGGATTGACATGGGCAACCACCAAGGTCTGGCGAAGGAGAATATAGTGTCTCAATCTTTGAACCGCATGGACGGTAGAAAAGGCAAGATTCTCCACATGGGAATAATGGATCTCCGCATTAATGAGGTTCTGGCTCAAATAATATATGACATTCTCTTGTAGCTCCTCATCTTCTTGAACCAAAACCATACCAATTGTCTCCATGGACGCGGCCACATAAAATAGAAAGTCACGACTATAGTCGGGTGGACTAATCACCGGGGCCGATGCTAAGACTCGTTTAAGCGCATCAAAGGACTCCTAGGCTCGCTCATCCCAGCAGAAGGTAGTGTCCTTATTCAAAAGACGCATAAAGCCTCTAGTCAAATTGGCAAAATTCACGATGAATCTCCGTAAGAATTTTGCCATGCCTTGCAAACATTGAAGATGTCTAATGTTTTTTGGGGGAGACAATTGAAGTATTGCCTCAACCTTTAAAGGGTTGACTCTTATACCCTCTTTGGAGACAATGAATCCTAATAAGTGACCAGACTTCACGCAAAATATGCACTTGTGAGGATTTAACTTGACCAAATAATGGCGGCATCTTTCGAACACTAATCTCAAATGGTAGGAATGACGCATTCCCATGCGAGAATGAGCAGCAAGGTCATCCAAAAAGACTTCAATAATCGATTTGAGATCATGGAAGATCAAGGTCATAGCTCGTTGAAAAGTGGCTCTGGTGTTTTTAAGGCCAAAAGGTATCTTCCGATATGCAAAGGTTCCCCAAGGACAAATAAAGGCAGTATTATGTTGGTCCTTAGGTTTAATTTGTATCTGATTGTATCTGGAAAAGCCATCCATAAAGGAAAATACCTCGCTTCCTACACACTCATCCAAAATTTGATCAATAAACGATGTGGGGAAATTGTCCTTAGGATAGGCACGATTCAAATCATGGAAATCAGTACATATGAAGATAGTTCCCTGCTTCTTATCAGCTGGAACGAGGTTTGAAACCCACTCCGTCAAGGGAACGAGATAGATAAAATCGACATTTAACAGCTTTTCTATCTCAGCCTTAATTGTGGGTGCTTTCCTAGGATTCACCGCATGCAAGCGTTGTCGAACAGGCTTAGCATTGTGGTAAGTTTTAATCTTATGTTCAACAATGCGAGGGTCGATACTTGGCATTTCATCGTAAGACCAAGCAAAGATATCATGAAATTATTTAAACAACTCGGTGTACTTTTGAATCTCAGCATGGGAACATTCAGCCCCAATATAGACATTCTCAATCTTTCTAGGATCGCGAGAGATATTGATAGGGATGGTAGGAGATATATTCGCCATGTTTCTGTCAGCCATCGGACTAGGAGAGCTTAACGGAACCACGAGACTACCAATTCTCTCACTAAGAATCCCCCTATAGTATTCACACTCCAAACGGTCAAGCTCGGGAAGAAAATAAGATCTATGATGCAACTCTTCCCAAGGTGGCTCAACCCCAGACATAGCCTCAGTAATAGCCTCATCATAAGGAAAAACCCTATCAAGGCAGTCCTGTGTGTGAGAGGACTGAACTACCAATGAAAATAGTACATATGGGTCCTCCTCCATTCGTGAAGAGGAAGGACTAGGCTCTGCAACACATGGAAGATTAGCTTGATAAGCTATCATAGTTGCAGGCAACGACATGTCCATCTCGATGGGCTCATTCAAAGGACTCGGTGTAGGAAGAATCCAAGAATCTTCCATATATGTTGTGCGAAAAGACACCGATCTTACCAATGACGAAGCCTCACCGGGACTAGACCCTATCATAAGGACAGGTGCAAGACAATTAAAGCTTCCCATAAGGGATGGATACATGCCAACACCCACACTCCCAGTTGTCGGCTGAGAGTGCTCTACAATCGGGATGGAAGCTCCCGAAGATGCGGTAACCGATGGATTCTTGAATGATGTTTGATCAATCGTAACTATCTTCCCACTAAATAGAAAGCATACAACTTGAAATAGAGAAGAAGCTATGGCTTGCATACTGTACATCCAATTCCTACCCAACAACAAATTGTAGTCAAGGAATGCTTCAACCACCTCCATCTCTATCGCAACGGTCTCCCCCCCAGACGGACCTTAAGAGAAGGAAGAATGTCGTGCGGTCGAAACGATCTTCCATCAAAAGCAATCAACATGTTATCAGATTTAGACAACTCGGAGGAACCTAAACCCTTCCAACACTCCAAAGACATCACGGAAGCAACAACACCTTCATCAATCACAGTGCGTTTCACGGTCATGTTAAGACATTCTACGTGAATCAAGAGAGACACATAGTAAGGCAAGCAAGGCTGAAGTCCCACGGTTTCAAATTTGATCACAAAAGAAGAATTATCATCATTCACACCTAGGGAAGAAAGCAAATCCTTATTTTGCGAAGGACAACTCTGAAGTACTTCAAGTGCAGACATCGCATAAGGAGTGTGGCCCAAATCCTTGACAACAAAATAGTTCTGGATGGCTCAGGCATTAGGATTGTGCCTCGAACGCTTAAGGACTCCCTTAGGAATGCGAGTTGCAACTTCAGGTTTATCCACAGGTTTTTCAATACGCAAAGGACTCCCAGGTAGATCAGGTTCCTTTCCAAGGTTGGGTTGTGATGAACCATAGTCCTTCGAACAAGTCACAACCTTAGTAGCATAGACCATGTTGATGCAACCATGAACGCTAGTCTCCAGTGGATCTTGATCACCACCAGACTGATCATGGGTCCTCGAGTTCATGTTTTGATTATGAGTTAAAGGGTTGGTCAGCATAGCTGGGCCCTGTGCTATGAATCTCGAGGCTTCATCAATCCAAGGGCACAAGTGAGTGAGGTGGTCATCCTTACACAACTTGCAAGGAAACTTAACCTTACCTTTAGGATCCTTTCCCCCCCAGCATTTCAGGCGTTCTTGTCATTAGATTTGGCATTTTCATTCCTATTCCCACCCTTACGATTGTTTTTACCCTTCTGGTTCGATGATTGTACCGAAAGCACACTCACCGTTTGGGTGGGTTGAGATGAAGTCGTAGCTTGTCCTGAGGCAGATTGGTTGATAGATAATTGACTGACCTGTTTCACAACCAAATCTGCAGGTTTGGCACTTGTACAACCAACAATGACATCGGCATGTGGTCCAAGTTTAACCTTAGGGTCGAAACTAGAATGCGGAGCATTAGGAATGATCTGATATAACAAACTAGATTGAGCATAAATCAAGTCTAATTCCTGCAGCCTAAAAATGGCTTGTTCCTCGTTCTGAAATCTGGATGTAGAAACATCCTTCACTATATAAGGCAGTAACGATTTAAGGAACCATTCGAGGAGAAACTTCGGCGGTATGAAGGCTTTAATAAATATCTTCCATCTATGCCACTCTTGGATATGGTCCGAGATATGCATGGCTTTATCCTGCCGAAATGTCGACAAGAGTTCCGTACCAACGTCGTAACGCACTAGTAGCTGGAAGTGGTTGAGAAAAGTCATAGCTAGGTCATCGAACAACGTGAATGCCCCCCTAGGTAACTCTATATACTATTTCGTGGAAGGCCCGGTAAGGGTGCGTTGAAACAGCCTTAAACGGATTGAATCTTCATGTAAGGAATTTGAAGAGCACCATAGGTGAAATGTAGTAACATGTTCACTCGGATCTTCTCCTAGTTTTCCCTCGAATTTGGGAATGTCCGAGAGAAGCTTATTAGGGACAGCTGGCCAAGCCGGGTCATGAGATAGGGGATCATTCATCAGTCTTGACAAGTCAGAAAGACTTAGCATTGCGAGGAAAGGGAGCCTAGGATGAGCAGGTCGATGCCCTGCTCCCTCATAATTTTGGTTCACATATGCCTGATTACCATAACCACTATGGCCAGCTTATTAGGGACAGTTGGCCAAGTCAGGTCATGAGATAGGGGATCGTTCGTCAGTTTCGACAAGTCAGGAAGATTTAGTGTTGCGAGGAAAGGGAGCCTAGGATGAGCAGGTTGATGCCCTGCTCCCTGATAATTTTGGTTCACATATGCCTTATTACCATAACCACCATGGCCTTGGCCATAGTGCCCTCCTCCCATTTGACTCGTGTAGGGTGGCATGGAAGCACCATAATGTGGTGTACCTTGACTATGTGGGGCTACGAAGCCATACTTTAGAGAGTAAGCGGGTTGTTGATACCCGTACCCATAAGGTGAATAACCCTGTCCATACTGCGTACCATAATAAGGTCCATAAGACATCCCATGATATGTCCCATGAAACACTCCGTAAGTAGGAATATATGCTCCAGAAGTAGTAACATGACCTCCAGAAGTAGGAATACGACCTCCCGAAACAACATGAGGTACTTGACTCTGAGACACAACTGTGCGAGTAGCAGCAGTATGGACATGACTCGTAGCAACGTTCCGGCCCGAAGGACCACCTGAATGAGGGGGAGGAATAGCATTCGAATAACAAGGAATAGAGGATGAAGGGACATGTGAAATTATGTACGTGGTGTTCCCTATAGTCACTCGTCGAGGTTCTGGTATCCTAATAGGATTACTAACACCACATAAGGAGGAATATGTGATGTAGCTTCCACCGCTAGGATGGAAGGTGCAATGTGACTCGTGATCCCAAACCTCTTCGCATGGTAAGGAATAGGAGTGCCCCTAGGTGGAGTGTTAAGCTCAAACTCTGACTCGACATGAAATGCTAGATCATGTGTAGGGATACTAGACATACCATAACTACCATAACTAGTGCTCACAGGTTCATGATGAGTCTCGTCACTCGGCATCCAATACCGGTGACCTGTGAATGAGGGATCATAGCTAGAGTGAGTAGGTCTTTCATGTGAAGGATCAAACCTAGAATGTGCAAGAATATCAGGTGAAGGATCAAATGTAGGTGTAAACTCTCTGTCCTCCACTTGAGTTAGAGAATACAACTCAGGAATACCATCTTCATGATCTCCCATCGTGTGTGAATCGATGTGCGAAGTGGTCCACCTAAACTGTGTGTTTCTCTCTCCCAAAGGAGGAGGAGATGTAGAAGGCAGAAGTCCTGCTAAACGACGAGAATGACGAGGAGCCGCACCCGAATCCACAATGACTCAAAAAATGTAAAAGACTCACTAATTACACAAACCTTGGGCAAGCTAACGTGCACAAAGCATACACTAATAAAATCTAAAGCCAAACACAAGAAATCAAGGGTAGGATAAGTGAGCTCCCGAATGAAGCATGTATGTCTTTCCTAGGAGAGGCTTGAGACTCCCATACACAACAAGCAGAGGTTCGTAACCAATTATTGTGGCCCTCGGATTCAACGCATAAAGCGACTGTGCTGTCCGACCCCAACCTGGCCGGGACACCCGCAAAATAACCCCTGCAAAGTACCCCCTTGATATCCTAGGAAAGGAAACTAAGGTCACCTCAATATAATCAGTGCTCAGGTGGACAATCGCAGGAGGGATTGACCGTATGGGCAGGGTAGAAAGGCCTGAAACTCTTGAAAGAGCCCCCGGATACGAATACAATCCTGGAAATATCTCCGGTGCTACTCAGTTATGACTAGGGGTCATCCCAATCAATAATCACTCACATTGCCTCGTGCTTAACTCCCTTTTGAGAGGAGGATCCTAAGAAACACTAATTATACCTAGGAATTTCACACTCTCACCTGGACAAACATATACAATGTTGTTGTTTCATGGTCTTGGAGAATTTACTCACAATGAACTATTCCAAGACCCTAAAACCTAATCTTGTTGGTGTACCCTATCAAAGAAAATAGTGTAATCCATTTTAATTAAGCGTTGATTTTATTTGGCTTTATTACTCAAAAGAGGTAGATGGTCATGCAACCAATGGTGTTATGATGCAACATGAAGTAAAATGCACACCTAACAATCACTGCAAATGCATTGTGTCAAATGAAAAACAGGGCATGCTACTACATGAAATGCAAATTTTTTCTTCAAATGACAAATGCAATCATTCCTATATGAAATCTTGACTAATACTCTAAGGAAATCTCGTGCAAGTACCATGCGAAATGCAAAGTGCAATGCATAATGATGCAAAGAAGCAAATATTTTTTGGATTTTTTGAATAAAAATGAGATACTAAAGCAAAAGAATGATTCTAATTCCCCCAGACTCAGCAAGCACAATAAAAAAGCACTCACACAAAGTACTAAGGTAAAAGAAATCTAATGCACTAATCCCAAAACAAAAAATCGAAAATGCAATGACAAGAACATTCTTAAAAAAGAAATTTACCCTAAAAAAAAATGTCTCTGGTCAGAAACAGAGGTGTATACAGACTCTAGTAGTATCAAAGGAGACTCAAAAATCATCAAAATTCACCTAGCAACAATCAATCTTCCTCTAGAAGGAAAAACTAAGGGCATATGCGACTGTTCGCAGTAAAACCGTGTATGTACGTGGATATAGCAGTCAAAGCCGTGTGTATATGTGACTGTGAGTTAAAAACTCATGTACAGGAAGAGAAATGTATAAAAATAAAGACAAATAGACAAGCTAAGACAAACTTCACACCAATCAGACACTACCAGGCAAACATGCCCCCATACCCGACATAGAAACAGAGAAATAAGAGCAATTCAAGAACATTGAATGCTGATAAAAAGCCCAAAAGGACTACTACTAGGAACCTCCCAGCGGAGTCGCCAATTCTACTATGGAGAGAAATTCATATGGCTTGGGGTACCACAACAGACAGCTTAACTCCAGAAATCAATCCTTTCCTATATGCAAGATTAATAAAAAAACTAACACTAAAGGATCTTGATTCATACCTTATTCCGGATGGTTGATGTAGATCCCCGTTGAGCTTTACAACTCCAGCTTGAATTGATAAATTGCTTCCTCAACATTCAATAAACAAGACAAGCATGCTATATATAATTGTGTTAGCTCTACTCTAGGATATATAATCAATAACATATAAGCATTTGAAATCATCCATGGATAAAATATTCATTCAAACACACATTATTGGACAGGAAAATATATTTCTATTAATATAAAATTAGAGATTACAATGAATACAACCTTTGTCGGCATGTCTACGAATCGGAGAAACCGAGTCCCCCACTTGGGCCTCCACCACTTCAATCCTCCATCTCTCGATAGCAATCTCACAAGCAAAAGGAAAGCTTGGGAAGAACAAAAAAGTGCTCCAAGGGACAAAGGGGATGCAGACTCAAGCACAAGTTCCAACAACAATGGACTATAGTTTTCTTGCTCTCAATTCCTCATATGCCTTCAATGTATCCAAAGGGTTCCTTATATAGCTCTTCAATGGGGTAATGAAAGGCCGAATCCGAGCGATCTCAAGGCATATGTGTTGTACATGAATAAACACCTTATAACCGAAGGTCTGGGGTTACCAACATACTCATAAAACTTGCAGGCAATCAACCCTAGAGTACAGAAAAGGAAATAGGAGGATAGAAAAGACTCACCCGATATACGACGGTTGATCCTAGATTTGTCCTCTTCCGCTCTGCTTCTCCTCCAAAGCCTTCTAGGATGCTTCTCCTTCACCTGTCAAGAGAAAATCCTCCAAGTGCAAGATGATACATGTATATAAAACAGGTTAGATAAATCATATACAGAGTACTTAATCATAAGTATTCATCAAACCATGATACATGAAAGATATCCAAGACACATATGGAAGATGGATTCTCTTTATTAACAATAGTGAATGAGTTCAGATTACAACCCAACGCCTGAGACAAGGACTCCTCTACAACCAAAGGATTCTGAGTTCCACTGCTCCAAAGACTTCTGAATAGACTCCACCAGCATAACTTTGCTCTCCAAGTATGATTGATTAATACCCTCCCCAAGGCCTTTATTTATACTTGGTGAAATAAGGAAGTTTCGAGGGTTGAGGAGGTTGAGATAGTTAAGGTGATTATGGTTAAGGGCTTAACAAATCTCAAATAATCGCGATTTATTATTTTTAATGTCAAAGGAAGGTGTACGTGGGTATTATTATTGGCAACTCGCGTATGACACACAAGTTGCTCTAAGGGGAACCTGCGTACAAATATGTACGCGAGATGCAATTACCGATACTCGCGTACAACACGCGACATGCTTTAACGAAAGGTGCGTATGTACGTGAGTTGCATATAGGAAGAGGCGTGCATAGCACTCGACATATTCTAAGGTAAAAATAACCAGCTGGATGGATGATAAATGTAATTCATAATATTCCCATCTATAGTGTTTTAGGCAACCTTCAATCCATAAATGTCCTTTTGTGTGCCAACATAAGGAATGTCGGCACTCGGACGGAGAAGTGCCATTCAGGTGGATAACAAATGCCCCCTAATGTGTGAGGTCCGAGGGAAGTGATGGCCGAAATACATTATAATATTTATCTTTGGAGAACTGAGAAATCCAATGGAGCAGAGATAGTACCTGAAACAAATACATAATAATGTCATATACAAAATCATATCTGAGGATGCTATGTTCAATTTACTGGAACACTAGATCCTTTACAATATTTGAGTACATCATATGATACGGGTGTTAAACCACGTATATTACAAAGGTGGATTGAAGCCACAATATACAATAATGATGAGTCTTCAAAGATCTGGAAGTTGTGTACATGAATAGAACATAATCTTGTGCATCTTAGTCCATAAGTGAGGAACTAAGGTCTTCATAAACTATCCCAAAGAACCAGTACAATCCAAGCCATGTGAATAAAAGTAGGTTGAAGTCGAACATGGAAAGGATTCAACAGTTTGTTAATCAATAAGTAATAATTAACAACTGAAGCAAATGAATTCACCAATGCGGAAAGTGAATCCTGAGGTACGATCGTCAAAACTCTAGGTATTTGTCATCGGGAAGTACTGAAACGGAACCATTCTATGATAAGGAAGGCAATAGATCCTCCAACGGATCACAAGAGTGACTAGGAACTGGGTAAAAGAAGGGAGACACAATAGATAATAGATATAACAATGATGGGATCAGGATATAGATCAACATTGGGTAAAGTCCTTGAATAATGAGCACGACACAGAGATGACCCAAGGAAACTTTTAACTTATAGATAGAACAACTAGAATTATCTGTCATGTAGGAGACATGATCAGATTCCCCAGGTATAACTGACAAGAGGAGGAGTAGGAAACTCAAAGGAATAGCTGAACGAAAAGTGAACACTGAAACATGGGTATCGAAAAAGACAAAGAGTGCTATGTTCAAGGATGACATGCTGCCACTACTGAAAACAAGAGAAAACTTCTTCCTTACCTTCCTTGTTAAATTTTAACGAGTCAAGGAAAGTTAACTCGGATCCCTCTTCATTTTTTAACAAGCTTGAAGAGACGGAAAAATAATGCTTGATAGTGTCACTGATTCGTGGATTTAATGAGCGCGAACTAGTACATGCTTAGTTTGTGTTTTCACATTTAGAGAGTCTGAAAAACTCCAAAGAAGATTGCAGGGGGGTCCTTTTTCGTCCAATTTAGTCTCCTAAGGCCGAAAAAGTATAAAACATACCACAGAAGAAACTCTTTTAACTTCCGTAGAAGAAAAGGTGAACCTTTTTTGTACTTAGTCAGGGAGGTCCAAAAAAGATTAAATTACCACCTACCCAACGCTCCTTCCAAAACAACATAAAATAGTTTGAGTTTTATGAGTGTGAAGGAAAGCAAGATCACTTGGAAAGATCCATTTGATTACGAGAAATGGGGCTTACAACAATAACCTTGTTTATTTTTTCTTAAGTGTTTAACGAGCATGGCAAAGACGCAAAGTACACTCGAAATCTTTTTCATGTTTAGGTCCAGAGCACGAAAAAGAGAAAACTAAGCTCATACCGGGTGTTCCTTTTCCGTAAATTTAGTCCCTTAGGTCCGAAAAAGTGATAAACCTATGCCTGAGAATACTCTTCTCGATTCAAAATAGAAAAGAGAGGGATCCTTTCTCGTATTATTCCGCATGGTCCGAGAAAGAGATAACCTACCACCAATGCGGATGCCCGTTCACATATTCTTAACGAGCTTGAACGGACAAGTTAACTCGGCAGTCAAGTCTGTTTTGAAGGAGTCAGACCTGGGCTTGAAGAAACTCCATAAGGGCAGGGAATCCTATAAAGGGATAGCTTGTAAAAAGAGATTCAAAAGAAGCTTTATTTGGCGTGAAAAATAGCTAAAAGGATACCCCTGTATCTGAAACAATTGCGGCATGAGTACCAAAGAACAACATAGGCTTTGAAGGAAGATACTCATGAAAACGGGGTCCTATCCACGGAAGAACAATGGTAAAAACAGGGAACTAATGGTTTATAATACCATAGTCCGTGGAAAAATGTTGATTGCTAAGGTTAATGTGGATTGAATATATATGCCAAAAATTTATTGGAAATGACAAAACCACCCTATTGGAGCAACAACACTTTATAATGATGGAAAACCTGTTTCAAAGAAAAAAAGAAATGTGGCATTAGTTGAATGGATTTTCAAACTATAGGAAAAAACCCACTTGGAGAAATAAAATTTCTATAAATAGTTGAAAATCAAAACAAAACTCACCATTTGGAATTTTTAGCCATAAAAAACAAGTTTTCTCCTCTACCTTTGTTCGATCATTGTGGACAATCTAGCCGACGAAATCAAATTCCGCAAGTTGCAGGTAAGCCTACACCCCGAGCTCTTCATTTTGATCCTAGCAATTATTAATTTTGAGTCCTAATTTCATGATTAAAAGCATCCTAAAACATGTCACGGCGCGTATGTAGGTTGACAATATAAAGACTTGCGTACACGCATTCTATACGCAGGTTTCCTTTATAGACAGTCGCATACAGTACGCGACATGTCTAACTAGACAGTCGCGTGTACTACGTGAAGGACAAAAAGCTAAATATAGTAAATTTTATTTGAAATTTTATATGAAATTAATGAATCAAATTACTTGTTTTGCTAGGTGTGAAGATGGTGCTGGAATGGAGGGAACAGGAACATGAAACAATGGACCAAGAAGCGCTCCAAAGTGCACCCACTATACATGCATTGTGAACAAGTGGGCTATTAAAGTTCTTTTGCACATCACCCATGCGGACCAATGTCTGCCTATTGGAGTTCATGATAAATTATTGGGATCATGATTTGGGGATGTTCGACCTACAGGGTGAGACTTTGGAGATTACTACTGAGGACATCTATTTCATTATCGGTCCTATCACATCGAGGAGCACTGGTCAACTTAGAGGGAACCGGCCGAGGAGGTGAGCCTTTAAGTGTCTAGAACTATATAGATGTGTTTTGCACACCAGGTACCCAAAAGAGAGGGAGCTGTGTTCCTATTACACATATCCGTGACTTTACACTATAGGTACTTGCGAGCACCATCATGAGGATTTCAAGATCCTCCTCATTACATTTGGCTACACGGAACCAAATGAGGTTGGCGGTGGATTGTTTTCATGGTGCTCTCTATGATTGGTGTTCGGGAGTTGTCCCTATCATGAAAAGACAACTGTCCTATTGCAAGAGAGGAAGGCAAAAGAACTTTGGTTATGCGAGCATATTGGTTGCCTTCTTCTTTGAGATAGTACCAGGGTTGAGCCCCGCCATACCTCTACCAGTCCGATCTCCACGTCAGCCGAGGCTGAGCAGGTGGGGAGATATCTTCCTCTGTCAAGGAGGAGGAGACACAGTGCATAGTGTATACGATGATGATTTCTATATCTGGTGGGAACGATAGCTACCGACAATAGAATAGTTTCCATATGCTGGCATGGACTTTCTAGGTGACCCAGATCTTGTCCTCCCTCCAGGAGGAGCATGGGGAGAGCTAGGTAAACAATTTTTAATTTTTTTTTATCATTTTTTAAATTTTTTTTATGAATTTTAAAACGATAGATATATACATATGTACAAGTCTTAATCCTATAAATGTGTCAAAATGCAGATATTGGACCGGTCCACCCTGAAGGGCATCTGTGCATGTTTGTTCGTCCTGTCATACGCAAAGACGCGGGACTGATCAGGGTTCTAGAGGGGAAGCTGGTTAGGATGACTTAAAGAGTACCCACCTTGCGGATAGAGCATATCTTGGCTACCATGCAGGAGTTCGTTGTTGGAGTTCCACCGGTCTAGTTACGTCTTTTCAGGCGAGTGGCCAGAGCGGTTCTTGTATACATAGAGGCTGTGGAGGCTGCCCAAACCGAAGAGGCCGAGGAAGCCAGAGTACATAGGGACCATGGGGACCAAGGTGGTCCAAGTGACCAGGGTGGTCCTACGTAGATCTAGGACATTTTGATGGACTGCAATCCACATTTTTGTATATTTTTGTATATTATACCGTTATGACGTGATATGAGGATCAAACTTGACCTATCTATGAACATATATTTTACATATATATATATATATATATATATATATAT
>LPNX010280708.1:38087-85677 GCA_001517045.1 Pseudotsuga menziesii
TGCTTGCTAGGCTAGCCGTCGCTTAAGCGACGCTTATGAGCCTAGCCGTCGCTTAAGCGACGCTTATAACCACAATTTAAAAAAAAAAATTTAACTTTGTAATTTTTGGTAGGTTTAAAAGAAAAAATCCACGCGCCGTCGGAAGTAACTGTCGGATTTTGCATCGAAATGTAGTAGTGCTTGTTCTGCCTAAAGGTAGATAACAAGTCTGTTCCGAAATCATATCAGAACGGAAGCTGAAAGTGGCTAAGAAATGCACTAGCCAAGTCCCAGAAACTACCGAAAGCAGGAGAAGGCAATTCAATATACCATTTTGCCGCAGTACTTGTTAATGTTCTCTGGAACAGCCTCAACCTAACTGAATCTTCATTCAGTGAATTCAAAGAACACCATAAATGTAATGTGGTGGCATGAGCCTCAAGATCTTCACCAACTTTGCCCTCGAATTTAGGGATGTCCGATGGTAATTTGGTGGGAACAGGTGGCCACAAGGGGTCATGCATCACCGGGTCATTCATCAACTTTGACGAATCTGGCAAGTTTAATGTTGCCAAGAACGAAAGTTTGGGTCGAACGGGGGTACTAAATGTGCCAGCCTGGGGATTAGAGGGACCTGCCCCTGAATGCCCATAGGTAAAAGTGGGTTTGCCCCCTGCCACTGGTTGCAAAGTGGGTAGATTAATCTGAAACAGATTCCATCCGTAAACCATAGGATTGTATGTGGGAGGTGCAGTATAAGAAGTTCAGGCCATCCCAATAGAAATAGGGGTCTGAAAGATAGGAGCCGGTATCCCTCCGCTAAACAACGAAAAGGGAGAGCTCGTAAACAGGGCCGAAATTGGAGTTTGGAAACTTTTCCCATAAGAGGTATTGTTCCCAAACTGCACTCCTACATAGGAAGGTGATGGGCCTACGTATGGAAAGGATGGGGGAATGTGCCTCCCATTCCAAGGAAATGCTTGGACAAAATCCAAGGATCCTATTGGACCACTCTGGGTAGTATATGGAAAGGAATAAGGAACAGTAGGTATACTAGGGATCCCAGTAACCATATCACCAGAAGTACCTGCTAGGTTTGAGTGAACTGGTGGTTGAACCACCTGGCTTGCTGGAGTCAAAGGTGTAGAAGGTATACTAGATCTAGGGGCACTTACCGGGGGAGGTAGTACCCCTTCAACCGGGACGACTGAGGATACCACAAAATAACTTTCTCCCGTAGAAGACATAATCCTGTACACAAGGACACCTAAAACAGGTGAATCAAAAGGTCTAACCTGAACAATCATAGGATCGTTTAAATCAGTTAAGGGTGTGTTAAAATTTCTTGCAAACTTGTCAGCCTGCAACTATTCTATCTCAACTGTATCAAGATCAAAACGGTTAGCTATCAATTCTGGTTCACTAGGAACTTCACTTACTCCTACCAGTTCAAATGAACCGTCCGTGTCCAATCTCCGCCTTTGGGGTGGAGGTGGAGGCTCCAATATGATGAGAGGAGGAAGGTTTCACAACCTTCTTAACCTTCTTATAGGTTGGTCCTCCATGATTGAAAATTTGACAAATCAAACCCTAAGGCCAACTAAACACAGGAAAAACCACAGAGCACACACTACAAAAATCCTAAAGCCTCAAACAATCAATGAAGGGTGAAAGATGTACTTTCCCGAAGAAAGCTGAAGAACGATTACTTGGCATCCTTGAAGTGGTTCTTAGGCACAAGCAGAGGAATCACCCACCGCCCTCCTACACTTACAACAAGGGTTACCTTCCAAGCCCATCCAAGGTGAACCAGAAATAGCCTTCCGGTTTACCTAGGTATGAAGCCTAAATGTCAAGAGACTAAAGGCTACCTTTGCTATACCAATAGTTTGGGGGGACAGTCGCAAGCCTGACTCGTACGCATGGGCATGGTAGCTGAGCCCCAAACTCTGTCTAAGATAGAATCCCCAGATGTGTAAAAGTCCTAATTTACATTTTGACAATGAATCAGAGGGTTATCTCCTCAGTCCAATGCCTCCACGTTGCCTCGTGCTTGACTCCCTTTTGAGAGGAGCTTCCCAGATACAATTGATAAAGTCAAGGATTTACCTAAAGAAAGGTCCACTACGTCTGAATTTAAAACTTATGGGAAGTTTACACTTCCTATCCCGTAAGTCTAGCCTAAGCTAGTAGGTGAAAGGCCCCTAAAGATAAAAATTACTAGTAAATTTTAATTATTGCGTTCATTTTAAATGGCTTTTTCTTACTTAGAAGGAAATGGAGTGATGAACTATGGTGTTTTTGACTCAATAAGAAATAAAAAAGTAAAGGTGTATTTTTTCAAAGCAAATTACCACTATTAAAACAAACTTCTTTTTCTTTTTGTAAATATATATTGATGAACAAATGCAAACGATAAAGAGAAACTAAGACTATGTTTTTGTAGTTTTTGAGATTATATTTTAAAACTGAAATAAAAACTACTTATGCAAAAGCAAATGCAAAAGCTTGAAAATGTTTTTCTTTTCACTTTTTAAAATTGCTCAAACTCTACCATGCACCTAAAATTCACTAAACTTGAGTATACTTGGATCAAATCAACTGTATAAAATAAGAAAATTGAAGCAAACAGGTCAATAAAACCAAGAATCAACCAACGAAGGGAGATGGTAACCCTAGCTTGGGTGTGTACAATGACAAGAAATCACTATAAACTCACAAAGGTAAGTGAAAAACCAACCACTATCGGAAGATAGACTGGAAAAACAATGCCTAAAACCCTGATCATTGATTCGGACAGAGACACTTCAACCTATAACCCAAACATGCCAACCTACTTCAAGATGCAAATAGAAGACAATCCAAACACAAGAAACCCAAGGGATTTACAAGAAAGCACCAAGTGTGGTCACCAAGGTCTTCAGACTAACTGCACAGTATCCATAAAGAAATCCAACTAACAAACAAGAATTACACAAAGACAGGGACAAGCAAACCCTAGCCTAAAAATCCTTATTTCCAGGATTGTACACGACTGTGTATAAGGGAAACTCGCGTACTGTACGCGACTGTCCAAGAGAGCAACCTGCGTATGCGGGCCTCTGTACGCGACTGCGTAGCAGAGAAACCCACGTAAAGGTAAAAAAGTTTTCTCAAAAAATAAGAAAAATCCACAAGGCTTTCAAACACTATGATAAGCATGAACCAGGATAAAAAACCACACACAAACTTCAAGGAAAAGATTGGTCAGGGGTGACAGAAACAACCTATAGCGTTTGGGGCTCCCCAGCAGAGTCACCAGTTCTGTTGTACAGGAATAAACACCTTATAACTGAAGGTCTGGGGTTACCATCATACTCATAAAACTTGCAGGCAATTGAACCTAGAGTACATAAAAGGAAATAGGAGGATAGAAAAGACTCACCCGATATACGACGGTTGATCCTAGCTTTGTCCTCTTCCGCTCTGCTTCTCCTCCAAAGCCTTCTGGGATGCTTCTCCTTCACCTGTCAAGAGAAAATCCTCCATGTGCAAGATGATACATGTATATAAAATAGGTTAGATAAATCATATACAGAATACTTAATCATAAGTATTCATCAAACCATGATACATGAAAGATATCCAAGACACATATGGAAGAATGATTCTCTTTATTAACAATAGTGAATGAGTTCAGATTACAACCTAACGCCTGAGACAAGGAATCCTCTACAACCAAAGGATTCTGAGTTCCACTGCTCCAAAGACTTCTGAATAGAGTCCACCAGCATAACTTTGCTCTCCAAGTATGATTGATTAATACCCTCCCCAAGGCCTTTATTTATACTTGGTGAAATAAGGCATTTTCGAGGGTTGAGGAGGTTGAGACAGTTAAGGTGATTATGGTTAAGGGCTTAACAAATCTCAAATAATCGCGATTTATTATTTTTAATGTCAAAGGAAGGTGTACGTGGGTATTATTATTGGAAAATTGCGTATGACACGCGAGTTGCTCTAAGGGGAACCTGCATACAAATCTGTACGCGAGATGCAATTACCAATACTCGCGTACAACATGTGACATGCTTTAACGAAAGGCGCGTATGTATGCGAGTTGCATATAGGAAGAGGCACATACAACACTTGACATATTCTAAGGTAAAAATAACCAGCTGGATGGATGATAAATGTAATTCATAATATGCCCATCTATAGTGTTTTAGGTAACCTTCAATCCATAAATGTCCTTTTGTGTGCCAACACAAGGAATGCCGACACTCAGACGGAGAAGTGTCATTTAGGTGGATAACAATATGGAAGGCCAGGAGACCAGTGAGTCATATCCACATCAAGGAAAACTCCAAAAGAATTTAGCCTTTTGCACACATCTCGATGTATGCGGTTTTAGAGGTCAAACTCGCTTATATACGCAAGAAAGGGTTTAAAAGTCGCGTATGGAAATTTAAGCATGTTTTTAGGGATGATCCAGGAAACATCAAAGGAACAAAAATGGTCTATGGGGTCTAAGGAGTCTGCATAGGGACAGGGAAGGCCATAAAAGTGTGATTTCACCATGTGTGGTAAAATCAGCTATAACAGTTCTGATCTCCGCTCTCACGGGAACTGTTACTCATGGAAGCAAATATTGGCTTATTGAAAGTGGGGCTTCCAAACACATGACAGGTTTCAAGGAATCCTTTGAGAAACTATCTGAACATAATTCACCCCATAAGGTGAAACTTGGGGATGGCTACCAATATCCCATAAAAGGTAGTGGTGAATCCTCCTACAAGCTAGACTCTGGCAAGTCTATGAAAATGAAGCATGTCTTGTTTGTACCAGGACTAAAGAAGAATCTTCTATCCATATCAGCACTGGATGCAAAAGGCATGAGGGTTGCATTTTCATATGGCCAAGAGGAAAGACTATTGACGATGTAATAGTAATTGGAGAACAAGAAGGAGGATTATACAAATTGAAGGGCCATCCAGAACAAGATTTGGTACATGACACAGTAGAGCCAAATGAAATTTGGCACAGAAGGCTTGCACATGTGCATTACAGAGCACCACCACTTGCAAGCAAAGTTGTTGAAGGTCTTCCAGAAATTCAAGCAAAACATGAAGGGGTCTGCAAAGGATGTGCGAAAGGAAAGAGCACAAAGAAGACATTTCCAAGTAGCAAAAGCAAAGCAAAAGGAATCTTGGAAATCATCCACTCTGATGTATGTGGACCAATGCCATCAAGTTCACTAAGCGGGTATGTATACTATGTTTCTTTCATTGATGACTTTTCTAGGAAGACATGGATTTACTTCATGAAGAACAAAAATGAATTTTTCAGCAAGTTCAAGGAATTCAAAGCCTTGATCGAGAACCGCACAGAAAAGAAGATCAAGACCTTTCGGTCAGATAATGGAGGAGAATTCACATCAAATGAATTCAAAGACTTATGCAAAGAATCAGGGATTAATAGGGATTTATCCACTCCATATAATCCACATTAGAATGGGGTTGTAGAAAGGAAGAATAGAACTATCATGGAAGCTGCAAGAGCAATGCTTCATGATCAAGATATTCCCATGCATCTATGGGCAGAGGCTGCCAGAACAATGGTGTATGTACAAAATTGTACTCCACACAAAGTACTCGAGAACAAGACTCCTGAAGAAGTCTTCTCTGGCAAGAAATCAGAAGTCAGCCATCTCAGAATATTCGGCTGTCCTGTGTACATAAACATTCCAAAAGAGAAGAGGACAAAGTTAGATCCTTAAGGAAAGAAGGGTATATTTGTGGGATACTCTGAAAGATCGAAGGCTTACAGAATATACTTCCCAGGATTCAAGAAGATCGACATCAGCAGGGATGTAACATTTGACGAAGACACAGCTTACAACAAATCCAGAAAAAGGCCTGCTGAAGAACCTAACGAAGCAGAAGCAACCAGAATTCATGATACAACCATGAATGAAGAAACTCAAGAAGAAGATCGAGAATTTGAAGAACCACAAAGACCTATAGATCCACCTCAGGAGAAGAATCCTCAGAAGAGGAAACCTGCTTGGGTATGAGAAGCTATCTGAGGTGCAGAAATATATGGGGCTCCAGAAGAGAATCACAGAGAAAGAAAGAGAACTAGATCCTGCTCCGGATATGTAGCTTTACTATGTGACTTTATCAATAAAGAACCTTCCAATTATGAAGAAGCGGGAGAATGGAAAGAATGGAAGGATGCTATGATTGAAGAGTATCAATCGATCATGAAGAATGATGTTTGGGATGTTTTCCCAAGACCAGAAGGGAATTCGATTGTAACTTCCAGATGGATCTACAATATCAAGCATGCTATAGATGGTAGCATAGAGAAATATAAGGCAAGATTCATGGCTTGTGGCTTCTCACAGAAAGAAGGAATAGATTATGAAGAAATCTTTACACCTGTAGCCAGATACACTTCCATCAGATCAGTACTTGCTTTCGGTGCAGTGATGAAATGGAAGATACACCAAATGGATGTCAAGACTAATTTCTTGAATGGTGTAGTGGAAGAGGAAGTGTATGTAGAGAAACCACTCGGTTTTAAGACACATGACAGCGAGTCTCATGTGTTCAGATTGAAGAAATCCTTGTACGGTTTGAGACAGGTACCCAGGACATGGTATGGAAGAATTGACAGCTTTCTATCTAGTTTGGGCTTTACCAAGAGTAAAGCAGATTCCAACCTTTACTACAAGGTTGAAGATGGAATCCCAGTGATATTCCTACTGTATGTAGATGATCTGTCTGTAACAGGTATGGATGGGTTGATTACTGATACAAAGAGAAAGCTTGCTGCCGAGTTCGAAATGAAGGACTTGGGTATGATGCATTATTTTCTAGGAATGGAGGTGTGGTAGAATACAGATGGAATCTTCGTCGGATAAGGGAAGTATGCAGTAGAGATCTTGAAGAGGTTTGGGATTATAGACTGCAAGGCCATGACCACACCTATGGCATCGAACCTGAAGCTGTTGAGTGATGTTGAGTTGATGCTACGATGTATCGTCAGATGATTGGGTCCTTTATGTACCCGACGAACACGAGACCAAATATTTACTTTGCTGTGAATACCTTGAGCCAGTTCTTGACAGATCTGAGACATGTTCACTTGATTGCTGCAAAACATATTCTAAGGTACATAAGGGGTACAATTGATTATGGTCTCAAGTATGAGGTGAATGAGAAGATTAACCTGGAGGGTTATGTTGATTTAGATTGGGTAGGCAGTGCCATCGATAGGAAGAGCACTTTAGGTTGTTGCTTCAGTATGGGATCAGGTGTGATCTCTTGGTTTAGCAGGAAGCAATCCTATGTGGCACTGAGTACTCTGAAGCAGAGTATGTTGTAGCTTGTTCAGCGAGTTGTGAGGCACGGGGACTTCTCTTAGTGAACCTCTCACATAGCACGTGCTATCATGGGATATTAAAGAATACCCTTAATTTCAAGAGATATTGACCCAAACTATTTTGGTTGAAACCCCCTCCTAATACTTAAAACCTCCTCCCCACCCATTTTTATACCTCAATCCTTATAAACCACCCTACCCACCCCAACCTTAAACCACTCATACCCCCAATACCTGCAGTATATTGATTTTATTTTTTATAATTTTAAAACCCACAATATGAACTAACGTGATAGGATATTGGTAAACAAGTGAAGCCCCCGTGTTGTGAGGCAGTATGGCTGAGGAAGCTACTGTCTCATTTATTTGATATCTAGATGGATGCTACTTGTATACATTGTGGCAACCAAAGTTGTGTGAAGTTGTCAGAGAATCCAGTGTTCCATGACAAGTCAAAGCATATCGAGATCAAGTATCACTATATTAGGGATATAGTGCAGAGGAGAGTAGTGAAGCTCCAGTATGTTGCGACGGAGGAACAAATAGCTGATGTGTTGACAAAGCCATTGGCCAGGGTGAAGTTTGAGTACTTTAGGGAGAAGCTTGGTGTTCTCTAGATCGAGGTTTCCTCCAAAGGGAAATGATGAGACATAGAGGCATTCTGACATGGTGAGAGGATTGGTTCCTTCCATGGTCAGATGTAAGGGCTGAGCCATTTTGTCATGGTGAGAGGATTGGTTCCTTCGATGTCAAATATGAGTGCTGAGCCATTCTAATGTGACTATAGGATTGGTTCCTACATGATCAGAAATAAGCACTGAATGTCATTCTTGGAATGGAGGCACCTGGTTAGTTACGAGGTAGCTCAGTCTGGGATTGGGGGCCATTCTGATATGACTGTAGGATTGGTTCCTACATGATCAGATGTGAGTGTAAGCCCTTCTAACATGCATGATGGATTTGTTCCTCACATGTGCAGATGTAAGTGCAGAGCCCTTCTGACATGCATGCTAGATTGGTTCCTCACATGTGCAGATGTAAGTCCAGATCCCTTTCAAACATGTATGTTGGATTGGTTCCTCGCATGTGTCGATTGTAAGTGCAGATCCTTTTTGACATGAATGCTGGATTAGTTCCTCTCATGTGTCGAATGTAAGTGAAAATCCTTTCTGACATGAATGCTAGATTGGTTCCTCTCATGGTCAGATGTGAGTGCTGGGCCTTTCTGAGGGTTGTGGAATTGGTTCCCACATGGTCAGATGTGAGTGCTGGGTGTGCCTTTTTGATATGATTATAGGATTGGTTCCTACATGATCGGATATAAGTGTTGGGTGGGCCATTTTGACTTAGGGTCAGATATAAGCGCTGAAGAAGACCTACATGGAGGCTAGGCCTACAACTAACATGAAAAAGGGTTGGCTCTGTAGAACTTCCTATGACGAGAAGAATCATGAGATAGAACCCATGTAGATCCAGTGATGATGATCCAGCAGAGATGATCCAGATCGAGGGATGATCCAGATCCAGTGATGATGATCCAGATCTAGGTGAAGATGACTTGAATATGAAGGTGACTGGAAGATAGAGATGACTTGAAGGTGAAGATGACGAGGACTCGATGATGATCCAGATGATACAGAGAAGAAGACTTGTGCTGATAAATTGTGTCGAGAGAATACCTTCCTATTTAAGAGGGAGTTGTTGATGTAATTGTAACTTTGGAATGTATTCACTTGTATTTCTTATGTATAATAACCCGATGTTTATTTCGGGATGTATTTGTAATGTACTTGAGTCATGTCATGCCTCGAGGTTCCTATCGGGAGTTTCTATAATGTAAACAAGTCATGTCAAGTCAAGGTGGGTAACCCTCCTATTGTCTAAGGGTTAAAGTCCCCGCAGTTCCTGGGCACTAGGGTTATTAGACTCACCTAGTGAAGTCAGACCTAGTTGGTTTTAGTCAAGTCTAAAATTAGTGTAAATAGAGAGCTATCCTCTCTATTTATCACACACTCACTCACACTCAGTTGTAGCACATAGTTGAGGAAGAGAAAGACACTAGGGCAAGGAAGAAAGAGGTTGCTGCTGCCAGGAGATCATCTTAGTGTTTTTGGGTTTCACTTTTGGTGCTGATTCTATCTCCGAGGAAGTTGCGGGGTTTTCTCCATTTATGGTTTCCCCGAGGAGAAACATTGTGTTCATTGTCTCTTGTGTTTGATTGATGTGCTTGTTGTTCTCTCAGTTAAAGATCCTAATGATATGCTCGCTTAATGTTAAAAATCTAACATGTTTTCCATATTGGATCAAGTGAAGCTTCCTAATATGTCTGAGGATAAAATACAACCATCATATAACATCTATCTGGAATATTCAATTCACAAGTAGAGAAAGCATTGTGAAATTTAGATCTAGTCTTCCTAGAGTCTAGTGGATCTCCAACAAGATCACCTGATGCTTATATGGTTTTCTCATCCCACTTCAGCCGAATGGGTGAGACATGATCTGAATGCCTGTCATCATCATCAACATGAGAATGAGAAAAATCATAGGAATAATCATCACTTACATCGTCATGGAGTGGAGGATGCGAGCAATCCCCTTAGACTAGTTTGATCTCCTACATGGGCTCTTCTTCAAACTATACAATCCTTTCAATGAATGTTTTCTAAGACGAGGGATCAAAGAGATTGTATCCCTTTGCATATTTATCATATCCATCCATAATGGAATCCTTGTTTTGATATTGTAAGGCCTTTCTATTCTCGGGAGGAATTCTAGCCCAAGCCTTTGAGCCAAAAACCCTGAAATGAGAATCATTGGGCTTGTGACCACTCCAAGCCTTAAATGGAGTTTTTCATTCCAATGCTTTATGTGGAGATATGTTCTGAACATATCCAAAAAAATTGATAGCATATTCCCATATCTTAGGTGACAAATCCTTTTTCTCCATCATGCATGTTTCCATCTATTTCAAATCTCTGTGGAAATTCTCACCTCATGTGGATAGGAGCTGTTTCCCTAGATCTGAATGGTACAAGTCTAGAACAAAACATAAACCCAAAATGTTAAAATTTCCCTAGATATAGTTAATTTCTTGAATAATAATGCCACAATACTTCTCTTAAAGGTTGTCCTCACAATCCTTGAAGCTTTCGTCTTTGCTAGTATAGAAGAACCTGTAAAATATCGAAGATAAAAAGAGAAAGATGATAGCATAAAAGAAAATAAATCATATCTATGCTTGTGACCAAGGAATCAAGCAATACATACAAATGACACAGTAAATATGGGAAAGAAAAGACATTTATTATTAGAAATTATTGGAGAGACTACAACCTTTATGCCTTGGTGTTGAGAGTTCCTTCCAATGGCTCATTGTCTCTAACTTCACCTTGCCTCCAATAGCTCAATAAGTATTTTGACAAAGTTTGGGTGTTCAAAACAATTCTTCCTCCTTCTTCCCATGGGGGATGAGCCAGTATTTAAACACATGGGATGATAGTGATGGTTGATGAAATGGTGGATGAGGTGGAGGGAAGATCCAAAAATTAAGGATCTAGAGCTCCAGGTGGTTCTAAACCATAGGGATGAGGCTCCACATAGGTAAGCTTCGAGAATCCTCTTGAAGCTTCATTTTTTTCCTTTGAAACTTGAGCAACACACTTTTTACATGGAGACAGAGTGGTGTTAAGGGGGTAATTCCCTTTTAATGAAAGGTAAAGAGCGGTGGAACCTCCCTTTTCACATGTAAAAGGAGCGTTACTGTATCAAAACAAGGAAAACATGCAAGGGAATAATTTATTCCTTTCATTTCTCTAGGAAAAAATATGAGGGATTGGAGTAGATAAGGGAATACCTATATCATAACCTGATGGTGACAAAATTTAGGTGTAATATAATTCCCCCCAAAGTATGATGGCTAGAGGGAAATGATAGGCAAAATACTTTGATAGAAGAAGGTATAGTTTCGAGGCAAAGGTCCAATGGTCGAAAATTCTCAAGCATCAAAAAATTTCTACAAAACCTTTTACATTTTGATATAGGTCTCAAATGACTCACAACATGGCTGCTGACTAATACAACACAGATCCATGTGAGATATAAAAATTCATGGCTACTAAAATACAACGTAGATCCATGTGAAGAAGACTCAAATTTGGACATAGCTACCAGACATACAACGTATATCTATGTCATATCGACACAAATTTGAGCACAACCACAACCATATAAATGTGGATCCATGATAGGACTTATACAAAATATTCCATCGCAACCAGGGGAAAGAAATGAGCACTTAAAAAATACCCAGGGTCTTCATCTCGTCCTCCACAAAGTACGATTCTATCCATGTGATTACAATGTCTTGATGTCGAACATGGTAGAAACCACTTGATTACCAATCAATGATGAGAACTATTAATAAGTGCAAGGGAAATCACCATTGATGTCAATGATTCCCAAGGTACCCTAGTACAATCTCCTGAGTGTGAATAGATCATCTAACGTCGAACACTCAGTTGAATATTTCGATCAAAGGTCAATGATGTGAACCTATGTCGAGAGCGAGAGAATCTAGCATTGATGCATACAGATCTCAAGGTAATAGTTTGTTTATGAGTCTAATTCCTGTATAATGAGCTGAAGTCGACAGAAATAATCTTGTTGAAGGAGGGCCATGATGAATCCCACATCGATAACACAAAACTCAGAACAAAGTTCTGGAATTTTAGTATGATGTAACCATAGGATTGACTCAAAAGTAACTAACACAAAAAGTTGTTTTGACTGCAGATGCAAACTCTCAATATGAATTCCCTTTGAACATCAGGAGGCACGACCAAAGACTTGGAAGCATTGACATAACCAGGCGAATACCAAAACATAATGCGATGGCGGACGATGCATTCTTTGAAAAACTCAAAGGAGTGACATGACTCATGAAAGTGGATCAACTTGGAAGCAAGACGAATACCCAATTGACTGAATGAAATGTAGATAAGTGCCATGTTCAAAGGTGATTAATAATTGTCTTTTATTGCAAAATGTGATATATTTTCCTTCCCTTAATTTCTACATCATGATTGATGAGTGCCTCTTTTCATTCTTATGAGTTCAAAGAGGGTAACAAACACTCATTGTAGCTTATCCTAAGATAATTCCATTCTCATATGTTTTATGAACCTGAGAAAGGAAGGGTTCGTTCCAAAAAGAGGGCCCTTCATCGTTTGATTTTATGAATCTGATGAAACAAAACTAATCTGTCGTTTCATGTTTAGAGAGTTTGAAATGACTAAGAAGACTCCAAAATGGAATTTTTCATAAATTTATTCTCTGAGTCCTGAAAAAGTATAAAATAATACCTTAGAGAACTCTTCCAGTCATGATTGGCTGGAGTGTACCTTTTTCGTAAGTAGTTCCCCCTGGTATGAAAAAATGGGTAAACTATTACCAGGAAGACGACTCTTTGGGTCCTTTTACGAGCATGAAGAAGTCAAGTTCACTCGACAATCTTTTCACAGTTTAAGAGTCCAAAAAGAGATTAAAGAAGACTCGATTAGGGTTCTTTTTTCAAAATCCAATTTTAACGAGTCTAAAAAACAGTAAAAATAAATTCGATTCCTCTTCACCATGTTTTTTAATGAGCACACCGAAGGTATAAAAGGCACTCAGAACCTTTTTCATTTTTGAATCCAGAGCACGAAAAAGTGATAAAGTAATCTCAAACCACTTTTCATGTTTTAACCAGAACATGAAAAATGAAAAGTATGCTCAACACCATCTTACTATTTTTAACGAGCTCAAATATTATTCAGAAGAATGCTCAATCCTATCTGCTTCATTTTTTAACGAGCTTGCAACTGAGAAAGGACTGTGCTCAAAGGGCTGTTTCATGGTTTAACAAGCTCGAAACTAAAAGAAAGTATGCTCAAAAGAGTCTTTTCAACAATATTTTCCCAACATAATGTCCATAGGTTGGTACTTTCCCCCAGTAAAAACTATCCAGTGGCTCAACTTCAACATCAAGAGGTTGAATACATGCCCCCTAAGCTTCGTTTCATCTACCTATTCTTTTTCCTTCACCCAACTAAAAACTCTAGGCTACTAAGAAAAGGTTCACCAGAGACGAAGAAAAAAAGAGGATCTAAAGGTAGATGAAATGAATGTTCTAGTCCTAAAAAGGGATGGAAGACTCGCTCCAAAGAGATGCCTGTTTCATTTTTACAAAATCTTGAAAAATAAAAGAACTATTCTTGTGGGGACTGTTTCATTTTTACACAAGATTGAAACAAAAAATAACTATGCTTGAGGACATATGTTTCATTTTTTAACAAGATTGACACAGAATGGGAACCATGCTCACAAACACTTGTTTCATTTTTTAACGATCTTGGAACATAATAAGAACTATGCTCAAAATGACCTATTTAATTTTTACACAAACTTGAAATAGAAAATAACTATGCTTGCTATGGCCCATTTCATTTTTTAACGAGCTTGACATAGAAAGGGAACTATGCTCTGAAAGTGTTTCATTTTTATGCAAGCTTGAAACCAAAAAAGTAAACTATGGTTGAGGCCAATTTGATTTTTTAACAAGCTTAAAACTAGAAAGAAACTATGCTCAAAGACCTGTTTCATTTTTTAATGAGCTTGACACAGAATAGGAACTATGCTTGTATACATCTATTTCATTTTTTAATGATATTGACACAGAATGAGAACTATGCTCACAGACCCGCTCTTACCCAACATGATATCCAGAGGTTGCTAGGTTTCCCCCTTTTACATAAGGAGTTAACAACTTAATTCCAGTATGATGTCCATAGGTTGGAGCCATGCCCCCCATTTTATCTATGATGGGAAGAAGCCAACTAGAAGAAAGGGAAGGAACCACAAGAACATGTAGAACATTTAGGGCAGTCTGATTACTAGGAATGATGCAATGGTCAAGTGTAACAAAGGAAAGCTGATTAATGGTCATAATATTCCATCATGGGGAAAATTCATCACTCTAAAGAGTGTGGACACTACAGCCTTCATGGCGTACACATAATCACGTCCAAGGGGCAGATTGAAATTCAAAGGACCTTGGACCACCATAACATCAATATAGACAGTTTTCCCTCCTAATGTAATAGGTAAATGAGGAAGGATCCTTAAAGGTGCATTAGGTATTCGATTAAAATCCAGTATCTGATCGGTGGCTGGCACAAGCTGAGGAGAACCTAAATCTTGCTAAGCAGTTGAGGATAGAATGATAACATAAGTCCCTTCGTCAACAATAGTGCGAAGCATCCTCATAGCGGTAAATTTCTCAACTATCTGGAAAGGAACACTCGAATGAAGACAAGACTTTGTTAGGTTACTCCAGTCAAAGGAAATAACCTCATTACTTGGAGAGGATTCTGTCAAAAGAGACAAAATTTTCTCTTGCATAGAATAATCAGAACTAACTACGAAAACTTCAGCAGGTTTCAATTCACTCTCAACTAGAAGAGAAGGACAAGACGAAGATTGTGTCGAAGCGACTACTTAAATATTAACACTCTCTGACAAAAGAGTGGGATCGGGTGGAGCTGACATCGACTCGACCACTTTAACTTTAGTCTCCAAAGGAAGAGTGGGGAGAACAACATGTTCTTCACTCTTTAAAGAAAGAGTGGGATCTATTGAGGATGTAGTTGGATCGACCACTTTATCAACCAATGATAGGGCAAGGGACAAATTACGATAACCTGTTGGAATTCGTTACTAAGGAATAATAATATCTTCCAACCACTTAGAAGCTTCATCCATGCGAGGACAAAGGTAAGTAAAGTGCATGTCCGTATAGAGAAAACAAGGATTTCTGACTTTACCCTTCCGAATCTTAACCACAGAGTCATTGGTTGAGGTGGCATAATCAGTATGATGATAAAAGGATGATGACATCGGCTGCCAGGAAACCTTAGACCATTATTCTAAAACTAGGGCCAGACCATGACAATATTTTAGAAGGTGATCACCCTTGCAAATCCTGCAAGGGAATTTGGGCTTACGCAGTTTTTGGGTGTGCAGATCAACACTCTCCTCACTAGGGGGAGTAATTGGTTAAGACTTGGGTTTTTGTTTATTTTTCTTCCTCTTAATCTTCCTTTTCTTCTTCTTCTTATCCAACTGACTACTAGTACTACAAATTTAAACAAGCGAAGAGGGAGAAAAGGGAGAAGACACATTTGGCGAAGAAGGCAAGGGATCAACATGACGTTGATGCTCCTGCGATGAAGGGTTATGATCTGAAGCAATTGGTGTACATGGGATAACTGGACCAGAGAATAACCAAACAGGTAATCCGATAGTCAATCTAGGAAGGCTTAACGTAGCCATGAAAGGAGGACCAACATCCCCATATGGAGGGAAAACAAAAGACGTGCTTGGTGAAGGAGTCTCTTGGTTTGTAGTCCTGGAAGGTGAAGCCATAACGATGTAACAAAACTATCTCTCTCTTCTAAAAAATTCTAACTATACAAACAAAAAGAACTACTCAAACTAAATCAGCAAGCAACATATGTGGGAGGAGTGGATTAAATTTTCGTAACCTCACGGGATTGTCAAATCATCACAACTCACTATATACCACAGGGTCCAATAGTAGAGCACGACAAGGAGGATTGGGACCGTACCCTTGCTTGAATACCCGACTACTTGGACGGTACATACTTTGTAATATCCCTGAGTGATGTTCTCGGTGTATTGTGATGACAGGACAACCAAACGGATTTTCTAAGTTGGTCACATGATTCCTAAAGGTGTCTCCCGATATACGCAATATACGTGGGAGATCCACTCCATAGTAGTGTTATCTAATGCAAAACCGTTCGATGGGAGCCTTCCGATATACTACCGAGTACATGAAGTACCTTTTCGATATACATCTACTAGGGTACATGAAAATTTGTTCGATATACCATTTGGTACGTGGAAGAACTACAAGCCCCCGGGATGCAGTGTAGGCAATAGAACAACAACTCCTACGCTTAAAGATGCCAGAACACGTCTCTAACCTATCACACAAATTTCTAAAGATTTTAAACTTAAACTAGCACTTAATTTTATATCGTACAGTTAGGTTAATGCACGAGGTGAGGACATAGAAAGTAAAACCATGTAGTATGATTGTGCAAAATTTCACTTTAACTTTTAGGGTATTCCCTACTTAAGGAAGTTAGGGAGAGATTCAATTTATTTGAAACACATAATAAATCCCATAAAAAAATAACACAAGCTTGCTTATATGGCCCGTTCCTAACTGAAACAAAGTCCACGGCCCCGACCTGAGGGTTTTTGGGGGTTCGGGGGCATGAGACCCCAATAAAATATTTTGGCTCATTTTTTTTTAAATTTTTTTATTTTTGATTTGATTTTTATTTAAAAAAATAAATTACAGAGTTCAAACAACAACTGTAACTATCTAAAGCGTGGATCTCAAATACTAAAAAAAAACATTTAAGAATCAAATACCAAACAAGGCTACAAGAATATCTGGAACCATGAGTTGCAGGTGTTGAACAAAGCATTACCAGCCTGAGCACCACTTCTTGTCCACAGGAACAGAGTGGTGGCATCGCTTGTTGAAGGTCTACACCAGAGCATTACGAGTTCCAGCACCGCTTTATGTTGTCAAGGAATATGTGGTGGAAGCTCCATAGTCACATTTAATATACACCCTAGGCGTTGTGGTCGAGATGGCGATTTGAAAAATAAAAAAGCGACATAAAAGTAAGTTATAATCTGAAAAATGAACCCAAACAATCATCAGAAAACCCAGTGAACCAAAAATATGAAGATCCAAATGCCGATAGAGGAAAATCAATCAAATTCAAAGCATATCTACAGATCTTTCAATTGAAAAAGCAGATCTACAAATTGAAAATGAACACTAGTACAAAATGAGAAATTAATGACAAAAAAATGACTAAAATCAGGCTATAAATGACTATTTTGAGTCGGCGAATAATAGTAGCTAATTTCCACTATCTTATAGCTAGTCATATTTTACTTAGTCATTAATAGCTTGACTTATTAGTCATTGATTTAGTCATGGATAGTCAATGATTTAGTCATTAATTTAGTCATTGATAGTCAATGATTTAGTCATTGATTTAGTCACGGATTTAGTCATTGATTGCAGCAATTAATGACCAAATATACGACTAAATAAACTACTAGATGATAACATATTAATAACTAAGATAAATACGACTAAATACGGAAAATTAGCTACTAATAGTCGTATATATGTGAATTTAGTCGTTTTTGTAGTCACAAATTTATGATAGGGTACGAAGGAATCGAACCACCAACCTCCTGCCTATAATTAGGCAGGTGCTCTACCATTGAGCTAGCACCCTTTAAGAAGTTGTTATTGCTTGATAATGATGATATTCAAACAAATTTTGCATTATTCAAGCATACAAAGTAATGATTATCAAGTTACTATATATCCATAATGGCTTACTTTGTACTAGTCCTTCAAGTCATTTTTGCACTAAATAAATGCATTTGAAAGACTTGAAGGACTATTACACAGTAAGCCATTATGTATCTATAGTAACTTGATAATAATTATTTTTGTATGTTAATTCATTACATTCTACACAAACAAATATTTTAAATTATAATCAATCCAAAATAACCAATTAGCACTCAAATAACGCACCAATCAAACATCCCCTCTTGAAGGGGTAATGCAATTCCTATACTCACCAAATTATTTTTTATTACAATCTTAGGACACATTTTATAACCACCCAATATAGTGAAAACCATTGGAAAATATGTGAGAGTTTCAACACACTCAATTTCAAAAGAAATAATCATGGCAAATAGAAAACCCTAAAACAATGGACTATTACAAATGGTACATAATAAATTCTTATGGAAACACAAACTCTTAATGCAAAAATCGATTGTTAATTGATTTACCAAATGATTTCAATTTTGGGTTGTGATGATTTGAATTTTGGGTTGTGAAGCTTGGGATTAGAGGGAATCGTTGTTGATAGAAAATAACTTTTATGCATTATCACAACAATAGAAAAATAATATTATAACGATCATTCTATAGTATATACACATATTTGGTCTTGAATGAATACAATTAAGAATGCTATATCACTTGATTGCATTGTAGCCATTGTTTTACACTACTAAAATATCTTTGACATGCCTTTACATGACCTCACATAGGACAATCCTTGCATTGTCCTCCACCATCTTTGCTTCAAAGTTGCTAATTCGCAATTACACATGGGAAAACATGTCCGCAACAACATATGGGAAAAAATGAAAAACAAATTGATGGCCATGATTTAGAGTGAAACTGAGGACTTAAAAATATGTTCTTCCATAGTCCTTTGGCTTGTTCTAGGCATTTGGCCCCAATTCTCTTTAGATCCAACTTCACCGAGGACAAGACATACACTATGCTTGTAATGTCATCATGAGATTGAGTCCTTCATTTAATGGGAGAATAGAAGTTAACATAAAATATGGTTATCTAGAAGATAACCAATTAGCTAATTTTCAGTTATTATCCCTAGACTCTTTTACAAGGAAAGTTGAAGAGAATGAGACAAACATGTTCTCCCATAATTTAGCCTCCCTGCTAACATGAACTTCCTCAATCTTCTTGATGGCCTTCAAAGTATTTTGAATATTTCTATCATATCTCTCAGGCTTGTTTCTTCTTCTCTCAAACTTGAGCGTTGTGTCCTGTTTGTTTCAAAGCAACGGTATTAATTGAAAATTCTGCATGTCTAATAATGTCATCCAAATAACTCCATCCACATCCAAACATGGCTTTAAGCATTTGGTATGGCACAAAAAATGAAATTGTTTTCCTTGCATTCTTCAAAATTGTTAAAAAAAATTACTATTGTTGCAGAAATTGACTAATCTCGAAGTTTGTTCTGGAAACTATCTAAGTGCAAAGAGATAAACCCAAATAAGTAATCATCTGTATTGCAAGTTTGGATGAAAATTGTGGCACAACATGGGAAAACACGGGAAAACATGTCAACATGTCTCATGAGCACACAAAAGATACCTTAGTAAGTTCTTTTCCATGTTCTGTATACTTTAGTCCACTTCACCTTTTGAGGGTTACATTTCATTTTGAAATTCTTATGACATTTGGAACGAAAAAACCGGAATACCTGAAAATGAGAAAAAATAAGTTAGGAGATAGCACTATCATTTTAGTAGGCTAGGAAGAAACTGAAAAAATTGCAAGATATGGCCTTTTTGGATAGCTCAAATTCAATGTAAAATGTTATATTAATTGGATCACTGCTAGGTTCAGGATGGATAACAACCTACCTATTTTTCCTCCCAATATTAGCTCAGTTAAAATAGGTGGAATATTCCTTTTGAAATGTGTCATTTATCCATGTTTATAAAGAAATAAATGTAGTGGCAGACCTTATGTCCAATGAAGTATTGAGTTTGAATTTCAATACAACCTGGGTCCTACATACAGGAGTATAAAGAGGGTATTGGTTTTCCATATTAGCCATGGAAAGTCAATCTAATATTAATTCATTTGAAAGGAGAAGACTTTGACCATGAAGATGTTTCAAAGGAGCAGTTGTTGACAAGTTGCTCCTTGATGAATTCCTTAAACCTACAATTGAATGTAAAAATAAAATAACAATAAGTACATTTTCCTTCAGTAAAAATAAAAATAAGATTAAGTAGACATATAGCTTACTCAAATGTCGTCAGGGGATCAAATGATGCAACAATCATCCACAATTGTGTTCTATCAGATGGGTCTGTTTCAACTCTAATCTGATGCATCAAACTACATGGCATAAGCACAATATTCCTTGGGCAAACTAAAGAAATGAAAAATGAAAATAATTGTACCAAGTAGTTAGTTGTGTACCAAGCAAAGTGTGGCTTTGGTAGCCTCAAAATAAAATGTGGTACTTGTAACTAAATTGTTAGGATTGGGATCCTACAAGAGATTATTTTTCATGTAGTCAATCTATCAGTCAGAGAGAAAATATTGTAAAAATACATACACAGAACTATACTCACAAGTCTTGGAGAAATAGTTATCTGAAGGCTGTTGAACAAATTTTCCATTTTAGAAAGTGATAAAGGCTTCACATCTCTGACCTGCATTTAAAACAATCCTTCAAGTTAGAGATCACCTAGATAAACTAACTACATATAGTTCAGCCTCAAATCAACATGAGAAAATTTTGTAGGAGATGCCCGACCTCAAAATAATAGTAACCAAAAACATTTTGCAGCTATACTGAACACCTTACCAATCATTCTTACAAGCTAATATCAACTAATAGAGAGTCATGGATAAATGGTCATGGCGCGTGATTCACAAGTTTCATTTCTCAATGTTCAACTCACCAACTATGTTCAAGTATATCATGGCATTTTGATAAATTGCAGGCAGGTCTTGTAGGATTTGATGCATAAATTCTCAAGTTAAAAGAAAGACCGATAATGCAAAAGTTGAGGAGAGGATACACAAATATTCACCCAGTTCGTGTTCATGTTCAAACCTAGCAACTATGAAAATCCAAAAAATATCGCCATGCCAAATATAGTGGATAAAATTCGCCATTAGGTTCAAAATTTAAACCTAAAACAGATTTCTTTTAATTATATAACTTAAAATGAATTTACTGTTAAGCTATATAACTTGTTGTTTTAGTATATCAGATAAATTCTATATTCGTTTACAAATATATAAATTTATATTAACATAGATAACTTATGTAAGGAATATTATATTTATATAATATAAAAAATATGCAGTTTATTTTTCCTGTAGCAGTTCAATCGTAGTGAGTTTAACTAGAACCCAAGGTATTAGCAAATCCAAGTTTACTTAATGTCTTCTCCATCCATATAATGGTAGAGTTATTAGGAGCCAACATAGTACTGTTTTCTTTACTATTAACTGGTAGAGCATCCACACAATAGACAGTATAGATATCTGGCATCCACATAATAGATGGAGGGCACATTACACAATTGCATCTATATGATAAACATAGGGTATATTGGACAGCTGCATGTGAAAATGGAGAGCACAATCCATCCCTGCATGTGCAAACAGAGAGACATCATATGCAAACAAATGTCACATTCCAGAAGATTAATTATTAAATGGAAACTAGGTTGAAAGGTGAATAACTAGTTGAACATCACCAAATTTATACCACTGCTTATCAAATGCACCAATTTTCAAATTTCATCAATGAAATCCGGTGAACATGGTGACTTAGGATACACATAGACATGACCTAGTTGGTTACAACAACTTCAAAGGTTCAAGAACAGGGTGTCAGCAACAAGCTAGAGAAAATTTATGCAGACCTCAATGTATGATTTTTAAAGTTGGATGTTTAAAATATTCCTTTAGGGGATGAGACATATATTTCCTCCCTCAACCATGTCTAAGTTTAAATACTCATAGCATAAAAATGCTTCTAATGGAACCTATATCTCCACTTAGAGGTCCCACGTGGTGGTTTGAGTTGTTTTTCATGTCCATGGATGTGTAGCATCCTCCTTTGGCATCCAAACCCTAGGTATCTTCACTTGACCATGTTAAAGGTCACATAGTGCTCAGAATATCCTTTGGAATGACAAGGATACCCATGGAAAGTCTTAAATAAGTCTATCATCCCTTCTAAAAATGGTTCAATCAACAAAGGCATAGACATTTAAAGGAACAAATACCAATGGTGTCACTTGTCAAGGACAATTTCCATATACTATCCTAAAAGGTGAACTACCAGTCTAAAATACCTTATGTAACTTGATCCTTATACCATCTCAACACTTGCAAAGAACTATAGTAGAATGAATCAATGAATAAGAGGTATTGAGAATATAGAGTGTAGCTTCCTCAAATATAAGATAAAAAACAATATTTAGATGACTATTTAGACCACCAAATAGTCTTGTAGTTGATGACAAAAATGAGAGATTACTTTAGACTGTTAACCTTTATATCATATGCCTTCAATGACTCGAAATGTATATAAGATAAGAGCACAAAGCCACACTTTCAAATCTATGTAAGGATGGATAACAATATAACCATATGGATTGAATGTATTGGGGCCATTCTCTTAAGGATGTAAATAAAAGGATGCTTCCCCAATATACACAAAACAAGATAATGTTTCTAAACTAAGATAATTAATGTTTCTAAACTACTGTATTAATGCCAAAATGTTCTTGGATCTGTTAGCTTTTTGTAAGAACCAAGTATGTTAGAAGAATTTGGGAACCAAAATAGATAAAATAGACACCAATATATCTACATTTTATAGATGGTGTTAGATATGGGGTCAACCAATGGACAAAACAGAGTATTGAGACAAGAACTTGATACCTTAATGGAGTACTTGAACCATTACTTACAGATCTGCGTTATTACAATAGTTTCCATGTGGTAACAATAAGAAATATTTATCTAATATAACAACAGTATGGACCAACATCTTAGTGTTTTCATTTAAAGCACAAACATAGTACTTTTCATACTTGCGAAAGGGGATGGACAACAATAAGAAATGAAAGTGATATCACTTTTTTGGAAAGGCATTTAACAGTGGTATGGATTTGTGGTAGGAAGTTTAAGGATGATATATGTTATAAGGGATAAAATAGAGCATAAGTTCATCAACTAGGTTGAGATCTAACACAAAACAATAAGCTGCTATTTCATTCCTCCATAATCTAAACTTCATTGGAATTTTTGTAGCAGATATGGATCATTAAGGCGGGTGAAACAGTAAATTTAAAGCATCAAATGCCAAGGTATCCAACAGGGTGTTCCTCTACTACAAATAAAGGGCCGAGTAGGTTTGGATCTATTTGAATGTACTTACAAAAGGCAAAGAAAATATAGGAGTGTTGGGCCTTTAAAGGAATCGACTATTAAAATCAAGAAATTTACACCTCATAATATATTTAAACAAAATTATAAAGACGATAAACTCCGAGTGAAATGATGGCAATACGAGCATAATGGTTTTAACCTCTCAATGATGTGAGTAAGAATCATCTGTAAAGCCCCCAACTGAGACAACCACTCCTTGAAGGGAAAACCCTGGTAGAGCAGTGGCCATGTGCATTACAAATATCTTCATTCTAAAGGAGAGCCCGCAGGATCACATTCCTGGGACAAGTTAGATATATCTTAACAGAATTGGTTCACTAAACCTTTAAATGGTTTCTAACTTGTAAAAGTTATCTTCATTTAATAAGCAGTGAGAAGAGGCATCCCTTAGGAATTTAGAGTACTTCTGGTGATATTTTCCTCGTGTCCTTTGTGTTCTGTGTCCTCATGTCAGGTGACTTAGATCATAAGATATATTTAAATTTTCATATCCTTCCCTATTGATTGCTCCATATATAAAATTTAATTCCATATATTTAACTAAAATTTTAAATATGCATCCATATAAATATAATTCATCTTACCTACTCTGATGGCTCGGAAATTTGACATTTAAGTCAGTGTGTGCAAAAAATGATATCCGCAGGTGGCATGATGCTACATTTTCTGGAGGAAAATATCTAAATTCCAAGCATAGAACATAGAAAATGTCAGTCAGAAATTAATGTCAATAATGATTTCATCTCCATGGTAGCATCCTCCAATTCTAAATTCACTGCTACAATTGCATATACACATTTCACTTGGTATGCATAGAAGAAATACACAATCACCTTGGTATGCTTCGTCCATCTAGGGCACTTCTTGCAGAAGCAACAATGTCTGCATCACTAAACTGCACCAGAGCTTGACCACAAAAGTATTTTATATAAATAATTTTCTGGAAATAAACATCATTGTTGTGTCTGCAGCATATTAATTATTGGCACATAAACATCACAATTTTTACGGTCACACTGCATTGTTTTAGTTCCAAACCTGAAAACCTGCAGTCTTCTCAAAAGGAGCAATCTTATGAACAAAAGCAAATGCTGAAAATACATGTAACAAAAAGCAGTTTACAGTTATCAAGCTTGAAAAGTTATAAGTAAACAACCTTTCATGATATTCATTGTGGATGCCACAATCATGTACAAAAAAAGCAAAATGAATCCAAATCCTATTGCTGTGACGCGATATACAAAATAAAAATATCAGTAAGAGATAAAAATGAAGGAAATATAACATCTCCTAGTATGTTACATATAGTAATAATAGCCCCTCCCTCATCAAATCTTGAAACATATTTAGACCGACAAACAGTCAAAAGGAAGGCTTGAAGCAACCCAAAGGCAGTAAATTGAAAGCAACTTGTTAAAGCTAAAGCAGAGGATCTGAACCTATTTCAAGCCTTGCAAGAATCATATTTAGTTCATACCCAAGGGAATAAACAGAAAGCTGCTCTCATAAAGGAACATCCCCAAAGCCTAATTCCCTCTTCTAAAAATGGGACAGATCAGAAGGAAAAAAAAAGTCTACAAGAAGCCAACCTCAGAAGCAGAGAAATTTCAAGGCCCAAATTCAGTTCAATAGATTCCCTTACAGCTTGAAACCAACCTACATCAATACTATGATTCACCCTCTCAGCAGAATATCCCAACAAGAAACTAAAGTCAGAATCAGAGAAATCTCAAGCCCCAAAGTTAGTTCAACAAATTGTCTTGTATATTGAAACCAACCTGCAAAAATCTACAAATTCTCTTGCAGATTGAAACCAACCTACAACAAAAGAAAAGAAAGCATTTTTTCCTAGAACCAATGGTTCATTAGATGTTACTTGATCAGATTCAAAAGAAACACTTTCAAAATAATATTGGGGCCTTAATGCTAAGGTCTTTTTGTAGAATTAACTACCTTAGTGATGCTCTCAAGCCTTGACCCTGTGAAAAACATTATTTTAACCAAATAGAATTAATTGATTGAGGAAGGTTTACGAAAACCAATGATTCATTAAGTGTTACTTCAACAATTGCAAAAGGACCACTTCCAAAATAATTTTGGGGCTTTAACACTTAGGATTTTTGCAGAAATAGCAAATATAGTAATACTCTCAATCCTTGATCCTATGAAACACATTAATGACTATTTAAACCAAATAAAATTACTTGATTGAATTACTTAATAATCAAAAGAAATAGTATATAGACCCCACTACCCAAGGTTGTTCCTCTTTAGAAAAAAAATTTGGAGTACAGACAAAAGCAATCAGGCTAAACCATATAAACATAGAAGCATTGCAAATGCATATACATACAGAGAACTGAACAATGCTTGAAAGATAAACAACTAGCATACCATATAGAACCTTGTGGAAAATCAGTTATTGCTACTGAATTGTTTGGAAAGTAGTGGGAAGTAAGTTTTAGTAAAAAAAAATTGCACATATACCAATGCTACAGTACTGCAATCAAAACAAACAATGAAAACAAAATTTTACTCCTTGAAAGATATATTGCATCCTTACTTTGGCTTCATCTACATATCTGCACCATCATAGACAAGATTCAATTTAGAAATGGCATTGGCCTCTTCCTCTGACGAGAACTCAATAAGAGCAGAACCACGGAGGGCCTTGACTACAACAACATGATAGGGAAGCCACACACTATTAACCTGCACACATAAAGGTATTGAGAAGAGATCCTAGACTTATAAGGATTTAACATTGAAGGATTTAAGTATGGACCTCGACAGGGTATAAGGTGAAATGAAATAGTTGAATCACAATATTTTCATTTTCATTTCATTCTTTGTTTGATATCCTACAATCAACATCATATATGATTCACTTTTGTAATATAATTACTATGCAGTACTGGAAGTCTTGGCCAAAGTACTACTACTGAAATAGTTAGCAATGTCACTGTGAATGGAGTTGTGTCAAAGGCACTCTGAATGGAGTGAGGATCAAAACATGGCAAGGAGGGAAGGGCTCTGCTACTAGCCTTACATTTTAGAATATAACGATGCTTAACACAAACCATCCCATAATCATAGAACAATATTATTTCCCCCATAATTCTTGTGCTAGTAGAGCAATAAAACATGAAAACTGGTCATGAGAGTTTCAAAATGTTCTTCCCTAAACTTGCTTGTTTACTTCCATCCATTTTCTAAGATGAATGTTCATCATAAAATCACTCTATAGGATCTGTGTGCTTTCTATAACAATAAGTGAAACTCTCAGTGTCTGTGTTTTCTGCAACTAATTAAAACCAATTCAACATATCTTGCAGTAAACTAAGCAAATATACAAACACAAAATACACACAGATCGGAACAGTTATGAACTTATTGCAAGAAGCACAAATAGACACACAAGTAGCCTATTTTTTTATAAAAATATCTGAACCTTGTTTGAATACATATATCTATTTGATTTAAATAATTTGGTAATCTTTTATATGCACTTGTACATTGTGCTCTTTCCAATTGATATTTTGCATAAGCTTCTTGTCCTTGATTGCATTTAGTTTTTATTTCTTAATCTAGTTCATTATTTATTTGGCTCTCTTTTTATATGACGATTGCAAAGAGTGGTTGGGGCATCATAATTTTCTAGATATGTGACAATCAATGTGTTTATATCTAAAACTAAGTAATCACAACCTAGATCTAGAAGCCCACAAGTAGTCCTTGCCTAGATCTAGCAGCCCACAAGGTTAGAGCTGCTACAACAGACCTCATATCAACACTAGGTCACAGGTCAGCCTATCAAGCTTATAACAGTCATGGCCTAGCTCAGAAACAGAAGCAGCTTGGACAGGAAAGCGACATCCCTAATAGGATGAGAAAGAGTCACAATCTGCTCATAACCACCAGCAACAGCATGGACAAGAAGGAGGAAGCCCTAATAGGTAGAGGGAAAGGTGCCAATAGCTCAAAACTAGCAGCAACCCTGAGCCGTCAAGCACAAACCAACAAGGATCAGATCTGAACTTTTTTTCATGTCAAGATGCTTGCTTGAAATGGAGAAGTGAAACTTATAAATTATTTATGGGGTTTTATCCCAATGGATTGAGATGGTAAGGTTTTCATGACAATGAGAACACAGTGGGGAAAAAAGTCAGTCACCTACCTAGAACATGTAGGCTGGAAACAAAAAGGTGCAAATTTTTTTTCCAACCTTGAACCAAGAGTTAAGACTCCTTATATGAGAGTTGTGTTTGAATGGATCAACTCATGATAGAAACACTTTTTTTTTGTGTAAATGGAAGTTATGGGCTAGGTTTTTTAATCAAGCTTTTCTCTTAGCTCATCCTTGTCTAGTTAAAAAATATCTAGTTCTGTGCACACACATTTGGGCATTGAATAAAATAAGAACTAGAAGGAAATACAAGCTCCAATTTTTTTTTTCTCGTCATAGTTTGAAAGTATTCTACAGAAGTCCGGTTGGTCTAAAGAAGGTTTCTGCTCTCTCAAAGGAATCTGACTTTTGGGATTGAATGGTGAGCCTCCTTGGTATGTGAAAGATATTCATTAAATAAAATCCATCCTGGACCATTTAAAAAATGAAGAATGGAAATAAAATATTCAATTCTAGGAGTAGTGACTGAAAGTTTTGTGCAAATAGGAAAGCTGAGTGTTAGCATTTTTTTGCCTCATCAAGATCTATTCTAAGCCAAGTCTTGTATCGATAGGAGATATTTACAATAATATGATTGATCTAATACAATACCATATCCTAGATAGTACAATGTTAGACCCTGAAGTCTGATGGTGGATTTAATATTATTATTAATCCAAATCAAAATCAAATTATGTGCAGTTTTTCCTTTTACAACCAAAGAAATTAAAAAAAAAATATTGATGCTACTTCAACTTTTCACTGAAAGGCTGCTTGTTGGTCCTGAAATATCTTTTGTGTCTCTCCCTTAATCCACATTACCCTAAAATTAGCTACCGCGAAACCTAATTCATAAGCTGTATAGAAGACAAACATTTCCTACATTAGGGGAATCTTGAAATCCCCAATTCTGGTAAATTAACACAAATTTGATCTATACCAAATTCAAAATCAATAGAAGCTTCAATGTTCACATGACAACCCCTATGGAAACCAAGGGACAAAGAACTCTACATGAATTTTAACATCTTATCATAGAGTGTGAGAGAAATAACCATACCCTTAAATAAGTGAAGAATTTCTCATGTTGATGCTACATAGAAAATAATTCCGTTGGATTTCACGTCAAATACTGTACACGTAGTATATCCCAACTAGAGATTACAAGATTTAGTTAGTCAATGGTGGTTTATGTGATCTAACAATAGAGGGAGACTAGCAATCAACCCTTCAAAGGGACAATAACAATCTATGATAGGTTCATTGGCATTTGTTTAATACATGAACCTCAAATTACATCTCTTCCATTAGATGATTGCCGGTATGCCCATGTGTAATAGATCATATAGAGAGACTTCAACAAGGAATTTGGTTAGATAACATTGGCACCAAGGCCAACATACAATCTCTAGATGATCTAACCATGTCAAATAATTTACACATGGTGGTTTCGAACTAGGAATTACAAGGTTCATTTGGTCACCGGTGGTTTATGTGGTCTCACAACTAGTGATTTACTTGGTCTAACAACATAGGGAAGGAAAGAAAACCCCATGGGTTTAATACTCTTGCACTAAGATCGAAGTTTCCAATGAACCCTTCAAAGGGAAATTGGTTGAGGTTTTCCAAGCAAGTTCCATGTTTGACCATTTAACCTAATTGGTTTGAAATCAACCCTTCAGGAGGATAATTTTGAGGAAACTTGATGTTTTTCATCCCAAAAGTCAAAATTCCTCAAGAATATAAGAGTTTTGGGAAAATTTCAGCTAATCCCTACAAGAAAGAGGAAGGATTGTTTGCACTGATAGGTGTATGGATGGAAGGTGCAGGGGGATCCTCATCGATCCCAAAGAAACTCAACAAATAAAATTCTCGTGGGGCCTAGGGAAGAGATCAAACAATAAGGCTTACCAAGTAGGTCCTAAAGGGCGTTGAAAGTAACACAAACATATCAATTTCTTCCCTGACCCTAGTTGACAGAATAATTGAAAATTTAATTATACAAATTGGTCCTTATTTGGGTAAACACCAAAATTCAACCTCTTTCTTTGCATTCCAAAATCATTTTGGAAAGTTGAAGATGAGTGTTCTTCAGAAATTGGTGGAATACTTTCAAGAAGTTTTGCTTATTATTTCTTTCCATGGGCTGTAAGTTATCCTGCAAAAGAAGGTTCCCTAATGAGAAGCAAATGACCTGGTGTTTATCTAGAAGATAAGCTTGGTTGAATCTCTACAGAATGTTCTATCACAATTCCAACATTAAGTGGGAAAACACTAAATCTTACCTTCAATGACATTATTTATCCTGGGTATGAAAATATTATTCCCAAGGAGGGAATGCCCATTGCAAAGGAACATGGCAGAAAAGGAAATTTTAGAGTCAAGTTTGAAATTAGATTTCCCTCCAGATTTAGTCCTAAAAAGAAGGATGGAATCAAGAGAATATTCGGAGGCCATGCTTGACATTGTTGTTCCAAGAGAGTTGTGCCTCTTTTATTGTAGATACTTAACAAGATTGAAATAGATATAACAAAAAATGTTGATTGTAGTTGGGAGTTCCTCTCCACAAAATTGTAAAAGTTACCATTTGTATATCTTCTTAGTGAGCTGAAATAAGTGGCTAGACCTATATCTGCCTTTTTTATTGAGTCTTTTCCTCCATCAAATGCATTCTTTTCTGTGTGGATTTGTACAACTTGACACGTTATTTTTCCAATTATGGACTTGGTTTTCTTAGCATGTCCATATACTAGATGATAACTACTACTATTATGCAATGACATTGCTTGAACCTGGCAATCTACAGATTATGCCAATTTTTATGAGACTCATTTATTCTTTAACTTCAATGAAGTACCATTTTTTTAATCACTTTCAAATTGATGATGTGATTGACTACTGAACTTAACTCTTGTCAGTCATATGGCTTATGTATTGTATGATAATTGTTAAGCTTATAATCGTGTTGGAAGGGTCTCTTGTTCTTGAAAAACTGAGGAATATTTTGCTGCTTGCAACATTGCAGATATGACCAATAGTATGCTATCTTGGAACTATCTTTTTCCAGAATGTGTCTTGCAAAAGCTTATGCTAGTCAAAATTTATTTTTATTTATGAAATGGGTGGTTTTTCCTTGCCTGCCCAACAATGAAAATAGGGTAGTGAAGGAAATTTCAAAGCAAAGTCTATTCTCTTTTCTAACAAGAACAAATCCACTGTCTATTAAAATAGAAAAAATGGTTACAAGTAGAACACCCAAGCTATATATATTTGGTGGGAAAATAATCTTAGAGAAAGACAGAACCAAGAGTAACCTTAGTAGGTATTTCTCAATCACAGTTATTTTATATTACCATACTTTCCTAACTATTGGGAGTAATCCATCTTGGCTCAGATAATTCTTTTCCTTTTTGGTAGAAAGGTTAGCCCTGGAGTTCTAGATCCATTTTTCTAGAGCAAAACATTGATTCCCAGTTGGGTTCCTCCAAAACTGAAGGGTCTCTTTAAATAAAAGATTGCTTACCACCTCAGTATGTTTACCATTTATCCTAAAGTTTAAATTCATCCCCATGTTTACATCTTTGAAATAACTAAGTGATTAATAGAGTTCAATACGATGTTTTTTGGGGGAAGAAGAATTGGTGTAAAGGATCCCCCTTCTTTTCTTACAACTGATAACGAATTATTAGTCATAAGTAGGTAAGTGCAGGTACCTGCAACTTCCTTAACTAAAAGTATAAAACATACTTCTATGTCATGTGATCTAACTTGTTACAGTTCTAAGTCATTTGTTTATAGGAAATCACGTGATGGACTACCAAAATATACAACAAATGCAGTTGCTAGTTGCTTGCAATTGCTAGTCGCTTACACAATAAATCTGATTTGCATTTCTTAGAAAGGGAGGGACAAGCGAGTAAAAGGGAAGACTATGTTTATCCATAAGTTATTGCTGATTGTTTTGTATGACCATCCAAGTAAGTCTAGTAGCTATTATTAATTTATTACCTAAAAAAATAATTATTCAATTACATCATTACTTTGTGTTAGAAGTTATGTGGGGGCGCCCTTTAAAAATGTACGCATTAATGATGTTCATCAAATATTCTTTTGCTTCAATTCAACAAAAGATCCTAGAGATCAAACTCAACATCTAGGGGTATATTGGACCCTTTGACTAGAATATATATTTGAAAAAGAACCAGAAACTTATCAAACCTTCATTTATAAGAACCCCTAATAAAACCATGGCCACATATATGAAGAGTAGTTATCATCATTTGAATGCGAAAAAAATCCTCAGGTGGATCTAGTGTGTTAAGCTCTGTAGTACCATGTCCAAAGATAAGAACCAAATAAAGAGCATCAAATATCACATATGAATCAACCAGACCATAATCATATAGCTCTCTTAGAAAGCACATATATGTTATACGCTACTATTGCATTCCATAGTCATTCAACTCAGGTGCTACCTATCTTTTCAAGAAACTGAGTGATAATCCAAATATCACTATCTTCTGAGTACAAGGAGTAATCCAAATTTTAGTTGTATGCCATATTCCAACCACATGAACATCACATCTTGCTGAGCTAGGAGGATACTAATGTACTAGACACACATGGCATCATTTCACCAGTGATAGCAAGGTTCTTAGTGTGAATGAAAGCAACTCCTTCAATATTGTTCCAATTTGCTTAAGGAATAAAAAACAGGTTTAAAAATAATGTTGCCACAAGCCCTCAACATTTCCATCATTTCAGATGGAAACATGTGTTCTATGTTGTTCTTCAAAATCGCTAGATCTGATTCACAGTAACCAAGATGATGCTCCAAGAAATGTTATTTTTCCTCACAAGAGTAACCTAGAATTTCCCTTTAGGGTTGTCTTCTACTCATAGACTACCATATGAAGAAAGGAATATGACGAATTATGCTCATGTAAGCTTATGAATCCTCTAGGTGAAAAACATTTACAAATAGGGAGGTAAAATACATCTTTCATAATTCATGTTCTCTAGAAGGAATTCACCAAAAGGAACATGTGGCAGTTAATGCAAGAAGTGACATGAATAAGGATGATAAAAACAACAACATGCTCCTTGGAAACAATGATGAAGTCAACATATTTTCCATCCAAGGTGTGGTATAAACAACAATTTCCCGTGTCACTAAAAAGCTCAGTCCATAAGTGAATAAGAGATCATGATATTTGGACTTTGACTTGGGATGGAAAGGTTGTTTATAGGCACCGAAAAGACAACAGAAACCTTAATTCTCAAATCTATTTCAGTTCCTTGACAATTGTAAAGTAAGCTATGAAACTGTTCATAATATTTTTTTTCATCAGTCCCAGGAATTTTGATTATTGAACTACTTATTCCTTCAAGTTTTGATGGCTTTTATAAGCCTAAATAGATCCATATCAGGGCCATTGGTTCCATATTCAAGCTTCAGAAAAGCCAACTACAAATCTAGTTTAGAAGGAGTTAATCTTTCAAATATTTAGTAAGCTATGAAACTGTTCATGATGTTATTTTAATCAGTCCCACATATTATTAGTTTTTGAATATTGCATTGCTTATTCTTTCAAGTTTTGATGACTTTAATCTGAGAAATCAACTAGAGTTTACTTCATTGAACTCCCAACCTCACTATAAATTTATTTGTGCATATGAATAGATAGACTCACTCTCTTTTACAAAAAAAGAATAGTTCAAACTGTTTTATGCAACTCAGATCTTATAATAATCATTTAATGAATGAGCATGTTCATATATGTAAAGAGAATCTGATCTAGGTATCACAGAAAAGGGAGTTCTTTGAAATCAATAAATGTATAGAAAATGTTCCTAACCAAGGTCAATGTTCAAATATTTTTTATCACTTTACAAACATATGACCGATATTACTAGTGTAATCCTAGACTTGATTGTTCACAAGAAATACCATAAAAATACTCTTATTCATACACATTTTTCCATTCATTTTGAGTTATCCCATTTAATGGGAACCCTGCAGGCTATCGCTAATTATAGACAGGCTTCAGGCATAATCCACAAGAGGGCTAGTGCAAAAAGGAATAAGCAACAACATGGAAAATTATTGGCACTATTATTGACCGATAACACATATGGGTTGTTATCCAAATTTCACTATTATAACCAGGAAAAATCTATCTAAACCAATAAAATTACCGGGATTTTGTAAGCAAAGAAGGTGATGTTGACTCCAAAGCTGCAGAATTAGTGGCTGACCTCTTCAAGAGCTTCCAGGTTCTCTCTAATGTTGTTTTACCCATGGCAGCTATGGCAATTAAATAGAAAGATTGTAAACCTTCAACAGTGATAAATATCCATACCAATATCCTCAATAGGAATTATCAATATCTATATCCATAACCCACCAAACCCTCCGTCAGAAGGCCCAAGGATTTTCCAATTGGGAATGAAAGTACCTTGGCCCAGTACCCAACATAACGTCGTCGGCTTGCAATAGAAACCCCTTCATTATTGGTTGTTCGAAGATCTGCATACAACTGAATTACCTCATCTACTGACATTCCTGTGTAGACAAGGTATGCACATACCATCAAACCTATTTGGCCTTTACCTGCCTTGCAATGTATAACTGCAACATTTTGGGGATCACTTGAAAGCCAGGAATGGACACTCTCACAAAACAACTTCATCATGGACAAAGGGGGGACATGATGGTCATCGAATGGAAAGACTTCCACACATCCATGAAAATGTGCCGGATCATATTGTCATAGTAAACAATTACACATACTTTGCACACAAACCAATGATAGCAACCATTGCATTTCCAAATTCTATGGGGTTTTCAAATCATATTGTCATAGTAAACAATGTAAAATTCATAAACACTTTCCTAAGATCGATCCATAATTAAAGAGAAAGAGATACATTTATTTATCTTTTTAACCAAATGAGCTTCAACGTAATTGATTTTCTTGGCACTGTTCTCCTTTTAACCACAAGTTATTCTGTTGTAGAATGCCACCTTCATGCTGGGATATGAGGCAACTTGGGTAAACAAGATTGTTAAAATTTTACAAACCACCTTTTCATTTACTATAATTTCCAAGACACCAACTAAGAGGTCCACTATTGGATTCTTATTCCATCTCTCATCTAGCACAACTCTTTGGCACTCATTACCTTGATCCATACAAAACAATAATTCATCCTTTTTGTGTTCTACATTAACTCCATTATGCCATTCTTATATGTTCTCTTTAGTATGCCCATGATAAGATCCAAGTCATTTCCTACTTTTAAATTTCATTTCTAACATTATGAATATTCTTGAATATTTTTTTAGAAAACCTAATTGGCCAACAACCTTCATGGATTTGAAATGGAATCTATTTGTTCTCTAATGATGTGTAATTTCACCCAACATCCATTCCTTCATCCATCCATGGAACATTTCAATAGAATTGATATTTTCTTCTCAAAACCTCAATTTTTCTTCAAGAACCCTCTTTTCACCAAGTTCTCCTCTCTAAACTTGAATTTGCATGAATGAATTGGGTGAATGGGTTGAGAGGGGGAGTCTTTCCTCTACATTTATTGGTTCCCCAAAGGCAACAAGTAGTTACTACAAAATATGAGATAGGAACTTTAACATATGATTACTGTGTTCCCATGTTCATATTTCTCTTTCCATTAAACTAGGCTCTTAATCCAAATTTAACATAACATAAGGAGAAAATGAAAATAAGGTAATCAAAAGAAGTATAGGGTGAGGGATCATCATGTTAGGATTATTTAATCCTCCCTTGTCCATATTTTGTCTTATTGATCATCTTTCCTAACTTAGGAGTCATTTGCTAGAGTTTGGTGCCACTAGTGCCATTTGTGCCACTGGTGCCACTGATGCCAATCCATACGTTACAGGAGCCACTTTGAGTTCCACCAGTAGCCTCCATCAGTTGGTTGTGGTAGGTAGGCAGTTATGATGAGTCAAACTCCAGCTAGATTCAGTTATACCACTCTCAGTTAGCCTAGCGCTAGTTTTGCATGCATGCATGGGGAGTGACACCTTTTTCCACCTACCTCATCAATTAACTGATTGTAGAACATATTTAGACATCTGGAGTTAGACTAGTGAGCTCCGACAATGATTTAGACACACAAAGTTATCCAGTCAATTAGGTTTAGTTGGTAGATGCAAATCTTATCCACATGATTCAAATTGCTCTTATTGTAACACCATTGTATTACTGCTGGAATGAATGAAGATTATTGTTGTAATTAATTGATCAATTCTTATAAGATTTGTCTCAAATTTGTCTTGTTTAGTGTACATTGTCTTTGATATTCCACTGCATAATTCTACTTCTCAATTTCTCTCATTTGCCTGTAGATCAATGGTTCACAAATTTAACATGGTATCAGATCCTTGTTCAAGATAGCAACAAGTCTTGTTTGATCTCCATTGTGCACCAGAAGCAGTTGAGTTTCCACATATATCCAACAATTTTTTCCTTGCTAACTCTCTATTTGTCCAAAGAAGTCTCTACAGGTGTGATGAACTCTGAGAAAGTGCACATGTCAAGGTGGAAATTCTTTACTGACATATGATTGCGAATTGAATTGGTTTTTATAGTGTTAATTATAGGTACCTACGTAACTTCTTGAGGAATTGATTGTCCAAGATACAGGAAGATGGATTATTCATCTCTCATACCACGAATCCTTACACCCTTCAACTATGTTGATTGAAGGGAAAATATGCAGGTATCCTTGCACAATCTTGGCCTGTTTAGAATGACAATGGGCAGAGAAATTGAGCCCCAACAACATGTTGAGAAGAACAAATTTTTGAATTGACTCGAATCTCGATGAGGTCTTCGGCTTCATGTGCACTCATATCTCTCGGGATCTTTTGTTCCACCTTGAGGGACTAAGGACTCCAAAGGAATCTTGTGATAGTATTGAATCTTTGTTTGGAAAACAATATGAGCTTTGAGGGCACATATTGGAGAATGATCTCATTGCATTACAGTCCAAATTTTTTGAATCTATTAAGCAATTCTTCACAAAATACAAGTCACTAGTATTGCAATGTAAACAATGTGGAATAGAGAGGAAAGATGAGAAACTGGTTCTATGAGTACTGAGCAAGCTTGGCTCAAAATACCCAGTCTTTGTCTCTACATGCCATTCCGGAAGAGCTTCCATCCCTAATGGGAAGATGCCTTATTTAGATGCTTTTGATAAATCCTTAATACTAGAGCGAGATAAATTGGTTCAAATGGGAGTGATTTAGACCTCCAATAACCAAGCACTCTTAGTAACCGACTCAAACAATGCACAAGAAAAAGGGAAGCACAAAGGGAAGGAGAACAAAAACAATGATTCGAAGCCAAAGGAGAATCAGAAATCTTCCGATGGAGCCTCAGGTTCCAGTAAAAAGAATAAATTCAAGAAGACTTAGTGTCCATATAGTATGAGAGGATTTCATACAACGATCCAGTGCATGAAGAAGACCATCGACCAACTATCAACACTCTTTGAATAGAAAAATATTTCCCTTCCACAAGGAGAAAAGAAGTCTGATGCTATACAACTGACAAAAGATCATGAGAGGTGCCATGCCTTGAAGGCAAGCCTCACTTAGTCGAAGTCTTATTTGATATATTCTAGAGCATCCAATCACATGGTTGCCTCCAGGTAATCCTTCACCACTCTCAATCTCTCAAGAGGACCTAACATTCACATGGGTGATGACTCTCAAATACCAATAGAAGGAAGAGGTTCTAGTAAAATCCAACATGGAGAGTTCAAGAATGTACTCTATGTGCCCTCTCTTGTTGGTAATTTGTTATCTTTTTATCAGATGACACATACTGGCTTGTGAAAGCAAATTGTATTTGGTCCTGACTCAGTGGAGATCTCAGATATCTCAACTGGGAAGATTATATTGAAGGGTGTTGCAAACCATTCCTCCAAGGCATATGAATTCTCACACTTTCTTCCATACTCAGCTCTAGCACAATCACAACATCAATTTGAAAGGGAAGGTAAAAACTCTCTTTCATCTCCATTTGCAGATAATGATATGTTGTCTAGTATTTCATTTTCAAAATATGAAGAATAAGATCAACATGATATTGATATTGAGATTATACCTCAAAATAATTTATATCCTGATCCAGCTCCTATTTCGAATCAAAAGCCTAAATGGGCCCAAAATCTCATTGAAGCAGCTGGGAATGGTGCTGGGAATCCAGATGATAGAAGAAAAATGAGATCCTAGTATCAAAATGAAAGTGTTGCACTCTCTCACAAAAATTCACTGCCTACAGAGTGGTGCAACAAAATTCTAGAGAAATGCTACTTGATGTTGAAGATTGATCCAAAATTTGGCCCACTGATGAACAAAATGGATCATTCCATTCCTCCTCCAGAAAGAAGAAACAAAAGAAACATTCAATAGATCAAAAGAAGATGGAAAGGTTCACATGCATAGTCCCAGGATGCTAATGCACATAAGAACCATGATTCTACATGACTTCTCCACAGAGCTGCAAATTGCAGCAAAATTTTACAAGTTTTTACCCAAAGAGGAAAATTTCCTCTTAAGTATAGCTTGTTTTCATGATTCACTGCTTATTTTTAGGGGGGGGGTGTTCCCATGAGGTTCCCCCATTTCCCTTAGTTTATTAAGCAAATTTTATTTCTTTTAAATTGTATGGGTGACTTTTTTCCAAGTTTCCAGGGCCCAAAGTTGTCTAAGTTAGGAATTAAGGGNCCATTAGAGCCACCAGTTACATTGGCACCACCAGTGCCAATCCCTACATTCTAGGAGCCACTCTGAGTGCTACAAGAAACCTCCATCAGTTAGTTGTTGTAGGTAGGAATTTATGCTGATTCAACCTTTAGTTACATTCAATTAGATCACTCTCAGTTAGCCTAGCACCAATTTTGCATGCATGCATGGGGAGTGGTGCCTTTTTCCACCTACCTCTACCTCATCAATTAACTGATTGTAGAACAGATTTCGACATTTGGAGTTAGACTAGTGAGCTCCAACAACAATTTAGACATACTAAGTTAGCCATTCAGTCAGGTTTAGTTCGTATATTTGAATATTATCCACATGATTCGAATTCTTCTTATTGTAACACCATTGTATTACTGCTGGAATGAATCAAGATTAATGTTGTAATTAACTGATCAATTCTTATCATATTTGTCTCAAAATTTTGTTGTCCAGTGTACATTGTCTTTGATATTCCACTGCATAATTCTAGTTCTCAATTTCTCTCATTTTCATATAGATCAATGGTTCAAAAATTTAGCACGTCATAAGGAACATGCCATCCTCCCCATTGGTGGACTCATAGCCCCATAAATGTCCTTCTCCCAATCAACTATAAGGTTGTCAAAGGTTCCATGGTGAGTCTATGTCATGTCATAGTATAAAACATAATAATGAAAACATATTTAAACATTGACAAAATCAAGTTCAAAGTTTCCAAAGCGTTAAAATTGGGGTAAAGTCAAGCTCAAAGTTTTCGAAGGGTTGAAATTGGGGTATCACATTTGCCTCCCCCTTGGACTCAACATTGTTGTTGGTGTTCTTTTCCATTTTAACAATGTTGGAAGTTTGGAATAGAAATGGATTCCTCTTTCATTGCATCCACTATTCCCCTATGGCTTCATCTAGACAATGTTTTTTCCATTATACCTTGGCATCTCAATTCCAAAGTAGTGTTACTTCATTGTTTAGGATAAATAGAAGCTCTATCTAGAAATATCCCTCTAGTTCCACATGTATTACAATACAATCTTACATGGTTAGGATCATGTACACACTTCTTAATCAATGAAATATTAAAATCATTGTGTGCTTTAATATTATCAAGAAATGCAAGCTTATATATTATTGGCCTTATCTTATCTAGGATTTCAATGGCCCATAACATTTAGGTGCAATATTTGATATTTTCCAAGTTTTAAGGAAATTATTCTTTGTTTAAATTTTAGGTAAACATGTTCCCCAATTTAGGTTCTCTATGCACTATGTTTTTGTCCACATAATTCTTTTGTCTATCTTGACATATCTTCAGCTTTTTCTCAATCCTAACAAATTCTTGACATTTGTTCCATCTTCTTAAGCATATCAAGTCCAATCGTGATTCTAATTATTTGACTTATCTCAATTTACTTGAGTATTGCATCTTTTTCCATAAATAACCTTAAATGGACCAATTTTTAATGATTCCAAATATCCATTGTTTTAAACAAACTATGCAAGATGTAAGCATTCCTCCCACTTAGGTAGTTTATTCATAACGTACATGCAAAACATGTCTTCAAGTAGTTGGTTAGTCCTCTAAGTTTTTCCATCTATCTATGGGTGCTAAGAAATACTAAATTTTAACTTTGTATCCAACTCTTCAAACAATACCTTCCAAAAATTGGAAGTAAACTTTGGATCTCTGTCTGATATGATTATGGTAGGCATCCCATGAAATGTGAAATTTTCTCTCATGAAAACTTATGCAATATTCACTACTTCATATTTGGACTTCATAAAGATAAAATGGGAACCCTTGCTTAGTTTATCAACTACAACCATAATGGAATCATGTTTCTTAATATTTCTAGGAAGCATGGTTATAAAATCCATAATGATCACTTCCCATTTCCTCTCTAGAAGTGGAAAAGTCACAACAAGCCAACTAGATGTTGATGTTCAAATTTTACCTGTTGGCATTCAAGGAACCTTGCAATATATTATATAAAATATCTTTCCATTATAGGACAAAAGTATTTCTTCCTTGTTGTAGAAACATATTCTAATAACCTAGATTCCCCGAGTATGGTTTCATTTGCATTTCTTTAATGATGAGTACATTTAACTCTACAAAATTAGGAATTTACTACTTGTCTTTCTAAACCAGCAATCCATCTTCAATGACATGATAACTTACATACTTCTATTCGTGTTTATTCTTGTTGCAAAATATTTCTTAGATGAAATGTTCATCAACCATGAGAGTCTCCCTCACTCTATATTTCAATTCAAATTCACAAGTGTTGATAGCTTTCATATGTATAACTTGCATGCTTATGTTGAGTGCATCTATTATCTATTTTTCTTTCATTTTAATGTGATTAATCTAGAAAGCATATTCACTCAAGAATGCCAACCACTTATCTTGTATGACATTCCAATGTAACCAATCAAACAAATGTTTCAACCCATTATGGTTTACCTCAAGCACAAATTTCCTACCCATCAATTAATAATGCCTCATATTCAATGCATCAATTATAATGATAAGTTCTAAATAATGGGTAACATAGTTCCTTTCATGACATTTGATTTTCCTAGATTCATAACATACCACATAGTTGTCTTGCACATATTACACGAACATAACCCATGTGTAAATTCCAATATACTAGGGTATGGTACAAAAGAGTGAAGACATTTCACAATACAACTTTGGTGTTAAGATAAAATGATTGAAACTAAGCCCACATTCCATATTTAAAATATTAATATTTAAGATATTCTATCACCTTATCCTTTATTAAAGGTGTATGGTTTATTTTCTTTTTTCATAGGGAAAAAAAAGTTACTAGATAATGGAAATGAATCAAAGATAACAAAAACATGATCTGAACATCAATGTTCATTAATACATTTTACTACTTTAACACTAGATGAGAATATAACTACTCTATGGATCTCTTCCTATCATTACAAGAAAAACTGATCACAAATCATTATATATTTAGACATAACACTAATTTAGTCTAATCACAAAACTATAACTTTTATCATAAAAAAATTACAATCTTCACCTTTGAATGGAAAATACAAACACAGTAACCAACTGTAAACTAGAGAGCTTTGAATCCTTGAAATTAGTGGTTTCAAAATATGTATGGTTTAAATTTAAAATCCCGATGGGCTAGCTCAAGTGGTTGAGTGTTGTAAGTTGTGATTACAAGGTCTCAAGGTCAAATCATCGGGTCTCTATACGTAGCTATATAAGGGCCTCACTTGATGTCCCCATTAAGTTAGCTCCGTAATAAAAGAAAATGAGATACGGCCCCTTCGGATGGCCTCCCTCTGACTTATTCCCGTGAACACATGGTTTACATTTAAAATTTGAATATCTAAATTATTTCATTATTTTACTTTTTATTAAACGTATAAAGTTTAATATATTAATGTCAAAATGAATTTATATGTGGCAGGCTTGTATATTAAATGTATAAAGTTTAATATATTAATGTCAAAATGAATTTATATGTGGTAGGCTTATATAGAATTAAGATCTAATGGATTCATTTAAAATTTATTAAGGTTTTATTTGAATGAATATGAAGAGAGCTTTAAGTTTATATATAGGAAGTGTGTTTCTTATAAATATACAAGATTTTAAATATAGATTATTTATACTGTAGAGTTTTATTTTAAAATAATTTATATAAAGTTGAAAACTTTTAGGTGGTTGTAGTTTAGTGGTAAGTGCTCTTCCTCTCCTTCACATTTGGGGAATTTGGCTAGCCAGAAATAAAGCCACTTTTCTTGAAAAAGCATCTTCCCCGAAAGAAGTTGTAAAGAAAGGACTTGAGATCTTATCCTACTTTCCTCAAACAAAAGAGACCTCGGCTCCAAGGATCATCCTGGAAGAACAGATAGACAAAGAAATACCGTGGGCCTTTTTCGATGGTGCTTCACAAGACCTGAAATGTGGGGCTGGAGCTACCCTTTTCCTCAACCCTACACACCACTTCCAAATGACGATGGGTCTGGGCATTGGATCAAATAACTACGCAGAGCTAATGGCTCTGAATCTCCTTCTTTGCTTTGCTATAGAAAAAAATTGTAAAAGGATTCAGATCTTCGGTGACGCTTTAGTTATTTTAAACTGGATTAACAAAATTCAGAGATGCAGGAACTTATCATTATCTACATTATTTGAAGAATCTATTAGACTTCTCTCAAACTTTGATTCTATCACTTGCAAACATGTCTACAGGGAAAGGAACGAGGAAGCGGACAAACTTTCCAAGGCAGGACTGAACTTGGCAATAGGCACTTGGAAAATTTTGGAGACAAAGGATACAGAGGTTTATGAGTTCTTTCATAGACCTTTTATAGACCCACTCCCGGGCACAGACAACTCTTAATTCAACTACACAACTTTATTCTAATATAATTTTGATACGACACTACAACTCTTAGACAAGTTATGCAAAAAACTTGATCGAACTGAAGCATCCTTTAAGCTTCAGTGGAAAAAACACGTTTGTGCAGTTACACGACATGAATCTTCTCAGAGGTCTATGATGACCAGAATTATGACAGAGATCTATGGACACTATGGCAGAGCTCTATTTTGGAATTATGACAGAGCTCTATTTTGGACACTATGTATATTTTATGTTTGTATATTTTCTTTTTTCCCTTAACTGCAAAAAAGAAGACGGTGCATCATTTATGATGTGGCTCTTGATGTAAAAACTGCTGAATAGTAGGAACCATACGTACCTTGTATGTAATTTTTTGATTAATACAATTAAATTTTTTTCCCTTTGGAAAAAAAAGTTGAAAACTTTTAATTATTCAAATTATGATATATTTTATTATTATATTTAACAATTAAAAATAAATAAATATGTTTATTATTATAGTCTTTTTAATTATTATAAAATTTTAAAAGTTAAAAAGTAAATGTCTTGAAATGAATTTGTCTTTCTATATTTTTTTCTATATTAAACATATTAAAGACCATAAACATGTGAAAAAGTCAATATATTTTTATTTTTTTTCAGGAAGGTGTTGCAGCTACAACTTTTCTCCCTAAAGTTTTAAATTTTGGGCCCCTCCTCATCATTTAGAATTGTGTTGGTTTCATTTGATCCATAAATGTTTGGTCTCGTTCTGACTTTGGTTGATTCTGAAGATGATTTTGCAACTTGTTTTTAGAGAATGCTTGTGTTAAGATTTTGTTGTGGATCCCAGGATTGAATTTGGATGGTTTGTTTGAAACTCGTCTGATCAATTGCCCTTTGAACAAAACTTTGCCTCTGAGGTGAAGCAGTTTGACCCTTGCTGATTTTAAGTTTTCTAAACACTTAAGCTATTTCGTGATCGGGCGTCTTTTTTATTTTATTTTATTTTATGTGGGATCGGTGGCTGATAGCTTTTTCCCATCCGCCGTTGCGGCTCCCAAGCCAATTTTCCATCCGAAGTGGAAATTGCCCCAACTACCGATGTGCGTTAGCTGTTCTGTCCCATGTTCGGAGCCTTACATCTTCCGCCGTTGCGGCTGAGAAATCCTTTTACCTTCCGATGTTTAAACCGGGCCGACTCCCGATCTAATTTTTTTCCCGCCTGAAGGTCGCGTGTCTTAGTCTTCCCCCCGTCCGCCGTTGCGGATAAGAAAGTGGTTTAGCTTCCGATGTACAAACCCTTTCGACGTCCGATATAAAGTCTTTCCAGCCCGCGTGGTCGCACCACTTTAGCTCTTTTCTTTTCCGCCATTGGGGCCAGGAAAGTCTTTCTGCGTCCAATGCCAAAGCCCACCGACTGCCGATTTATATCTTTCCCACTCAAGGGTCGGTCGAAATTCTTTCCAGATTAACAGATACACCGGGCTGTTTTCTTATGGTTAGCCGTTTCAGATGAATGATTCTAATGTTTAAAAATCTTTTCCAAAGAATGATGCACAACCATTGACTGCAGGTAGGACGAAATGTCAGCAAGGTCGTGAGGAAAAGGACAAAGTTGAAGGCAACCAAACGCAGAACCAAAAGGTCCAGCAATTACTCAACTGCTCGTGAGTACACGCAAAAGAAGAAAGGCATCTGAAGCGTTGGGAACTGAAAGGTCATGAATTGGGAGGCAGCCCAAGCGATTGGCTGCAGTAGTTTAAATATTGTAAAGATAGGACTTAGAAAGGGGCTTTTTTCCTGAAAAAATTTGTAAACCCTTTTGCTTGTAAGAGGAACTATTTCGTTTTACAGTCAGAAAGTGCAACTTTTTCCTGCTGGAGAGAGCGAAATGTGGAATGTATCAATGCTACTCAATGAATAATGTTGAAGAGGAACTATTTCGTTTTCAACCTTGTTTCATTTACTGTGAGAGTATTTAACTTCCTGAACCTATGTTCTTGTTGAGTGTTCTTCAGTAATTTTTGGGATATCTTCCACTGTGAGTAATAAATGATGTTCATAAAATAATCGGCTATCTAGTTGTTTAAATATCTTTAATCATTCATGTGTCTTGAGGGAAGTATCAGCTATCTGTAACTCTTCATGATGCACGTACAAAATGTATTACTCACCAATGAATGATAACTCTGCTCCCTAGGGATAGTTTAAGTAGTTAGTTTATTTGTGTTATGTTGTATGTGTTTCGGATGCTTGTGAACCTTAAGATGAGAGGTAAGAACATGCGCATCACATTGTGACTATTCCCCGCATCTACGGCACCCTGCATTGTTAGTTAGGCACTTGCATATCATACATTAAGTCAAAAAATAGCAAAAAACTCGGTGGGCCGAGCCGCAATCGGTACAGCCTTTGTTTTGTTACTTTGACCTACGGTAGCCGGACCGTAAACCGGACGAATTCCCTATACCAAACAGTCAATGGGCTAGTTGGGAACGTTGATTGGGGAGAATCCCTTATTGTTGCTGCCTGCGAATTTCCAGGCCCCAACAGAAGGAAAAATCCTGTCCTTGATATTCACTAATATGAATCAAAGGGCATCAAGATATGCCTTCCATAAATGGGTTACATACAAATATAGTCATCTAGGAGCTCACAAACTGTATAATCCAAGAATGAGTCCCAATTCAAAGGTGCCGGCCAGGGGGTGGTCAAGCAGAGCACTAACCAGGCACAAAATCCATAATCAGCAAGGGGAGATGTCATCTCAATAGTCCATTATATTCCATGAATACAGTAACTGCAGAACTTCTATCAAGAGGAGTCTGCTCCAAAAACATCAAGGAGGTGCATCATGAAAAAGGAGGCAAATCTCCTGCACCAAGCTCAAAAGAGCTGAAATGTATCCTGTGAGGCCAAATGGCCATCAATAAATTTAGAGAAAGTACCACAACCTAGAGCCAAAGAAAGGGCTGATTTCGATAGACGATCTGCTAGTTGGTTGTGTTCACAGAAAATATGGCTAAAGGAAAGGTGGTGGAAACAAGTGATGAGTCTTCTTGTGTCCAAACACCAATGACTGGGGGCGGGTGGTTTCAAAGCAGAGATGCCCTTTTCCCAGCTAATGATGATAGCAGAGTCACCAAAGATGTTCAATGTTGAAATACCCATAATCTTAATAATATACAAGAGAGCCCAAAGGGCAATCAATTCAGCTTTAGTGTTTGTGCATGATCCAGCCCCCAATGCAAACTTGAATGAATGGGACTCACTCAGGGAGAGACAGAAACCCGCTCCACCAAAACCTTTAGTAGCTGCCCCATCAAAAAAACCTAAAGGGAAGGTGAGAACAGGCCCATCACCGATAGCTCTCTATTTTTTCACCTTTGATACAGCAGGATTATACATTTGAGAGAGGTACACAATATGTTGTAAAATACTCAAGAGGGAAGGTTTTTTCCCATCAAAGATAGCCCGATTCCATTCCTTCCATACAGCCCAGATAGCATAAAAAGGAAGGAAACTTATGACTAAGTGCTTGGATAAATTAGCATTCCAGTTAATCAGGAATGGGCTAATATTATCTGAGTATGGAGGAGGAGGAAAATGATATACATCACTCAAATAGATAATAATATTCTTCCAAAAGGAGTAAGAGATAAAAAGGTGCTACACGCTGTCTTCACCAATGCCACAGAGGGCACAACAACCAGGACCAATTCAGCCACATTTCTGTAAATTTTCCCAGGAAAGGATCTTATTATTCAAAGTCAGCCATATGAAACAACTAATTTTCATCGGCATATTTCTAGACCAAATCAGATCGAGCAAGGGGCAGCCAATCAGATGGAAGGAGGAGTGTATGATACTATCATAGATAAAATTTGCTGTAACAGTACCATTGACATGGTTATATGCCCAAACCAATCGATTAGGGCCTAAAATAAGTATAATATGTGCTCCTTCCAAATTACTTGTGAACACCTCCGATATAACTTTCCAATTGCCAATAACATTTAAATCTTCAGCTGTGTACCAATAAGGGTGCTGTCTAGGCAATATGTTGTGTGCATGAGAAAGATTTGTTATTCCCAAGTCATCAAGATAGTCTCTGAAGTCAGAAGGAAGTTCAGGGTAGGACTGAGTGCTAATGATTGGATCAATGCCTAACTAAATGTCCATGCCATTCCCCACACTGCAAGCAAGGTGTTTCCCGATCCAAGGAAGAGTGAAAATGAAGCCTTTCCAAAACACTGATACTTGTCGAATAGAGAATTTCTTCTCCTTGAACCAAGTCACGATAGAAAATTTCTTTAGATATTTGCTAATGAGTACCTAATGCCAAAGAACGTTTTTGTGAAGGACCATCCATAAATTCTTTGCTCGAAGAGCTATGCAGAACCAAAAGAAATTTTTTATGCCCCAACCACCAAATGATTTTGGTCTAGTGAGGAGCTCTGAACACGCAAGATGGTATCTACATTTTTTATCAGTCGAGCCCCATAAAAAAACAAAAGTTAGGCTTCTGAGCTTGTTTAAGACTGATTTAGGTATAGGGGCAAACCCAAACCAGTAGACAGGGAGACTAGAAAGTACTGCTTGGACGAGGACCGGACGACCTTCAAGTGAGAGGAATTTAAAAGACTAATGAGAAACCCTCTTTTAAAGATTATGTATTGGGCCAATACCCAATCATTAGTCTTGTAGCCCAGAACACATATTTCATTAAATTTGTAATTATTTAGTGGATCTAGAATTTAGAACTTCCGCTAGATTGAGTTCTTTCAAAATGAAAAAGTCACAGCCTTTGAATCTTTACATAATTTCTATTAAGATTATTTATAGTTTGTATTAAATGTTAAGTTGATTCAATTATTTTATAACATAATACCAACATTGTATTTGTTATTACACCAATTATAAATATTGTCATAGTTATTATTTTTGTCTTTGTTGAGTATGTTGTTTTATTT
>LPNX010280730.1:8448-33351 GCA_001517045.1 Pseudotsuga menziesii
ATTATTATATTATTATTATTACTATCAATTGATTTTAATCAAACACACACAAAAAAATATCGGTAAATATTACTCGTACTCATAAGCCAAAATTGGGTCTAATTATTCACCACCACACCTCAGAAGCATCACGACGGAGTTAAAGGCCCAAATCGAAAAATTGGAGAAGGATTTCAATGAGTGCATTAGTAAGAGTCAAGAAGATTTAAAGAAAGAAATAAAAAATTCAAATACAAAGCTGAAAAATGAAATCAGAGAGGAAGTCATTTCAGTGTTAGATAGAAGGCTAGATGACAAATTAGACGGGATGAAGGAAAAACAAGATGAACTAAATGACAAGTTAAATACACTCATGGGGATGATGGAAAATAAAAGGACAAAAGATCGTCACAAACAAAAAGATGACTCATATATGTCATGTACTTTAGCCAGCAATTCAGGATCACCACCACGCAACAAGACAAGAAGGAATCAACGTTATGTAGTGTATCCCCCCAAAGCAAAAATAGAAATATCAAAGTTCAGTGGAAACAACGAACAATGCGTTGCGCGGTTAAATAAAGAAGAAGAATACTTCGATATCTATAACATCACAACATATGTAGAAAAGGTGAAGTATGCATCTATGCATCTTGAAAACCATGCCTATAACTGGTATATGTGGTGGAAAGGTGACAACTTCGCATTCACATGGAATTTGTTCAAAAAATATTTCCTCAAAAGGTTTCAAGGAATCAATGAAGACAAATTTTTCTCGAAGCTTACTAGGTTACATAAAAAAGGAAACGTCGAAGAATTCACACACCAATAGGAATCACTCGCTACCAGAGTATTTGGATTAACAGACAAACAACGACTAGAAACTTACGTGGGAGGACTAAAGCCTTACTTACAAAAAGAGTTAAAAATGCATGACATAGCAAATGTTGAGGAAGCAAGACATAAAACAAAAGCGGCTGAGGCTAAATTTGACAACTTCCAAACATACAAAGGGAAGTCATATTCACAGAGAAACATCGAGACGACTCCAGAGGCCAATACAAACAAATACATCCCTCCACCTAGAAGGCACGACAGGAAGAACCTCGAAAATCAACGAATGAGGGAAGGAAAATGTCGACAATGTGGAGAAAAATGGAATCCTAAACATAGGTGTCGCCTCGAGGACAACTCAAAGAAATTATATACTTGTGAAGTAGAGGAGAATAGTGAATAATAAGAAGATGAAGATGAAGAGGAGGCGACCACAAATATGGCATCCGGAAGTGACGAGACCCCCAAAATCTCCCTAGCAGCCATGAGAGGCATTAGTCAACCACAGACTCTCAAGTTAAAAGGGCATATAAAAAATGAAAATGTTATAGTGCTAGTGGACACCGGAATCACTCACAACTTTCTTGATATAAGAGTCGCCAAAAAACTCAAGTTGTTTGTACATCTAATTCTGGACATGAAAGTGATTGTCGCAAATGGAAAGAAAATCGAAAAAGTCGAAAAATGTCACAAAGTGAAACTCCAAATTCAGGACTTCAACTTGGAATCAGAACTATACACATTACTGTTAGGTGGAGTGGATATCGTTCTAGGAGTCCAATGGTTACAAACATTAGGAACATACTCTGCTAATCACCAAAGACACTTTATCAAGTTTAAATGGCAAGGAAAAAATTATAAACTACATGGTTTCCAACCACCGGACACACAAGTAGTTTCATCTCAATAGATGGAGAAGCTCATTCAAAAAGGAGCATCAACATACGTGATCCAATGCCATCAAATGGAAGGACAAGAATGCGAATAGAATAAGCTCAAAGAAGAAATCCAAAAATTACTCCAGAGATATAAACAAATATTTGAAGACTTACCGATGGAGCTACCACCTGAAAGAAGTATAGAATACATAATAGAGGTTAAATCAGGGTCAAACCCTATCAAGTTTAAACCTTATCGGTATCCCCACCATCACAAACCATAAATAGAAAGGTTAGTTCAAGAATTATTGAAGTGTGGTGTAATCACCAAGAGCAGAATCCCATATGCAGCTCCAGTCGTGTTAGTACGAAAGAAGGACGGATCATTTAGGCTATGCATTGATTATCGAGGATTAAACAAAATAACGATTAAAAACAAGTTTCCAATTCCCTTCATCGACGATATGATGGATGAACTTCATGAAGCGAAGTATTTTTCAAAACTTGATTTAAGGTCAGGGTACTATCAAATCAGGGTCCGATTAGAAGATATCGCAAAGAATGCTTTCCAAACTCATGAAGGACATTATGAATTCAAAGTAATGCCTTTTGGGTTAACTAATGCCCCTGCCACATTCCAAGCAACTATGAATGAAATATTTCATCCCTACTTAAGGAAATTTGTGTTAGTATTCTTCGATGACATCCTTATATATAGAAATACGTGGAAAGAACATTTGAAGCAACTAGAAAAAGTTCTATCTCTTTTGAAGGAAAACCAATTCTATGCAAAGAAGTCAAAATGCATGTTTGGGAAGCAAGAAGTAGAGTATCTCGGTCATATAATATCAAAGGAAGGAGTTAAGGTGGACCCAAGGAAGATCCAAGCGATGAAGGAGTGGCCCCAACCCAAGAATGTTTCAAAATTACAAGGATTTTTGGGATTAACATGTTACTATCGAAGATTCATCAAGAATTATGCACATGTCACTGCTCTGTTAACAAATCTCCTAAAAAGGAATTCCTTTCTATGGGATGATGAAGCAAGGAAATGCTTTGAAACGTGAAACAAATTATGTCTTCAACTCCCGTTCTAGCAACACTTGATTTTTCAAAACCATTTGTAATTGAATGTGATGCTTCAGGATTTGGGATAGGAGCTATGCTAATGCAAGAAGCTCATCCAATCGATTTTGAAAGAAGGAAGTTGAACAAAAGAGAATTCCTACAGTCTACCTACAACAAGGAAATGCTTGCCATCATGCATGTGTTAACTAAATGGCGACAATATCTATTGGGAAGCAAGTTCCTAATTCGAATAGACCACAATAGTCTACAACATTTATTACAACAAAAGACATTAACGATTGAACAACAAAAGTGGATCAAAAAGATCTCTACCTTCGATATGGACATTTTACATAAAAAAGGGAAGGACAATGCAGTAGCTAATGCCCTATCAAGGAAAGATGAAGAGGTACAAGTCTATGCCGTATCAATGGTAATCCCAAAAAATTTGGATGAAATCCGAACGAAATATGCTAAGAATGCACAGGTTTGCTCCATAATTGACAACATAAATCAATATCCAAAGTTTGAATGGAAGAATGACCTCTTATGGTACAAAGGACGAATCTACTTAAGTGCAAACTCTAAGTTTAAAACCAAGGTATGTAAAGAATCACATGATTGCCCTGCCGCGGGACATGTAGGATTTTATAAAACCTACTATAATGTAAGGCAATCATTCTTCTGAAAGGGTATGAATGCCGAAATTCACAAGTATGTTGCAGAGTGTGACACTTGTCAGAGAAATAAAGCAGAGAATATCTCAAGCCCCGGGTTACTCCATACATTGCATATTCCAAATCACAAGTGGGAGGAAATTTCTATGGATTTCATTGAAGGTCTACCCATATCAGACGGGAAAGACAAAATACTAGTAGTAGTAGACAGGTTAACCAAATATGCACATTTTATAGGAGTAAAGAGAATTGATTCTGCAAAAGAAACCGCAGAAGCCTTCTGTAAAAATATCTACAAGTTACATGGTTTTCCCAAGATTGTCGTGAGTGATAGGGATGCCAAGTTTAAAGGTAATTTTTGGAGAGAATTCTGCAAGCAAATTGGAACGACACTTAACATGAGCTCATCTTATTATCCTCAGACAGATGGCCAGATAGAATTCATCAACAAATGCTTAGAGACCTACCTTTGTTGCTTTGTAACTGATAAACAAAATAAATGGGTTCAATGGTTACATCTTGCAGAATGGTGGTATAATTCTACTTGTCACACATCAGCAAAAATGACACTATTTCAAGCCCTCTATGGATATGCACCCCCAAAATGGAAGGATATCATTACCAACCAAGCAAGGGTTGCCTCAGTAAAAGACCATTTAGAAGAAAATCAAAAGGTTGTACAAATACTTAAAGAGAATCTAAACACTGCAAGGAATAGAATGAATCAGCAAGCAGATCGACTTCGAACAGAACAGGAATTTGAAGTTGGAGATTGGGTATTTGTACAATTAAAACCCTATAAACAATTGTCACCAAAAAAAGGTGGAAAGAATAAATTAGCTCCTTGATTTTATGGCCCTAATAAAATCAATAGGAAGATCAGCCACGTGGCATATGCATTGGAGCTACCAAAATCAAGTCATGTCCACAATGTCTTCCATGTTTCATGCTTAAAAAGGATGATAGGTCAACATCAGTAGGAAAAAACACTACTTCCCATGTTAGATGATGAAGGAAGAATTATTTTTGAACCAGAATATATCATTACTACCAGAGAAAGAAGATTACGGACAAGAGTAATTAAAGAGTACCTTATAAAATGGAAAAACCTCCAGGAAGAAGATGCAACATGGGAATCCAAACAATTCCGACAACTACATCTTTCTCTAACACAGCTGTGAGGACAAATCTCCCTTAAAGGGAGTGGCAATGAATCAAATATTAAATAAATATTAAGTAAATTAGTTAACTATTATCCAAAAGGGTGTAACCCTTCATTTTATACACTCAAGCCTATAAAGGCGAGTGCCATTTGTAAATGTTAAGCATCTTCAATATATATCATAAATTATTATTTAATATGGACTTCATGTCCTGAAGCTGATTGCTTCAGTCAAGGGTTCCTCAATAGGATGATTTGTTTCTTTGGCCCTTGCTGGAATCAACAGATTGGTATTAGATTGTCGAGCTAGCTCTTGGAAAATCTCATCAGCTGAAGAATAATAGTCGAGAAGTTTTGCTTTTTCTTTTGCCCCCCTGCATGTACCAGGCTGTAGTGTGGTCGAGCTCTAATTGAATGTGTGTTGTTTTTGGTAGACTTCTTCGAATGTTCTGAGGCAACCTCCATTTGGTTATCTGGACTTTTAGATTATAAAACCAATTTCCTAAAAATACTTTGGCATTTTCTAGTTCTTTTAGAGTTCCATTATGTGAAAATGGTTTGGAACGCCACATGTGATATTTGCATGGTTCGAGGAAACGCTTATCTCCGACTGGACATAAGTGGTACATGGATATCCAAATTATTAGCAATGGGAACCTGATACTTCCAGTCAATTCCTGGCATTTTTCATAGATTTTTTTGAGAATGTCAGCCACATATTGAGCCCAGCGGTAAAATTTTCCTGAGGTTGCTATTGTGTCTACTGCTTCCAACATTTCTTGCTTCAGATCACTCACTGGGCCTGTAGGGGTGAGTCCCGTCTCTATGATTTTGGCAACTATTTACGGTGTATGGGATTATATTTGACTGATCATCAACCCTTTTGATTTCTTTCCTAATGTTGTCCTTGTTGGTCGTTCTACTAATCCATCTTTTATGCCGATAGGAACAGGGTCTCCCTGGTTTGAAAGTCCATTAAGCTTGTATATGACCTCACCGAAAATTTCTACTGGTTTGTCAAAGTAGAATTTGCCTTTGTGGTATCGACTGATGATAAATTTTACAACGGTTTCTTTTGTCCCGTTGAAACTTGCCATGAAAGGTGTACTCATGTAACTCATAATGGTACTGTGCCTTATTTTCTCTACTTCCTGTGTCATTTTCTTATCTGCATAGGCCCAAATATTTGCCCATGAAGTTTCCTGTACCTTTGCGCTTTTAATATTTCTTAATCTCCTTACGAGTGGGGTTTCAACGGATTTTAGCTCTTTTGTTTTGGCAGCTGCGGCTCTGGTTTGCTTTGGATCCATTTATTCAGTCTCTTGGTCGGCTTTCTTCACAGGGTTTCTGCTTTCAAATTTCTGAGTAATTAGTTTCTTTATTTCTTCAAACAGCGGTAATAAATATTTCTCTGATGTAGTATTTATAGGTGGAGTGGATGTCAGTTTTGTCGATGAAGGTATTAATGGTAGAAATGATGGTCTACGACGGTCTATTGAGGGCGTGTTTAATGCATTCTGGTTTTGGTGCGCCTTCTGACCGTAGTCATGAAGGCTTGATTTGACCTTTGGAGCTGTTGATCGATGTCGATCACGCGGGTGGTTGATGATGGCATGTCAATGATAGGGATGTCAGTTGTCGAACTGCTGTCTACTATGTATTTCAAAATTTCCTGTCATTTTTGGCTTATGAGTGTTGGCTCTTTTTGTCGTTTTTTGATATTTTTAGATTTTTATAGGTTTTTCTGAGCAGTTATGGTCGTTATTTTTGTTTTGTATGACATTAATATATATATATATATATATATATATATTTGTTTAGTTTTGGTACCATTTTAGTCGGGCAACATTAACAAGTTTCTGAAATACTATGCCTTGTAACATCCTTAGTCGGACTGATCCGTTGGCATGAATTTCTTCGATAATGTAAGGTTCCTTCCATTATGTGTGTAGCTTTTTAGGTTTTCCTTTCACTCGACTATTATACAATAGAGCGAGATCTCCGATCGACAAATTTTTTTTTTTAATGTTTCGATCATGCCAAGCCTTCTGCTGTTGTTTCTGAATTTCTTGATGATGTATTGCCATTAGTCGATGCTCTTCTAGCTTGGATAGTTGTGTTACCAACTTTTTTGTACCATACTTGGATTATCCGAGGAGCCGCCAGTTGAAAAACATGAAAAATGTTTGATTCCAATGTATCAGATGATCTGCCTTTGTGTCTAGCCTGTTTTGGCTAGTCAGTTTTTTGTTTGAATAATTTTGACCATGGCCCCACGGGGTTTATAATAAAATGTGCTAGTTGGGTATTTTGAGTGGTTCGGTCTCCTAAGACGTAGAATCTCAACTAAGGTATTCCAGGGAGTTTTTTTTCGTTGAAAATTATGCTTTGCCTATAACGGAGTATAATTGACGAGGTTTTTTCCCGCTTCCTCCAAAGTTGGAATGCCCGATTTTTAATTCTGGGCCTTGGGGGGTTATTAGAGCCGAACTAAGTGTTTATAAACCTACTAGGCATTGTTAGCATAGAGTATGGTCTTGTCCTAAGTCAATAGGACCTTTTAAAATTTTCCAAATTTTTTTTACCGGATGGGTTAAAAAATTATTTTTTAATTTTTTAATTATTTCCCTAAGTTTTTTTATTAATTTTTCCAAAAATTAATTGGAAAAATCCCGTTTGTAATAAGTCGGTCATACAGACCCCGAATTCAGTGATTGAAGGCTCTAACCTTAAGCCAAAAATCATTCTTGATAAGCCAGCCAATCAGATCCAACTTTCAGATCATCAATCGGACACATAACGCTCATTTTCTCAAAAAAGTCATTTTTGGTGAAAAAAATGATTATTTATTAAAAAATGATTATTTTGGAGAAAATTAAAACTCTCCAAATTAATCCAAATTCAGCGAAATAAAAGGCTAAATGACATCTCAATGGGCATTTATGATGATTGGATTTATCATAACTCAGCTTCAGTCAGCATTCAATGAATAATAAAGTTATATTTAGTTAACGGATTTGTCATCTCCAACTAAACTCCCGAATTGGATGAAATGGAGAGCACACATTGGTTTGATGATTTGATCGAGGTAAAGACTAAAGATTACAATAGTAGTGGCATCTCTAGACTTAGCAATGGCTCCTCCATACCTAAGTTGTGGCCACTCCGGTTAGGTCTGGTTTTCTGGTTTTAGGGTTTTGGGTTCTTCATTCATTATATAAATAGATGCTCCTTTAACTCTATTCGGGTGGAGAGTTTGGCATAGAAACTCTGTTGGATTTTGTAAGCTTCTTTTGTTAATAAAATATTGAGACTTTGGAGGTCATTTGATGGGCTTTTGGCATTGTGTCTTCATCCTATGTGAAGTAATATCTCTTTCACCCTACCCTTGTATTGCAATTTGATTATTATGTTTGTTGAAAACTAACAATCTAGTACTTATGCTTCTAATCAAATCTGCATTGAGTGTTTGTGTCTTCAGGGATTGCATCTAGTAGGAGCTTTCGGCATCTAATACCTTCACCATACAAGTGTTCCATTATTAACATATTTTGTTTGCAGGGTTGCAAGCAGTTCCAGATCTTTCTTTCCTTCTCCAACAAACTTCAAAAAATTCTTTTGGTTACACTGGTTACTACAAGTGGATCTCTATTTTCAAGGTTCTATCCTACCTCTTTTCCACTTTTGTAGAAGTTATCAAGTCATTTAAATCTTTATTTCAAGCTTGCTTGGCTTCTACTAAGTTAGATCTAGGCTTTCTAGCCTTATAACTACTTTTTCAAAGCTAGATCCATCTTTCTAAAGGCCCACTTTTAAAGATCTAGTTTAATTTCCATTTTTGTAAATCCATCTTTCTTTTTGCCTTGGAAAACATGCACGAGTTTTCTCGAAAAACGTGCAAATTTTCCACTTTCAGGCTTGCTGTTTTTTTCTGTGTTTTTTCATTTTTCATTTTTTTATTTTAATTCTGGAAATTCATAAAATAAAAAAAAATTCCAAAAAATTTCCAAAAATTTAATTTTCAATCTTTTTGTACTTTTTCTCGAAAAACATGCCATTTCAAACATGCTGATTTTTTGGGCTGATTTTTTATATTTTTATGCTATTTTTCAATTCTAGAAATTAGCCTAAAAATCAGAAAAAATTTTGATTTTTTTTCAAAAATATTACTCGAAAAACGTGCAATTTTGTACTTGCTGTTTTTTTCCTGATTTTATGCAATTTTCTGCTATTTTCCAGATTCTGGAAATTAGCTTAAAATATTAAAAAATATTTAAATTTAAATTCGCAAAAAGTCTCAAGTCGTTTCGTCAAAAATCGCGCATTTTACATAAAAATCGGTGAGCTTGCCTGGTCATTTCCAAGTTTTGATTTTGGGTTTCATTCCATTGTTTTGGTCTTTTGTTTCATCTCATAAGACACTTGTCTTTTCATCCACTTAATCTTTTCGAATCACAAGTTAAATTTGGTTTCCTAACACTCTTACTGGTCCTTGTTTAGAGCTCTTATCCACAGGTGAACTAAAAGCAAAACCAAGCAAGAAAGAGCAAGCAGAACTAGATCCAAAGACAAGGATCCAAAACCAATAAGAAGTCATTCTCCTTTGTACAAACTCATAAGAGTTTTTTTCATTTTTAAGTTATTTCTCAAAATTCCTTACAAGGGTTAAATTCCCAGGGCATTTGTACTTCATTAATAAAACAAGGCTAAGTGGGATAAGGCCTCCCATACTTGGTTTTTCTTCCCCATTTGGGGAAGAGTGTTTTTGTTCTTAGCTTAGATTTATTTCAAGTACTTAGAGTAGTTTCAATTTTTGCAAAGTAGATACTAATTGTTAGTTTAGTCATCTCCTCTTTTGTTTATTTGAGCTACATCATCTTTATGTTCTTGTTTCAAGTTGCTTGTCTCTTAAAATAAACCTAAGTCTCTTGAACTTGCCATAACACAAGTCAAGAGCACTCTCTATCGGAGAGCATTCCCACTGCATTTCCTTGCATCAAGCATATATTTTAGTTAAATTCTCTTGAACTTTCGTCATAAGATGAAGTCAAGAGCGCTCTCTGTTGGAGAGTTGAACTGTGTGCTCCTAATAATAAAATATTTCCAAACTCACATTTCCCCACTTAAAATTTACTTCTTTGCCATCCCTCACCTAGTATGCTCTGCCAACCCTGAAAAGTTGGACTCGTACTCAGAACGGTGATAAGATTTGTTAATATTGCAAGTGATAACATAATAAAACTTTCACCTCATAACCAACGCACCAGCGTTGTCTCGATAAATATCAGGTAGTGGGAAAATTCCAAGTGTGGGCGCCGGGCAACCCAATCTGGACACTCGCTGGTTAATTTCTTTGAACACCTAGCTTGTGATTCCAAACAGGTCCGTCATGTCTTCGAAAGGAGCCACTGAAAGTATTTCCGGTTAGGTTTCCTAGACACCTTAAGCAAGATCATCTTTAAAATCCTTAAAATTTACCAAGAGCACTCGCACAATCTAACATTCACTGGTTTAATTTCTAGACATGTGTTTAATTCTCTGGTGCATTTCAGCTTCATTGACTCCATAAGGCATTGGTCCTTGTTTTAATTTGCATAATTACATTATTTGATCAATTGTCTATGGTTTGTTATAATTGCTATCACTGAATGCTTAATTGAAGTCTAGAATTTAAACTTATCTTTTAATCACTTGTTGCAATGTGGATTGCTCTTTGATTTTGTGTCACATTTATAACAAGTATAACACCTTCAAATCATAATAACTCTTAAACAACACCAATCCGCATCCACAACCTTTAAAGAACACTTTAACAACTTGAGAGCCATATAAACTCTTTTGGAGGGACTACCCCCCTTTGCTTCGTTAGGAGTTAGCCTAAACAGAGGAGCTAGGAGTAGGTGACAGTGCCTAGCTCTGTGCTTTCCCCCAAGGTCACACCTCTCCCACTTTCCTAAGTGAGGAGACATCTTTCAATTGATTTCTGCTGCTGGTGTGCAATCGGCTGACAACAAGTTGCATTAATTGATCACTCCTTTCTTCCTCAACATTTATGTGTAAGATGTCGGCTATCACCGACGTTTGCTGTCGAAAATGTAATGGAACGACTGCTTCTTGGCCGTAGACTAGTTGAAAGGGTGTTTGGTCGGTCGAATGTTTATATGTTGTTTTGTGCGCCCATAATACTGCGGGAATTTTCTCATCCCAATCATCCTTGTTGGTATTGCAGATTTTTGTTAAACCATTTGTTAGTGTTTTGCTAAATGCCTCTATTGCTCCATTCGACTGAGGGTGATATGTGGTGCTTCGTCGATGGTCAATTTTGAATTGTTCTGACAGTGCTGTAATTGTTTTATTGATGAAGTGTGAGCCTTGGTCACTGATTAAGGTTATAGGGTAGCCAAACCTAGTGATGATGTTTTCATATATGAACTTAGTATCTACTTCTCTAGAACAGGTGTCGATGGGTTCTTCTTCTACCCATTTAGTAACATATTCATCTGTTGTTATGATATACCTTGCGCCTGTCCTTTTTGCTCGTACTAGAAATGGACCTATAAAGTTGATAGCCCAGATTTCAAATGTGAGGCTTGGGTTTACTGATATTAAATGCATCTTTGTACTAGGTAGAGGTCGACCTAGTCGCTGGCAGCGATCACATTTGCTCACAAATGTTTTACAGTATTTGTATAACGTTGGCCACCATAGTCTCAATTGTTGAATTTTATTTGCAGTTGTATCCGACAGAAAGTGTCCTCCTATTGGTCCATAGTGTGCTTCATGCATAATGTCTTCTTGTTCATGTTCTAACACACATCGATGGAGTACTTCATCTAAACCCATTTTGTAGAGGAATCCATTGATTAAGGTGTATGGAGCTTCTTTCATGGCTAAAATCTATTTTTTCTTGGTGTTCATGCCTTATTGTGCTTGACCATTCTCTAGAAATTATTCTATCTCCTCTAATTCTGTCGGGACAACTTCTATTCGGAATAAGTGTGCGTCCGGCAGGTCATCCTCAACTTGTGTCGGCTTCTCCCTCGTGTTGATTCTCGACAAGTGGTCGGGCCCGATATTTAGTTTTCCTGGTCTAAGGACGACTTTGAATTCAAATTCTTGGAACAGTAAAATCCAACGACAGATTGTCCCATGATGCAAAGGTTTATTGACAAGGTATTTTAATGCTTGATGATCTGTGTAGAATATGAAGGGGTTGGCTAGTAGGTAATGTTGATATTTTTGAAGAGCAAAGACCATACCTAATGCCTCCCTTTCTATCGTAGAATAGTTGTGTTTGACTTTGTTTAATTTTCTACTACTGTATATGATCGGGTAGTCCATGCCATCTTCGCCTGGTTGTGTTAGGATTGCTCCTATTGCTAAGCCTGATGCATCAATGTGCATGTGAAATTTGATCGACCAATTCGGGAATCGAAGGATGGGTGATTCAACTAATTTTCTTTTTAATGTGTCAAAGGATGTGTCACATTCTTTCGTCTAGTAAAAATCTTGATCTTATCTTAACAGTTCTTCTAGAGGGTATGTCATATTGGAGTAGTACCGAATGAATTTTCTATAGTAACCTGGATGTCCTAATAGTACTCTAACCTATTTTGGGTTCACCGATGGTTTTAAATCGAGGATAATTTTCATCTTTGCAAAGTCGACTTTGATACCTTCTTTGCAGACAATATGTCCTAGTAGGATTCCTATAGGGGTTAAGAATATGCATTTTTTATGTTGAGAGATAATTGAATTTGTCGACATCGTTCCAGCATAAGTCTCAACCATTTATAGTGGTCTTTCAGCATAGAATATATCGTCCAATTGTCAAAGTATATTGCCATTGTTTTGTAGATGTATTCTTGAAATGTTTTTACAACTATTCTTGAGAATACTGTAGATGCATTTTTAAGACCAAATGGCATGACTTTGTACGAAAATGAACCAAATTCACAAACGAAGGTTGTCTTTTTTTTATCTTCTTTGGCTATTGGCACCTGATTATATCCTGAGAACCCATCCGTAAATGAATAGCATTCATGTACTGCGACTTCGTTTAGAATTTCATCAACATATGGAGTCGGGAATGGATCTGTTAAGATAACCTTGTTTAATTCACGAAAATCGACACAGATTTGTAGTTTTTTCGGGTCGTGCTTCTTAGGTTGAATGACCATTGGGCTTGCTAATTCTGATTGGTCAATGGGGTAAATTATCCTAGCTATTAGCATATTGTCGATGTCCTTTTTGACTATTTCTTTATATTTATGAGCTAACTTATAAGGTCTTTTCTTGACAGTTCGGGCATCAGGTTTGATGTCTATCTTCATCTCGCCCATTTATGCTACTAAGCCTTTTAGGTCTTTGTAGTCCCGTGCAAATACGTCTTGAAATTCTTTTAATAAGTCAACAATTTCTGTGGTTTGTTTTTCACTCCAGTAATCGCCAATCCTTGCCATTCTTTGTCTATTATCATTAGAGATGTCAATTTCTTTAGTTTTTACTTTTGCATCCATCCATTCTGGTGCTTTGCTTTCATTAATATATCTACTTCCTTCTTTGAATTGTGAAAATGTTGCTGGAAAATCTATTGTTGTCATTCGACTGGTGTCATTTTTGTCGGTCGACTCAAATTTTAATATCGTTTTAACTTGTTTGATTGTTTCTGGGTGATTATTCTTCCATTGGAAGCTCCTTCCATATGTGCATGCATTCTCTAATTGGAATCTTGTCGATTGTGGGATTTTGTTGGTTTGGATGTTGTAGCATGCTGCATTTGATCGTTTTTGACTTTGTATCGACTCATTGGTAGTCGGCTCTATAAATGTTTTTAACTATTTTGTAGCTTCAACTAATTTTGTGTCTTCCAGTATGAAGCTAAAGTCTTTAATGAAATTTTCTCTAAGTTCATTCCATAATAATGTTTCACCTCGTGCTTCTTCCATTTTGTACCATTTGTTAGGTAGGCCATCTAGTGTCAAGGGAAACAGGTGCAGCCATATATGCTCATCTTTATAACCAAGTCTTCTCCATTTTGTTTCACAATTTTTTATATGGTTTTCTGGATCTTGTCCTTGGATGAAGATAGGTATTTGTGCCTGTTGTGTCATCTTCATCCCTCCAAATCTTTCTACAAAGAAAGTTGAAGTTGTTGTCCATGTTTGCAGTCTCAACTGGTGGGTGTCCCACCATCGAGCAGCTTGTCCTGTAAATGTTTCGACTAGGCTTTGAAGTCGGCCATGTCCACCTAAGTTTTTAGAGACTTGTTCTACATGGAGAACTAGTGATTCTCTTTCTTTATACCGAACACTTTGTTTATTATTTGTTTTTATTGGTGCTAATGAGGGGTACTCCCTTGTTATCTTCTCAAATATTTTTGGGATGGTTGATATAGAAAAGCATTGTCAGGTTGTTTTCTTCTGGATAGCTTGAATGGTCCAGTACCCTCTTTCTTGTGTTTCATAATTTTCAACCTTCCATTCGTATAATTCTTCATCCGAGTTATATCCGACCGAGTCTTGGTTTCCTAGATAAAGTTCACCATGATGATTGGGATCAGTATAGTCTTCATTATTGTGTATTTGGTATAGTTGTCGAATTTCGACTTCTTCATCAATAGGTTCGGTCGAAGGTTCTCCTTCCACTAGTAGAAAATGAAAAATTAATGACTAAAAAAATGACTAAAATCAGGCTATAAACAACTATGTTTGAGTTGGTGACTAATAGTAGCAAATTTCCACTATCTTATAGCTAGTCGTATTTCACTAGTCATTAATAGCTTGACTTAGTAGTCATTGATTTAGTCATTGATAGATAATGATTTAGTCATTGATAGACAATGCTTTAGTCATTGATAGTCAATGATTTAGTCATTGTTTTAGTCATTGATAGTTAATGATTTAGTCATTGTTTTAGTCATTGTTTTAGTCATTGATAGTTAATGATTTAGTCACTGAGTGAGTCATTGATTTAGTCACTGATTTAGTCATTGATTGCAACCATTAATGACCAAATATACGACTAAATAAACTACTAGATGTTAACACATTAATGACTAATCTAAATATGACTAAGATACGGGAAATTAGCTACTAATAGTCGTATATATGTGAATTTAGTCGTTTTTGTAGTCACAAATTTATGATAGGGCACGAAGGAATCAAACCACCAACCTCTTGCCTATAATTAGGCAGGCGCTCAACCATTGAGCTAGCACCCTTTAAGAAGTTGTTATTGCTTGACAATGATGATATTCAAACAAATTTATGATAGATATCAATCTACAAACTACATAATTATTACTATTACAACTTACCAGTAACTAGTATTTATGATAAACTAATTCTTGAGAGCTATGTACAATTTTCCCTGTAACTAAAGCTAATAAAAATACTACAAATACTCTTACCAAAGAGATTTAGTGATGAGTACCTCTTTTCTTCATCACTATCATTCTCATAGTCCAAAGAAGAGTCCTTCCTGAAAGGATTTCGAAGCCCAATGCCATCACTGCATAAAAAACAAAGAGTCAGAAACAAAACTTTCCCTCTTGTCTACTGCAATATTAAGAATCCATGAGCTTCAAGGTGTTTCAGATGTTCCTCATCATGGGCTGTCAAAATTAAAACACAACCTGTTTCTTTGATAATTAATAATCTTAAAATTATGCAAAGTATATTCACCTTTTCTTTGAGAAGGTTCCATAATAAGCAGGTCTATGGTTGTGATCAAACTGCAAAAGGTTTCTTCTCTATTGTGAAGCCTATTTTAGCTTTAAATCAAGTGATAAACATTCTAAGAGCCAGCCAGATTCAGAAACTTATTGCTAATTAATGGAGACTCGATGATTATCATTTGAAAAATTAGAGACTTGACTCCCTATGCATCGTAATGTCTGGCAAAAATGATCTCTAGATCTAGAATTCAAAGAATTGCAAGTATTTTGACTTGGGGAATTGCAAGTATTGCAAGTATTTAGCATTGAATCATTTACTGTTTCAAAGGTACCATTTTGTATGGAGGGGTTATGCTTTGTGAATCATTATTCCTTGGCTATAAGGGCACATAATAGTGGATTCAATAATTAAGGAGTCATGTTGCAAATCTAAAGAGAAATACCCTGCTCCTACAACATTGTGTCTTTAGAGAAACCTTTAAAGGGTTGTATATTTGGCTTCTAGGTGATGATACCGGTTATTTGAAAGGCAGGACAACTGGTTAAGCATGAATTAAACTTGAAAAACTTGCAAACTATTAGGTATAAAAAATATATATATAAGCTCTGTGTTGAGATGTACATGATCTGAAACAACTTCCATGATGATTGGACAACAGTTCAGAGAGAGAAATAACCATTGATAAGAACTGAACTTTCCTTAGAATGTATGGTCACCTAAAATAATACTACACTAAAATTTAGATTCTAGTAAGCTTTTGAGATTGACTAAACCTATCAAAAAGGTTGGAGAGACTGGTATTCTACAATATTCTTATAATGCACAGTTGCATAAAGGCATATTCTTATCAAGATTTATGACTTTCAAAATGAAAGAATTTACTTGACCATGAAATGCACATTTATGATGAAGCAAAGGATAGACAAAATCATGATGAGGTTCATATTCCCCATTTGAACTGCCTACACTGTTCCATTCTCTTTATCTAAGGGCTTTCAGCTAATTATATGATGATGTAATACTGGGTGTTTCCACTAAGCGGGCTTACATTTCTTCTTATTCTTGATCAGTTTATTTATAGGGCAGCCTCAAAAACTCGCTTATGACAAGAAGTGGCTAGGTGACCAATATTACAACAGGATCTACCCTTGAAAGAGACTTGTTCAGAAGTCAAACTTCTATTTGCAAACTACTCCAACATCAAGAAGTATTTCCTCTGTAAGATTAGGGACTCAAGTTAATAGTGCATTTATACTCCATATGAGTGTGGGACGGCACCACACATGCCATTCCCAACTCTAATATTCAGTTTTGAATGCTCTCTGCCCATATTTGTTATCAAAGGTGGGAAAATGAGAATCGTGTTCTGACATCAACTGGAGCAGGACAACACTCTCAATGATAGAAACACTGGTTTTGTAGAGGCAGGTGCTCATCGGTGAAGTATTTGGTTGAATTTCAAATGGGAATGTTGGATTTTTAAGAATTCAAGAGATGTTATAAACTGGAGGTCTGTTGGGGAACAGTCCTCAAAATTCTCAGTGTATTAGGTTGTTGTGTATTCCATTTGAGTCCTGGGACTGTCATTTTAGAAGTTGGTTTGAACCTGTCATCATCATGAGGCATATCTCTATGTTCAAGGTGGCACATTTTGTGTGTATTAGTGTTCTACGCTATTTTTTAGGATGGTGGTATTATCTCCTTGGTTCGGGGCTTAGTACTAGCCATTATTTGTCTGGTGTAAATTATACCCTTGGTATCATTCCTTTGTGGTTGTGTCCTACATTTGAGCCTTTGAACTGTCTTTGGATGAGTTTGACATCACCAGGAGGCAATTTTATGATACCAAGGTTGTACATCCAGGGTGCGCATTTTTGTTATACATTACGTTACATACAGTCATACTTCGGTTATTACAGTTGGATGGTGGTATTTAAATGGTAATTCCGGCCTTCAATTGACCCACCTCAAGCAATTGTGGTATATCTGCAATTGTGGTCCTGTGCTCAGAACCCTAGACAAGAGTGGATTAAAGGACATTCTGTGGTGGAAATCTAGTGACTCTAATACTGCATATCTCACTAGACTGAATGGAGACTGGGTTCTCCCCTGTTTCGAATTGAGTCTTCTTGGGCATTCCAAGCCATGGGTTGCCCATGTTTTCATGGGAACTCAACAGTACATCCTTGATATCAAGAAAATCCTTTAGAGATAGGACTACATCAATGAAAATAGTTTTACCATGCTTTCTATGAAAAATACTATACAAAGAAAGGAGCATGTCATCATCTCGTAGAACTTGGAAATCTAGGATATAGTCATGCAGCAAAATAGGAAAATACAAGCCTTAGAGTCTGAGTGCTTGAACCTTAAATCTAGGACTGAAAAAGCTCATCAAATGCACTTAGACTACATCATCAAATCATAGGCAGAATTGGGGTTCCACTACAACATATTTATACGAAAGAAGATGAAACTGTTTCACAATAGTTTGAAGATATCGAGCTTCAGAACCCAAGGATACAGGCTGTCCACATAGAACTTAGAAGAGCCTATAGCCAGGATATTTTTCACTAAAGCAGATATGTAAAATCCTTTTTGTATTAGATACTTCTATTAGATATATACTAGTAGGAGCTCTCTAGTTTACTTTGAAAATTTAATCTTTGTTTTAAAAGCCTTGTGAGAATTGAAGATTTGGTGCTCACTCCTAGAATACTAACTACTTTTTTATTACCTAGCTGTATAGTTCTGCTTTAGCCATTTTAAATTTCTAACACTATGCTACTAACAACTTTTTGAACAAAATGTCACTTCTAATTGGAGAAAATGGAGAAAAAGTGGCCTTTTAATACCTTCAAAAAATTCTCTTTGGCTGAATTTTGCAATCATGGATTAGTCCTATCCAATCATGGCAGTTGGTCAAACTGATCTAGTGGGTACTTGATTAAGGACTAATAATATCAATTTGCAATTGTTTTATAATTCTTCATCGATGGTAAATCCATCACCTTCTCATTCAAATATGAAGAATGAAGCTCTAAGGATGACAAAAACTATGGGTATTGCAACAAAGAAAATTGATCTGTCACTATTGTTGACCAGTGACAGCTATAACTGGCACATAAATAATTCTGATGTCACCCAGCTTAGCCTTGTTATTACATTGTGGACACTACACATTATTTACATAAATGCAAAATTATAATCTCGAAGATTTGTTTCAACAAAAACGATAAATATATATTTAATCTTTTTCATGAACTTTATAGTCTTACAAGTTCATTTAACATGACACCATGGAAAACAACAATTTGTGAGCTTGCATATTCTTACCTTTCCAATATTGTTCTTGTATCGTTGAAGCCAATCTCTGATACAGGAGTTGCCAAACATGTGCCCACAGGAAAGGGAGCTGCATTTTCAAATTTCAAATGTTAGTCTTTAGACATTTGAGAATCATATAAATAAATAAAAACATTTTACTGTAAGAAAGATAATTTATCTAATTTTTGATAGCATGATATAGAGGACTAAAGAAACATCAAACAAACAGGAGACTAGCAACTGAATTTGGTGTATCTACATATGTCAATAGAGAATACACACCAAAAAATGAATCTTGCAAGGTACTCACAAGAGGCAAGCACTGCTCCTTGAAAAGGGGACCAACTACTCTCCATCTCACCCAAATTTCCATCCTTTGTGATGTTATCCGTCTCTCCAAATTTTATGTTCAAAGATATATCATCTGGGAAAAATATCTTCAATACATTCTGCACAAGTTGTTGACTGACTACTTCAACCTCTACTGATGAAGGATGTGGTAATTGAGTCACCTAATGGGATGAAGATCATCACAAACAAATTCCAATGCATCAATATGAAATCAGAATGAGTCCTCATTAAAAAGACACAAAATCCAATGCACATACTTGGTACTACTTCCCCAGCCAGAATCTTACCATATCTGGTTCCAAGGACCTTAAATAATCCAGCAGATAGTTGCTATTATCTTCGCCAGTTTCTATGCAAACTTGTCTCTTTTTGTGATCATGTAGTTCCTACAAATAAATCTGATCCTTGTAAGAATATACACACATACAAAGCACAAAATACATGCACCAAAATTTGCACAGGTCACTAATAATTAGCAAATATTGATACAAAAACTTCAACCTTGAATAATGATACAGAGCATAGTGTGAATGGATCCACAATAAGGATGCCAAAATAAAAAATGTGAATGGATTCTGATTGACAAAGCAATAAAAGATTTCACAACATTTTCTATAAATGTCTCTTAAGAAACCTTCACATCTCTGTACCAACTGTAATGTCTACATAAAGGAAAAAAATGTATGAACCGATTAAAAAAAGTCACTAGAAACAACTGACCTAAATACTTGCTTGAACAAATTGAAATACATTCTTCTTAGATCTGTTTTGCTCATTCATTGCCCCAACAAATAAGATTATGTAAGAGTTTCCAGAGTTACACTTTGTTAAGCTTAGTAGTTATCTAAATTATGCAAAATTCTCATTTGAACTGCTTACATTCAGACTTGGTTAAAGGTTCTCCATTTAGATGAGCTTTTGAAAGGAATGAAAATTGAAATTGAATATTTTTAAATGTCAATAGATGACTAGAGTAGTCAACAGGACTATAAAATAAATTAGCACATAAGGTGCAGCAACTAGGAGAGTGCCAAATCATCTCTTGAAACTCCCATATGTAAACTAAGATAAGGCTCAATTAACCAGAATTATTTACATTATAAAACCAGGTTATGTATGCAGAAAATTCCAACTGCTCCGAAATCCACTGACATAAATTAGCATGGCACAATCAAGTAAAAACTCTCTAATATGTATAAGCATGTCACTCCAGGATGGCCAAACAAACACGTTTGAAAATCAACTAATAACTTAGTACGTTACCATCAAAGTTACAATTTGTTAAGTTTAGTAGTTATCTAAATTATGCAAAATTCTCTTTTGGACTACTTACATTCAAACTTGGTTAAAGGTTCTCCATTTAGATGAGGTTTTGAAAGGAATGGAAATTGAAATTGAATATTTATCAATGTCAATAGATGACCAGAGTAGTCAATAGGACTATAAAATAAATTAGCAGATAAGGTGCAGCAAATAGGAGAGTGACAAATCATCTCCTGAAATCCCATATGTAAACTAAGATAAGACTCAATTAACCAAAATTATTTACACTGTAGAACCAGGTTATGTATGCAGAAAACTGCTCCCAAATCCACTGACATAAATTAGCATGACACAATCAAGTAAAAATGCTACAATATGTATAAGCATGTCACTCTAGGATGGCCAAAAAAACACATTTTAAAAACAACTAATAACTTAGTACGTTACCATCAAAGATATCAAGCATATGTTAACAAAATAATGCACCGACCAATGACAGATTTAACGACAGATGGCCCCAACTAATTTAACTTTCTCAGCGAAAAGTAAAAGGCAAAGAAAAATGCATGCACTAAATCATAGAGACAAGCAGAAGGATGAATATTAATTTCCGCCTAGCTCATTCGGTTAAGGTGTGGGTCTTGTTATCAAGGCGACCCAGGTTAAATTCCCCTTAGGGGTGAACTAGTTGGGAGGAGACACCCCAAAATCCAGCCAAGTTGATGGTTGGTGTGGTCCAGGCTGGGTGTGATCCCTGGGTGATTTTGACAGGAATATATGCCCCTGGGTCATGGTTTCTCAAGACAAAAATCCTCTCCCATGAAGTGAGGGAGTTTTGAGCAAACAAAAAAAAGAAGAGCAAAAGGATGATGCTTTAGGATTTAGCCTTTTTTAAACAGAAACAAATCATATTAACTACTAAAAAAAGTTACCATCCTGTATAGTCGGAATCCTGAATTTCTTTTAAGGGATTACATGTATCCCAGCTATAGTGTATAGTGTGCAGAAATTGTGTTAAATGCTTACAAAAGGATTCCACCTGACATACGAAAACAATGGCCTAGACAACCTTGATGGGTAAAGAAAACTTACAGCAAGGCAATACCAAGTGTTCCTACTGGCAGACTTAATATGATTTTCCTGATCTCAACTCTTTTGTTGTCCCAGAGTCATCTCATTGCTAAAAGTTATCGTTTCTAAGGTGTTACATAATGAAGATCAAAAAGATTAACACAAAATTTATCCTTTTGTTTCTGCCCACTAAATTTCTTTTTAATGAAGAGGATGGGACCATTGTACCAAAATAAGATGATGGAACCCACATGGTAAAATCTTCTAAAGTGAAGCACTGGGATTCTTTCTTTATTAGTGCTTCCCTTTAGTTACTTTCTTTAACTTGCCATTGAGACTTTTATCATCCTTTGAGTTGACTGCATTATCTTTAACTTACAGAGGCTGAACCTCCTTAAGTCTGACTTGGATATCCTTTGTTGGGGAAGATTCCTACACCATTCCATTCTCTTTATCTAAGGGCTTTGAGCCAATTATATGATGATGTAATACTGGGTGTTTCCACTAGGCAGGCTTACATTTCTTCTTATTCTTGATCAGTTTATTTGAAGGGCAGCCTCAAAAACTTGCTTATGACAAGAAGTGGCTAGGTGACCAATCTCAAAACAGGATCTGCCCTTGAAAGCGACTTGTTCATAAGTCAAGCTTTTGTTTCCAGACTACTCCAACATCAAGAAGGATTTCCTCTGTAAGATTAGGGCCTGAAGTTAATAGTGCATTTATACCCCAGATGAGTGTGCGATGGCACCACACATGCCATTCCCAACTCTAATATTTAGTTTTGAATGCTCTTTTCCCATATTTGTTATCAAAGGTGGGAAAATGAGAACCGTGTTCTGACCTCAACTGGAGCAGGCCAACACTGGTTTTGTAGAGTTAGGTTCTCATCGGTGAAGTCTTCAGTTGAATTTCAAATGGGAATGGCGGATTTTTGAGAATTCAAGAGACGTTATAAACTGGAGGTCTGTTGGGGAACAATCCTCAAAATTATGGGTGTATTATGTTGCTGTGTATTCCATTTGAGTCCTGGGACCGTCATCTTAGAAGTTGGTTTGAACCTGTCATCATCAGGAGGCATATCTCTATGTTCAAGGTTGCACATTTTGTGTCTTTTAGTGTTCTATGCTATTTTTTAGGACGGTGGTATTATCTCCTTGGTTCGGGGCTTAGTACTAGCCATTCTTTGTCTGGTGTAAATTCTACCCTTGGTATCATTCCTTTGTGGCTGTGTCCTGCATTTGAGCCTTTGAACTATCTTTGGAGTGAGTTTGACATCACCAGGAGGCAATTTTATGATACCAAGGTTGTACATTGAGGGTGCGCATTTTTTTATATGTTACATTACATATAGTCATTCTCCAGTTATTACAATTGGATGGTGGTATTTCAATGCTAATTCTAGCATTCAGTTGACCCACCTCAAGCAATTGTGGTATATCTGCAATTGTGGTCCCGTGCTCAGAACCCTAGACGACAATGGATTAAAGGACATTCTATGGCGAAAATATGGTGACTCTGCTACTGCATATCTCACCAGACTGAATGGAGATTGGGTTCTCCCCTATTTCGAATTGAGTCTTATACGGCATTCCAAGCCATGGGTTCCCTAGGTTTTCATGGGAACTCAGTAGGACATCCTCGATATCAAGAAAATCCTTCAGAGATAGGACTACATCAATGAAAACATGATTCCAATGCTTTCTCTGAAAAATACTATACAAAGAAAGGAGCATGCCATCATCTCGCAGAACATGGAAATCTTGGATATAGTCATGCAGCAAAGGAGGAAAATATAAGCCTTGGAGTCTGAGTGCTTGAACCTTAAATCCAGGACTGAAAAATCTCATCAAATGCACTTAGAATACATCATCAAATCATAGGCAGACTTGGGGTTCCACTACAACATATTTATACCAAATAAAATGAAACCGTTTCACAACAGTTTGAAGATATCGAGCTTGAGAACCCAGGGATACAGGTTGTCCACACATAACCTAGAAGAGCCTATAGTTAGTATATTTTTCACTAAAGCATGATATGTAAAAGCCTTTTCATATTAGGTACTTCTATTAGATATATACTAGTAGGAGCTCTCTAGTTTACTTTGAAAATTTAATCTCTATTTTAAAAGCCTTGTGAGAATTGAATATTTGGTGCTCACTCCTAGAATACTATCTACTTTTTTTATTACCTAGATGTACAATTATGCTTTATCCATTTTAAATTTCTAACACTATGCTACAGACAAATTTTTGAACAAACTGTCACTTCTGATTGGAGAAAATGGAGAAAAAGTGGCCTTTTAATACCTTCAAAAAAATCTCTTTGGTTGAATTTTGCAATCATGGATTAGTCCTATCCAATAATGGAAGTTGGTCAAACTGATCTAGTGGGTACTTGATTAAGGACTAATAATATTACTTTGCAATTGTCTTATAATTCTTTATCAATGGTAAATCCATCACCTACTCATTCAAATATGCAGAATGGAGTTCTAAGGATGACGAAAACTGTGGGTATTGCAACAAAGACAATTGATTTGTCACTATTGTTGACCAGTTACAGCTATAACTAGCACATAAAGAATTTTTATGTCACCCAGCTTAGCCTTGTTATTGCATTGTGGACCCTACACATTATTTACATAAATACAAAATTATAATCTCGAAAATTTGTTTCAACAAAAAAGGTAAATATATATTTAATCTTTTTCATGAACTTTATAGTCTTACCAGTTCACTTAACATGACACCATGGAAAACAACAATTTGTGAGCTTGCATATTCTTACCTTGCCAATATTTTTCTTGTGTCATTGAAGCCACTCTCTAATACAGGAGATGCCAAACATGTGCCCACAGGCAAGGGAGCTGCATTTTCATAGTTCAAATGTTAATCTTTGGACATTTGAGAATCTTATAAATTATAAATAAATAAATAAAAACATTTTGCTATAGGAAAGATAATCTATCTTATTTATGATAGCATGATATAGAGGACCAAATAAACATCAAACAAACAGGAGACTGGAAACTAAATTTGGTGTATGCGGGATTTTCAAGAAACAACTGAGAAAGGAGAGAATTGGCATAATTAGTCATAGGAAACAATATTGATAGCAAAGTTATTCCCTGAAGACTTCAATTCAAAGTAGTAGTCTCACAAAACTATTTTCTTAACTAAAGGTTCCATTGTCTATGATCATTGAATTGAATATGAATATAGCCCAAAAACTGCCCGGATATGAGGTACATGGGTTGTTCATTTCCTTTCATTGTCCACAGGTGGCATGGATTTCCCAGAATTCATTTTACAACTAAGAAAAAGACAACATCATACTTTAGACTTTCCCAAAAAACTCAAAAACCAACCCATAAACCCTCATGAAAATTAAGTGAACACCTTATGGGAAATGATGTGCATGATTCCTCAATGTCAAAACTAAATATCCATTCAGTTGATGCTATGACCCATTTAGGGTAGAGTGAGACAAATACAGTCCACAAGGTCATGAATCAATACTGTCAACCTCAAAACATATATAAAAAACAAAAAAATCTATTTGCATTTGCAGCAACTGACACAAACTAGCTCCTTCATCTTAGCCTCAAGGTA
>LPNX010280730.1:38456-66745 GCA_001517045.1 Pseudotsuga menziesii
TGTGGAAGCTACTGTCTAATATATTTGATCTCCAGTTGGATGCTACTTGTATACATTGTGATAACCAGAGTTGCGTGAAGTTGTCAGAGAATACAGTGTTCCATGACAAGTTGAAGCATATCGAGATCAAGTATCACTATATCATGGATATGGTGCAGAGGGGAGCAATGAAGCTCCAGTATGTTGCGACGAAGAAATAGATATCTGATGTATTGACGAATCCATTGGCTAGGCTGAATTTTGAGTACTTTAGGGAGAAGCTTGGTGTTCTCCAAATCGAGGTTTCCTCCAAGAGAAAATGATGAGACCCATAGCCATTATGACATGGTGAGAGGATTGGTTCCTTCGATGGTCAGATGTAAGGGCTGAGCCATTCTTTCATGGTGAGAGGATTGGTTCCTTCCATGTCAGATATAAGTGCCGACCATTTTGTCGAGTAGGACAGATGTAAGGGAAATTGCCATTCTAGGAATGGAGGCACCTAGTCAGTTACCAGGAAAACTCAATCTAGGACTGAGAATCCATTATGATGTGATAGAGGGATGTGTTCCCACTTGATCAAATGTAAGGGCTGAACCATTATGTCATGGATAAAGGATTAAGTTCCTTCCATGTCAGATGTGAGTGTTGGCCATTCTGTCGAGTAGGACAGATATAAGGGAAACTGCCATTCTCTAGGAGAATGGAGGCACCTGGTCAGTTACCAGGTAGGTCAGTCGAGGAGGACTGGGGGCCATTCTGATATGACTGTAGGATTGGTTCCTACAAGATCAGATATGAGTGCAAGCCCTTCCATCATTGTGAGCAAGATGTGTTCCCTCCTGGGTGGTTGTAAGTGCAGAGCCTTTCTTCGATCATGTGTTGATCAGATATAAGTGCTGAGCCTTTCTTCGATCATGTATTGATCAGATATAAGTGCTGTGCCTTTCTTTGATCATGTGTTGATCAGATGTAAGTGTAGTGCCTTTCTTCGATCATGTGTTTATCAGATGTAAGTGCAGTATCTATCTTCGATCATGTGTTGATTAGATAGAGATGTTGAAGCCTTTCTTCGATCATGTGTTGATCAGATGTAAGTTCTGGGCCTTTATGATATGATTATAGGATTGGTTCCTACATGATCAGATGTGAGTACTAGGTGTGCCTTTCTGACGAGTAGGTCAGATGTAAGTGTTGGGCATGCCTTTCTTCGATCATGTGTTGATCAGACGTAAGTGCAGTATCTATCTTTGATCATGTGTTGATCATATAGAAATGATGAGCCATTCTTTGATCATGTGTTGATCAGATGTAAGTGTAGTATATATCTTCGATCATGTGTTGATCAGATAGAAATGATGAGCCTTTCTTCGATCATGTGTTGATCAGATATAAGTGCTGAAGAAGACCTACATGGAGGCTAGGCCTACAACCGGCATGAAAAAGGGCTGGCTTTGTAGAACTTCCTGTGATGAGAAGAATCATGAGATAGCACCTGTGATGATCCAGATCCAGTGATGATGATCCAGCAGTGATGATCCAGATCCAGTGATGATCTAGATCCAATGATGATCCAGATCGAGTGATGATCCAGATCCAATGATGATGTCCCATGATGATCCAGATCGAGAGATGATCCAGATTCGAAGATGAAGATGAATTGAAGACGAAGATGACTTGAAGACTCAGAAGACTTGAGATGCAGATGATGAGATGATCCATCTGATACAGAGAAGAAGACCAGTGCTGAAAATTGTGTCAAAAGAATTCCTTCCTAGTTAAGAAGGAGTGTTGATGTATTTGTAACTTTGGAATTGTAACAGTCCTGTAACAACTCACCTTGGGAAAAGGATCATAAATCTCAATTGGTGAAACCAATTCTGATGAAACCTATGGTGTTGGATCAGGGACATGCGAGGCTACCTCAGTGAGAAATTTCAGACACAGAGGGGCATTAATTTTGGAGATATCATAGAGACAATGACAGGTATTTCTGCAGAAGAAATTGGAAAACTAGGGCTTCCTGTTCCGGGAGCTTCCCTCCACTGTTTTCAGAAAATGAGTACATTGGACAGCTCCATTTGAAGAGATCTATATTTATATCCAGTCAGATCTAAAAGATTCCAAGTTTTGAAAATTAGGGTTTCTCTAACAAGCCCTAGATCAGCCAGCTCCAAAAACAGGATGGACACCTCAAATCGGTAAGATCTAATCTTTTGCTATTTGAATTTAAGGTTCTCATTTCAAAGTGATCTATAACATCAGCTTGTTGATGAGCTTGATGAATTTGATAACTTACAAGCATGGAAGTATTTGATCTCTCTGAAGAAAATGAATTGGACCCCTACATGAGTAGAGAGGTTCCAGTTCTAGAGGGAGATGAGGCTCAAAGCCTTACACAAGAAGAACTTGATCAAGGCCAAGAAGATCATTGTTGATTCAATCACGGATCAACTTGTACCACAAGTGTCTTCCCTAAAGACACCGAAGATATTTTATTCCTTGATCAAGCTATTTGAAGATAAGAACTTAAATCAGAAGATGGCTTTGAGAAAATAGTTGAAGAATGTGAAGATCCAGAATGCAGAACAACTTGAAGCAGTAGAAGAAGAAGTGGAGAATGCAGAACTGGTGATAGACACCTTGAATGGCCTCCCAGGATCATGGGATTCATTCATGCGAAGAATGTATGCCAGAAGGAAGTAATTACTTTCAGGTCGACTCATAAGAAGAGAAGAAGAAGATGGGAGAAATTGAAGATCAAGCTCTCACCATTCAAAGAAGATCCCTCAAGCGATGAGGAATATGAAGAACTCAATTCTTGAAGAACCTCTTATTCATCTTATCATTTGGATAAGAAATGATGATTTCATGAATGAAGAAGATGATAAAGCAGCATGATCAAGATGGATTTTACCCACGAAACAAATAAAATATAAGTATTCGATTGTCATTTCATGATATTGTTTTGTTATACATTTGATTATATTCAGTTGATGTGTTATGCATGCTGGATTGTTTGCATTAATGACTGTATACTACTAATATGCATGTGATGGGTAAGTAGCTCATGGTGCTATACAACTCTCCATTGATACTTATCAAACCTATTTGCTGACATATTGGATTAGTGCACAATATGAATGATGTCATGGTAGAGATGGAAGGCATCTAGAAAGTTTCTGTGAGATGTGGATGAATGTTGTATTGGCTAAACAGTTGCATGATGCATAATAATTTGTCGTTATGCATATGAAATAGTTCTAACCATGCAATTGGTGCATTTGAATTGGAGGAAAGGTCCTATACAACCTCCTACAAGAAAAGAAGGATGAGACTTGTTCCGAAGAACAAGTGATGATAATTCAATAAACATGAATCTGAAGCTCCCAGGGTCAAAGACACCTTCAGAGAGCGGTAGATCCACCTCGAAGGATGAAGACCACCATGGGTATGAGAGATAACTCAAGATGAAGAAAAGAATACGATGAAAGAAGCTATGATCAAAGAATGACAGTTGATCATGAGGAATGATGTATACGATATGATGTCGAGACATAAAGGAAAATCCTCCATATGGATCTACAAGAACAAGTGTACAAAGCAAGGTTCGTGATTTGCCTCAGAAAGAATAGACTATGACATGACATACTCTATTGACCAGTATATATCAAGCATAGAACCACCTGTATAGAATGAAGAAGGAAGATAATACTCCACTTCAGGGGGAGTGACTACAGAAGATATCTGAGTTCGACACAGTACGACATGATGGACAACTTCCTAATGGATCGAGACTTTACCAAGAGTAAAGTGGGTTACAACCTTCAAAGTTGAATGCAAAAGACTAGGATATGTTGATGATATGACAAGACAAACTCATGGAAGATGTTATGATGAAAGACTACTGGAATGATGTTTGGGATATAGTACTCAAACCAGAAAGCAAGAATGTGGTATCTTACAAATAGATTTGCAAGATAAAATATGTCGCTGATAGAAGTAAGGAAATACTTGTGGCTAGAGGTTTCTATAAGTAAGAGGGAATTAATTCTGAAGAGACACTTACTCCAGGAAGCAAGGTACACTTCCTTCAGAACTATGATGGTAGTTTCTCCCATGATGAAGTAAAGACAATCCTTCCTTAATGGTATGATTGCGGAAGAGTTTTACATCGAAAGGATTTGAAGTTGAAGACAGATGGACTCATATATGTAAGTTAAATACGACTCTCTATGGCATGAAGCAAGCTCCCAGAACTTGGCATGGAAGGATAGACAGTTTTCTTGTCAATTATGGGCTTTACCAAGAGTAAATTTGATCCTAACATTTATCTCAAGGTTGTAGAAGATGAACCTGTCATCCTGTTATTATATGTGGATGACTTATTCTTGACAAGGAATGAGAAACAGATCATGGAAAGCAAGAAGAAACTAGAAGAAGAGTTTGAGATGAAAGACCTTGGGGTAATGCACTATTTCCTAGGTCTGGAAGTATGACAAAGTTCAGAAGGAATCTTTCTCAACCAAGGAAAGTATGCGGTAGAGATATTGAAGAGATTCAATATGTTGGAATGCAAAGCCATGGCCACACCCATGGACTCCAACCTGAAGCTGTTAGCTGATGACTCATCAGAGTTAGTGGATGCGACTCATTACAGACAGATCATTGGGTCATTGATGTACTTAACAAATACCAGACCAGACATTTGTTTTGCTGTGAACACCTTAAGTCAATATCTTGTTCAAGGACGGGTTCATGTAGTAGCTACAAAACATGTGATGAGATATATGAAAGGGACTATAGACCTTGGTCTATACTATGATGGTAGACATGATTACAGATTGTATGGCTATACAGATGCATATTGGGCTGGAAGTATCTCAGACAGGAAAAGCACATCAGGTATATGCTTTTGTTTGGGGTCTGCTATGAGTTCATGGTTTAGCAGGAAACGGTCCAGTGTTTCTCTTAGAATGACAATACATAGCAGATTGCTCTGCTAAGTTGTGAAGCCATATGGTTTCGCAAGCTTATATCAGGTCTCCTTGACCTGAATATGGATACTACATTGATTCTATGTGATAACGAGAGTTGTGATAACAAAGAACCCTGTGTTTCTTTGTAACACATAGAAATTTGATATTTCTACATACAAGATAAAGATGCAAATGATGATGTTTCAGTATTCACATACTGGAGATACATATGGTGATAGTTCAGTATTCACATACTGAAGATGTAGATGAAGATGGTTTAGATGATGATGCGCTGACAAAGCCTCTGTCTCGGGTAAAGTTCGAACACTTTTGGGAAAAGCTTGGTGTGGTTCGGAAAGACCTTCCCTGAAAGGGGGAGTAATGATGTTGCAGTGGGATTGTATCATCCCTGGGCACTTTCCCTAAAGTGATTCGGAGACCTTGGTCTTCGAGAATGAAGTGGGATTGTATCATCCCTGGGAACTTTCCCTAAAGTGATCCGAAGACCTCGGTCTTCGAGAATGAAGAGGGATTGTATCATCCTGGGACATATGTCCAGAAGTGATCCGGTGACTTCGGTCATCGAGAATGTGGCAGGATTGTATCATCCTTGAACTTTGTTTTAGAACGGATCCGGTGTAACTTCGGTCATCGAGAATGTGGCAGGATTGTATCATCCTTGAACTTCGGTTCAGAACGGATCCGGTGTAACTTCGGTCATCGAGAATGTGGCAGGATTGTATCATCCTTGAACTTCGGTTCAGAACGGATCCGGTGTAACTTCGGTCATCGAGAATGTGGCAGGATTGTATCCTCCTTGAACTTCGGTTCAGAACGGATACGGTGTAACTTCGGTCATCGAGAATGTGGCAGGATTGTATCATCCTTGAACTTCGGTTCAGAACGGATCCGGTGTAACTCCGGTCATAGAGAATGTGGCAGGATTGTATCATCCTTGAACTTCGGTTCAGAATGGATTCGGTGTAACTTCGGTCATCGAGAATGTGGCAGGATTGCATCATCCTTAAACCTCAGTTCAGAACGGATCTGATGACCTCGGTTGTCGAGAATGTGATACGGTTGCATCATCCTTGGATTTTGAGTCCAAAAGAGATCCAAAGACTTCTTTGTCTTTGTACTGTGGGCTGCTGCTGCTGATGATGATGTTTCCTGATCGAAAGATCAGAGTGTGATGATGATGATGATGTTTCTGATCGAAAGATTAGAGTGTGATGATGATGATGATGTTTATGATCGAAAGATCAGATGTTGCTGATGATGATGGTGTTCTCTGATCGAAAGATCAGAAGTTGCTGATGATGATGATGTTCTCTAATTAAAAGATAAGAATATGACGATGATGTTGTTGCTGATGATGATGATGTTCTCTGATCGAAAGATCAGAATATGATGATGATGATGTTTCTCTGATGGAAATATCAGAAGTTGCTGATGATGATGATGTTCTCTGATTGAAATATTAGAATATGATGATGATGCTGTTGCTGATGATGATGATGTTCTCTGATCGAAAGATCATAATATGATGATGATGATGTTTCTCTGATCGAAAGATCAGAAGTTGCTGATGATGATGTTCTCTGATCAAAAGATCAGAATATGATGATGATGATGTTTTATGATCGGAAGATCAGAAGTTGCTTATGATTATGATGCTGCTGCTGATGATGATGTTTTCTGGTCGAAAGATCAGAATGCGATGATGATGATGATGTTTCTGATTGAAAGATCAGAATGTGATTATGATGAGATCCTAATGATGATGATGCCGTATTATCTAAGTATGATGATGATGACGTACTAATCGAAAGATCAGAATATGATGATGAGTTGATGTTAGAGTATGATGATGTTCAGTTGATGATGTTTCTGATCGAAAGATCAGAGGCTAATGATAATGATGATTCTAATTGAAAGATCAGAGTATGATGATGATGATATTTTGATGCTGATATTTTGATGATGATGATGTTGATGTTTTGATGATGTTTCTGATCGAAAGATCACAGTATGATGATGATGTTGTTGCTGATCGAAAGGCCAAAGTGCTGAAGAATTTGTTGCTGATCGAAAGGCCAAAGTGCTGAAGAAGATGTTGTTGATCGAAAGGTCAAAGTGTTGAAGATGATGTTGCTAATCGAAAGGTCAAAGTGCTGAAGATGATATTACTGATAGAAAGGTCAAAGTACTGAAGATGTTGCCGATCGAAAGGTCAAAGTGCTGAAGATGTTGCTACTGATTGAAGAATCAAGATGCTGAAGATGTTGCTGATCGAAGCAATCAAAGTACTGATGATGCTGAAGACTAAAGATTGAAGATGAAGACAACATGATGTTGAAAAGCTTCCAATGATTTATATATTTATCACCCTGATGATGTTGATGATGTCCTCTATCTCTCTCCTATTATTGTTGTTGTTGATGTTGTTATAGAATACCCTTCTCGTTAAGGGGGAGTGTTGAAATATTGTAACTTCGAAGAATATTCTATATGTATTTCTTTGTGGTCCCCAATGGTCCTACCAGGAGAACCACTTGTATTACTTTGTACCCCGATGCTCCTAATCGGAAGAACTAATAAGAGTCATGAGGCAGTCCCCTCTAATTGTAAAGGTGGGTCATTAGCACCCCAGTGTGGTTACTTGAGCCTACATGTGTAACTCGAGCCTACATGATTAAATCGAGCCTACATGATAGATGAGTTAACTTAAGTGAACGGATGAATATAAATAGAGGTGTAGTGCTCCTCATTTGGAACACACACTCTCACTTGTGTAGCGCATTAGTGGAGAAGAGAAGAGTAGCTGGAGAAGGAGGAGGATCAAGCTTTGATCTCCTTGTTGGTTTTACCTTTTCTCTTTTTGGGGCATCTATATTGAGGAAGCTTTTGCTGGGTTTTTCTCTTTAGGGTTTTCCCGGGATAAATCTTTGTGTTCCTTTTATATGGTTGTGCTTGTCTATCTTTCAGTGATCCTGTTTATATGCTTTTGTTATGAATTCAAAATGAAATACTAATGATCTAGCTTAGCATATGAAAATTTAACAGGAAAAACACTGTGTTCATTGTCTCTTGTGTTTGATTGTTGTACTTGTTATTCTCTCAGTTAAAGATACTAATAATGCTAGCTTAATGTTGAAAAACTAACAGTTAAGCCATGTATTAGTCATTACGAAGACATCATTAGGAAGTTCTTGTCAGCTGGGTACATGGACCTCATGATTTATGGCACTATTTCCCTGTTTGGAATTTGACAATAAAAGGATCCCAATGTGATTGACAACATTGCTAAGCAAAAAGAGTAGGAAAACATATGAATATGTGTTTTTTATAACTTTATACCCCTTGAACCTAGGAAAGTGAATCAAATAGAAAGACAATATACTTGGTTACTTCAAAAGATTTAGAACACATGAATCACTCATCTATGTGGGGGCGATTTATAAATTAGAAGGTATCCATACCTTGTATTGGACAAGGACATCATTATCTTTCATAGTCTATCTAGCAATATTGCCATTCTCATATTCTATTCTGTCTTATCCATACGACAAATCATCAGCATCTTGAGTTTTGACATTGGTTCATATAACTACCTTAGTTGCATAAGTTGAGAACCTATCCCATCAACCATGCCTTAAATTAATGGAACTTCCATGGGCAAGAAATTGATAAGCCACTTTAATAATTTTGAAATATCACAACAAATAAAATAATCAAACTTCTATCAATGTTTTCATACAATTTAAGATCATATAATTAGATAATCATTAGTGAAGTACTTAACCATTAGAAAATAGAAATTAGTGAAGTACTTCCCTCGTAGAAATGAAATGTTTTTCCCAGCTGCTTACAATATGACAAACATTAGCAACAGTTTGGAATTTTAACTTGCTTGCAATTGTGGGAGAGTGTAATCCTCCAGATAAGTAGAACCACTGGATATTTAATTGTATAATCATTCATATAAACTCATTTGGAACTTTCTCTTTTTCTTTCCCATTTTTCATCATCTAAGTTGATTTGTTAGTTACATGGTCATCAAGAAAATAAATACAATAGTTCAGTCATCTTAAACCATTGTTTGGAGCATATATATATTTGAAGGAAAACAACCCAATGGACTGAAATCCCTCAAAACTATGGCCCCACCCTCTATAATGTTTTATTAGTGAAGATCAGGTCGTGGGTATTAAGCCAGCACAAATTACAAATTAACTGCACACATCCTACATCAATGATCTAGCACAAAGCCCAACAAGGCACGTATTCTAGTGACATCTTATAAGGCATGTGCCCAAAAATAGATGGCCCAGCTGCAAGCCACAACCACAGATCCCATGCAAGGGAGGAGCAAGCCTGCCATGATTTGAACCTGGGTCTTCTTCACAGCAACCACACCAAGTAGCCACCAGACAATAGCTTGATGGACATGTATATGTGTGCTTGTGTGTGATGCAAGGGAGGACTCCATACTATGTAGTTGGAGAACACATGTGTCCTCAAAATTTGAGGACACCCAATGTGCATTGAGGACTGGGACTAACTCATGTCATTCATGAAAAATGGAATATAACCTTCAACAGTCATATTGCTTATCACTTAGGGATTAGAATCTTACTATACCTCAGAGCAAATAGGTCAACAAAACAATGGAGATCAACTTGTAGTCCAGGATTCAACCCAGAGAGGATAGTTCACTTGAAATTTGTCATTGGGGATGTGAAGTGTGGCCTTGAGGGCTAAAACATGTGCTACCTACAATATTCCAAGTGACATATTGAAGCACATGTCGAACAATAGAGTCACAGTTAAACAGAGGGCATAGGAATATAGATCTGAGATCCTGATATGAATTCAATGAGATCCCCTTAGATTCTCGGTTCAAAATACACAATTTATTGAATGTGTCCTCATTGGGAAGTTTGCACAAAAAGTAAAATATAATTCCTCTAAGCCCAAGAGTCTTCCTTTTTTGTCCATATTCCTTATTGTTGTTCATGAAATAAAATTAAAGTCTCTTTGGGGTTCAGGTTGAGTTTTACATTTTTTTGTCCCTAATTTAGCAGGGGATCTGCATGGGGTATTACAAGGCGACAAATCCATGTTTGAAGACAATTCTTGAGTCCCAAGTCTAGGATCAGGTTACTAACTCACTACATAAGGCCTTCATCACATGCATGCATAGGATAGTGAGTCTTGGGTTGAACCCCACTGAACACAGTTGAAATACCATCTTCCATTGGCTTCAGTTGAGAAACACCCCTTGAAGGCAGCAGATCAGTAGTCTAAATAGAAAGGACATGTTTTATCCTTGAGGGCTAAAACATGTGCTACCTACAATATTCCAAGTGAAATATTGAAGCACATGTCAAACAATAGAGTCACAGTTAAACAGAGGGCACAGGTATTTAGATCTGAGATCCTGATATGAATTCAATGAGATCCCCTTAGCTTCCTAGTTCAAAATACATAATTTATTGAATGTGTACTCATTAGGAAGTTTGCACAAAAAGTAAAATATATTTCATCAAAGCCCAAGAATCTTCCTTTTTTGTCCATATTCCTTATTGTTGTTCATGAAAAAAAATTAAAGTCTCTTTGGGGTTCAGGCTGAGTTTTACAATTTTCTATCACTGATTTAGCAGGGGATATGCATGGGGTATTAGAAGGTGACATAGCCATGTTTGAAGACAATGCTTGAGAGCCAAGTCTAGGATCAGGTTACTAACTTACTACATAAGGCTTTCATCACATGCATGCATAAGATGGTGAGTCTTGGGTTGAACCCCACTGAACACAGTTGAAAAACCATCTTCGATTGGCTTCAGCTGAGACACAACCCTTCCAAAAAGTCATGAATCTTTGTATCAGCTCTAAGATACATCAAAAACCTGCCTGCATAACCTTATCTACTAGAAGCAGAGATTCGTTGTTGGTAGAGGCTGGCGCATCTTCTTGGATTAGGGTAGAACTATCAATAGATATTAGAAACAATAGTCTCTTCCAGAACTAGAATGAGGAAAATCATGTGATTTCCTAGTGTGGAAAAGAGTCTTTGTTGACCAGCTCTATGACTGTCTGAAGCCAAAAAGGAATGAGCATTGAAAGATAGTCAAGCTAATGTTAGTGGGGAAATGGAAAAAAAATGAACTCGAGCTTTCACACATCCTATATATAATGACATCCAAAAAATTACACCAGAATGCTAACAATAAATTGCATCCCTATTCTTGACCTTATGAAACCATATTATTTAATCTGACTTTCATAAATTGGAAAAACTATTCCAAATTAAATGCAAAAATTGTTGAAAGAACTATATTTTTTTATTCTTATTATTTTCATATTTTGAAATAATCGAAGATATCTCTCAATCTTAGCTAGAAAAGAAATAAGACAGATATGACCCACCAGCTTTACAACATCCTAGTCTCAATAAACAAAATTGGACAAGAATATTGACCAAAACTTATATCAATACTCTTGCAGTAACAGAACATTATGTAAACCAACATTCATACTTCAAATGTATGTAAAAATAAAGAATGAAATGATGGTACGAATTTTGCATGAGTCAGTTCATAAATATCAATTCAATCCATACAAATCTTGATCTAGGAAGTCATCAGCTTACCAAATTCATCAACTGCATAATAGAAACTTTGCTCAAAACTCACTAGTTACTACCTTGCAAAGATAAATCCTGCAAAAGTGGGAATTGATGCTATTGCACTAGCAGAGAAAAATCTGCAATAAATAAATCATTTCAATTGTCACATCAATCAGAGGGAGTCATCATTGCACCAAAAAATTCTAAAAATACAAAGAGAATGTCATTTCCCTGGAAGAGGTTGATTAAGTTTGTTGTGAGCTAGAACACAATTGAGCTCACGAAAAAACTTAGTGGACAAACAATCATCGCCCCTTTATTTATGCATGTTTCATGTGAGTTGCATAAGTAGGTTCCATTGTGAACAAGAAGCAAGAACGGAGATTTTATTTTTTTCTTGGTAGGTAAAGTGGAAAAACACTACCAGCACATTATCATGGGGAAGGTGATTTATCAAACTTAGGTTACCTATTAGATAAGAAACAACATTTGAGTGTGAGATTTTTTGGTTACTCCAAAAGTGTTTCCACCTAGCTAGGAGAGCACTAGGTCTCCTAGTCCCTTGGTGATGGTTTATGGACATCTAGATGGCTCATTTTGGGTGGGCGGCTTGACCCAAGGTAGAGTGATACCATAGAATCCTTACCTAGAAGGTTTTTACCCTAATTAGCATGATGATTAACCCATTGGATGCACACAATGAAGAGTCAGTTGCTCAATTAGGAGAAATACCTACCTTGGAGGACTGCTAGGAACTTGGAGGAGAGCACTTAGCCCTAAGAGCATGGGACCATGTGATATAAAACTTTGAGGTTGAACACACGACTTGAGGATGCTTGGGTTGAAAAGCATACTTAATCAAAGTTAGTTGTAGACCCTGTTACCCCCCATTTGGTTGTCTTATGCATTTGGATGGTAAGAAGGGTGACATCATTTTTTATTATAGTTTGATGATGTCCCAGCTGATGTTGGTGGGATAATAAGTCATTCCATTTAGGAGGAGCCATTCTGGGCATGTTGTAGCCCTAGTAGATGATAAATATAGCACAACAATAGTCAAAAGTCATATACCATCTAGGGAAAGGTGATGAACAGAAGGTGTTTTGAAGTCTAGGAAATGTAGTAGCCCTGAGGATTTTTGGGCACTTTATGCTACAAGGCAGTCATAAAACAGTCACCTACAACAGCCCTCATCAAACCTGTAGCAGCCTTAGAACAGTAGTTAGATGGTTGATCTTCAATTCTGGGCTTCTTTTAGCCTCAGAACAATGGTAAAGAGAAAACCTGGGACCGTTTTGAGCATCAAAGTGATGATTTATGCCAATTCCAGCAATCAAATAGCAATAATCTTCCAATCTGGGCGGTTTTGGAGGTCATAGATAGCAGTGAAACATCATCACTCATGATTCTGAGCAGCAGTAACAACAGTTCTGGGCCTATTTTGTACTCAACCAGGAAAGTCTGAGCAATAATGTGCATAACTATGACGTCCTTGCATGTCTTAGCTTAAGCATAGATAATTTCAGTCATCAAGTTTGAAATTTTTCAAACTATCATGAAATGTATGTTTTAACTAAAAAAAATATGTTATAATTTTGTTTCTGTTTGGAATTATTCTAGCAAACATTTTACTAGCAATTTTTGTTCTACCTTATTTTAGATTTTTCAGAATGAAGTTACCATCTTTGTGATGTTAAATGTTACACTTTTGCAACCATCCTAAACATTCCATTAAGAAGGAAGAGTGACTTATGTGATGTCTCAATAAACAAAGGTAACTTCTACTCGTGTCAAATAAAAACCAATAGTACAAATCAAAGTTGTACCACAGGAGACGAGATCACTGCACGGAAAAGAGAAGACTTGAAATCATGATTTGAACCAGGAACAAAGGTGCATATGTTAACCGACATTGGAAAGAGCCATGGATGAAGGTCTTCAAGCTGCATTCCATCCTGCAAAGTGAAAGTTCAAGTTAAGAGAGAATGATTCAAGCAAAAAAATGAGTGCCTCCTTCAACATCATTAATGAGCATTCTCTATTTCTTAAGAGAGAAGAAAAATTAGCATGATTTAAAATTATGGCCATAGGAAAAACGGAAAACTCTCAAATCTACATGAAAATTTTTCCGAGGGGTTTAGGCCAAGGAACACATTTTCACTTATCTTATACATTAGAATCATTTTTTCTACATTGATGTCTGAAAATAAATGTTTTGGTGGAATATATTTGAAAATCAAATAATAATAAGCAAATAAAAATATCACTCTGAATAATACCACACAAAAATAGTAAACATTTTCGTTACAAGCTAAGAACAAGAAGTAACAGTTTAGCAATTGGAAAAGTCTAAAAAATCTAGAGAGCAATCAACAAAATTAACCTTGAAATGCAACTGGACCCTCAACATTGAGCGAACTAATTATTAAAAATGAAAAGACACATATTCTATGCAAAGTGAAGCATAAGATATATTGAAAAGCTACGTTATGATGGGTATGTAATTGATGAGGGTTCAGGAATCCCAAATTAGGGTTTGTGGGTGCAGGAGTTATATTTTCAAGATAGTTAAACAAGACCCAGTCAGACACAGCGATCACTTATGACTTGACTCAGCTCACCAAGATGGCATGCCAATTTGAAACTTTGCTCAAAACTCACTAGTTACTACCTTGCAAAGATAAATCCTGCAAAATTGGGAATCAGTGCTATTGCACTAGCAAAGAAACATCTGCAATAAATAAATCATTTCAATTGTCACATCAATCAAAGGGAGTCATCATTGCAGCAGAAACTTCTAAAAATACAAAGAGAATGTCATTCCCCTGGAAGAGGTTGATTAAGTTTGTTGTCAGCTAGAACACCATTGAGCTCAGGAAAAAACTTAGTGGACAAACAGTCATCACCCCTTTATTTATGCATGTTTCATGTGATTTGCATAAGTAGGTTCCATTGTGAACAAGAAGCAAGAACGAAAATTTTATTTTTTTCTTGGTAGGTAAAGTGGAAAAACACTACCAGCACATTATCATGGGGAAGGTGATCTATCAAAATTAGGTTACTTGTTAGATAAGAAACAACATTTGAGTGTGAGATTTTGGGGTTACTCCAAAAGTGTTTCCACCTAGCTAGGAGAGCACTAGGTCTCCTAGTCCCTTGGTAATGGTTTATGGACATCTAGATGGCTCATTTTGGGTGGATGCTTGACCCAAGGTAGAGTGATACCATAGAACCCTTACCTAGAAGGTTTTTACCCTAATCGACATGATTATTAACCCATTGGATGCACACAATGAAGATTCAGTTGCTTAATTAGGAGACATACCTACCTTGGAGGACTGCTTGGAACTTGGAGGAGAGCACTTAGCCCTAAGAGTAGGGGACCATGTGATATACAAGTTTGAGGTTGAACACACGATTTGAGGATGCTTGGGTTGACAAGAATACTTCATCGAAGTTAGTTGTAGACCCGGTTACCCCCCATTTTGGTTGTCCTATGCATTTGGATGGTAAGAAGGGTGACATCATTTTTTATGATAGTTTGATGATGTCCCAGCTGTTGTTGGTGGGCTAATAAGTCATTCCATTTAGGAGGATCCATTCTGGGCATGTTGTAGCCATAGTAGATGATAAATATAGCACAATAGTAGTGAAAAGTCATATACCATCCAGGGAAAGGTGATGAACAGAAGGTGTTTTGAAGTCTGGGAAATGTAGCAGCCTTGAGGATTTCTAGGCACTTTATGCTACAAGGCAGTCATAAAACAATCACCTACAAGAACCCTCATCAAACCTGTAGTAACCTTAAAATAGTAGTAAGATGGCTGATCTTCAATTCTGGGCATTTTTTAGCCTCAAAACAATGGTAAAGTGAAAACCTGGGACCGTTCTGAGAATCAAAGTGATGATTTATGCCAATTCCAGCAGTTAAACAACAATAATCTTCCAATCTGGGCGGTTTTGGAGGTCATAGATAGCAGTGAAACATCATCACTCATGATTCTGAGCAAAAGTAACACCATTTCTGGACCTATTTTGTACTCAAACAGGCAGGTCTGAGAAATAATGTGCAGATCTCGACACTTTTAACTCTCAAATAGCCCTTGTCTTCCAATTTGGGGAAGGACATGGCTTTCATAATTCCATATTTGGGTTATATATTCTAATTTTCCATTAAATTTACAACTCAAAATTCCCCCTTCTAATGTGAGACCCTCAACATGATTTTATGCAAATCTCATGCATCCACCTATGCTAGCCTTCCAGGCTAGCACCCCCCTTCCTTTTGTGTCTATCCTAACCCTTGGATCTTCCTATACCCATATACACCCTTAAATCTCCCAAATCCCTCCTCGAGCATTCAAAAAATCCCTCCTAAATCCCACACGTGTGAGTCATACCCTCTATTCCTCACACATGTGGCTCTCTTCCCTTATCTTAGCCTTGGTTTGGAGTCTAAATTCCCTCAAATTTCAATTAAATTGGACTAAAGCTAAATGCACTGAGAGTTTCAAGGCACATTCTACAGCCCCAACGAGGTGGGGTGGGGTAATCCATCAACTCTTTATATATATACCAATGTGTTTAACTGTACATTGAATCTAGACGGTGCATTTCCAACACTGAATATGAACACTAGCATAGCACAGACCCTGCAAACTTCGGTCTAATATGCACCTAGAGCTTGTCCAAACTCGAACTCCAAGCTCACTTGTGTAAACTCGAGATATTCATTAGTTAAAGGAGTGCCTTGTGTGACATGATTAATGGAAGAATCTAGGTCGGAAAATACCCCTGTCTACAACATTATTTTCAAATGCATTTATAGCATTACTGCTAAATTTTGTTGCTCAAGTCTTCTTACATCTTTGGCAGCCTGTAGACCTGTGGCATCTTGGCAGTAAAGGAGGTTTAACTCCCCATTATTCACCTAAATCAGCCTAGAGAAAAATAGTATTCCATATTCATGAAAGGCCATCGATCCACATGGAGGAGGGTTTGTAACTTTGTACTCATGTCTAGGCTCGTTTTGGCGAGACGTTACTAGTTAGAGCTTCTAACCCTAGATCAAGGGTATGCAATTGCTATTTTGATGGAGCGATCACCTTCTTGACCCCATTTCTTGTCAAATTTATAGGAGCACTCCATCATTTCAGGTTGCTGGTGCACTTGTGCATGCTTTTGGAGAAGTCATCCCACTTGGGAGAGGTTTAGCTTAATTATTAATGGAAGAATCTAGGCCTGCAAATACCCCTGTCTACGACATTATTTTCAAATGCACTTACAACATGACTGCTGATTTTTGCTGCTCAAGTCTTCTTACATCTTTGGCAGCCTGTAGACCTACCCTTATAAAGGGGTCAAAATCACAACTTCCTTATATTTTCCAAAACCCTAAGAAAAAACTACCAAGTACGGGATGTGCTGGTGAAGATAAGGGTAAAACGCCTTAAAACTCAGTTGTTGTACAAGAAATAGGATGTTGAGAACTATAATTTCAAATCTTCAAAAACTTAAAGAGCTTTGGATAGAGGAAGAAAAATCCACACTCGCTCTAATACCATGTTATAAAGCATGAGATATAGGATCTATGAGACTGTCTTTGGGTGCATTTGCAACAACGAGGTTTATATCCAAGGACAGATTGATTCTAAGCAATTATGGGCACAAGTAGGATAAATCTAGGAATGTTTAGGTATTTAAACAACCCTAATTAACAAGTGCTCTTAATCCTGGGTCTAAAATGACACCTTTTTCTTGAGGGAGCAACCATCCAGGCAAAGAAACAACTCAGATTTTGGCAGCAAATCAAACAAAATGTTAAATTATTACAAAAAACTCAAATTTTGTATGAAGAGTATGATTAACTAGGGAGGTTTGTAACTTGTTTTATGATTGATTACACTTGTAAACGATAAATAAGGTTCAACAATTTCAGACTTTCCTCTTATTTGTGCACATTACAAAGAATATATGTTGGCATCACTAAGGCCATTCATCCCTACTTCTAACTTAGGCTCAAAGATTGGCCTAGTTTCTATATGAGGGTTTAACATATTGGTAAATTTTGGTTTATGTTAAAGAAGGCTTCTAAAGCCCCAATGCTTTCAATTTTGCTCCTTCTTCTAGCATTTTTATAGGGATAGTACCCTTTAGGATTTATTGGATCATGATCAAGGAAATGTTTTAAAAACGTTTTTTTCACTCATATTAAGGTTTTATTTAGTGGTCCAGATCTGTAATCTAATAGGATTGTCAGCCAAGCTTAAATATCAAAATTGATATATGAAATAGTGGTCAAAATATTGTATTTCGACCTCAACCTTTTGGGAACCCTACACTCAGCTTTACAATTTAGAAAAGTGATCATCAAATTCAAGTCCTTAAGTTACAGGTCCATGTTATTTTGGAATGCCTCATAAAATATTAGAGATCACTCTATTTTGTTGTATACTTACTGTAGATCAAACTCAGAGAACTATTTTCTCCCTTAGTAATCTATAACCATCAATCAAACCTGAGTATTATTGAGGGTCAAAAAATTTAGTCATTTGATTGAAGGAAATAGTAGTCTGTTTTGATTAATGAAGAGAGCATCCCTGTATGCTTTTATATTTTTCATTAATCCTATTCCTTATATACATGTAACAAAGGTAAAAGCTAAAATCTAAATTTGATCCTAATTACATGAAAATGATCTCTCATCTAATTGTCATGATAGGAAAACCTGGATTGATTATCTGGAATTGATAACAATCTCTAGTCCATCTTAAATGATACAATCATTATTGCATGTCTGTACTCTGTATGCCCATAATCCCTGTGCAATATATACATATGGTAAATGTCTATTTTTTTTTTGATGATTGTTCCTAATTAATTGTTGAAGTTTATGTTGTGGTAAAGCCATTACATTACAACCTTGGCATAATTACTAGTGAACACTCTGTTGGCAAGAGATTTGATTTCATACAAACAAATTTACTCGACAAATTGTCACCCAAATTCATATACAAAATTATAATGAGCCATTTCTCAAACCGTTGTACCAAGCTTAGATTCCTTTATTTGGTATCCATCTACTGAGTATACAGTCATATTTTGAAATTATGTGGTTCCATTAACATGTTGTATGAGTTATTTTATTTATTATTGGATCATTAAAGAAGCAAGTTTGGTTATTAGTACTATTATTCACCATGGTTGGATTCTCATGTTTCACACTAATCACATTTTCGTAGGATTTTTCCTTGCTACTTTATTTGAGTGAAAAAGGGTTAATATGTTAGATGAAATTTTGCTCAAATCGTAGGATCAATCAGGTGTGGGAAGCGATTAGATTATTACAAGTTTCTTCTTCTGAAGCTAAACCCTTAGCTTGAGAGCTCTAATAGCTTGATAGAATGGGAGCATTTACAGCTCTAGAAATAGATTCAGGAACAGGTTGAGAAGAAAGTTGAATGACTATGTTTGAGTTGGCTATATATTGTTGTTAACATTGGGTATTTACCTGGGTTATTGAGTTGTAAGAATTTGTACATTAATAAAAGGGATTCAAGCATGTGACGGTATTCATATTGATTATGGAGTCTATTAACTGAAATGTATTGCTCCTGTTGGAACCATTTGTCACTTGTTGATATTGTAAAATCTTGTTAATGGAATAAGGTTTTGTGAAGTTGTTAAAAAAATGGATATCTGTAACTGCACCAAGATTATCGAGGTGTTCTACAACTGAGTATGGGGAGATGTTGTAACGTAATGTGGGTAACGTTGACATGGATACTATAAACCACATCACAAAGGAAAAACATGTCATCTCATAAAATTTAAATTTAAAACCAACATAGATCCATTTTAAATCCAGATCTACCAAGCACCAAGAGAAGGATGCAATTTCTTGAGGTGTAAATTCTTTTATCTTGAATTTTTTACATACCAAGAAAACAAAGAAATTGGATTCCTCTCAGATTGGATAGATCCAGATTTAAGATGGATCTATGCTGATGGATATCCCATTTATTTATGTGCATGCTTCTAATTTTTCTGTGAAAGATTATTGTGCTCAGGGCTGATTGTTGTGTTTACTCTGTGATTCGGTGGATTCCTACACCAAACCATTCACAATCACCTCCTTTGTTAAATTGGGATAACAATTTCTATTTCATTATTTTGAGGGATAAATGATTTTGCTTCATTTAAAAAAATATGGAACTTTGGAAGTAAAATAACTTCTGAAACGAAAACGTCTATGTGTATATTTGCCCCGAGTTTCTAACTAGGATTGTTCACAGATAAATGTTTTTCTCTGTCTACGTTAAGTATTTCTAAAGCTGATGAAAATTATAAAGTTTCCAAATATATTAAAAATAATCTTCCCCTTTCTACAGAAATTTAAAATTTATTTTAAAGAATAAATTCTTCCTAAAACTTGTCTCTATTTGTTAAATATAGGGCTCTATCTACCGTTCCTTGATAATAATTCAAATAGGAGACAAGAAAAAAATGGTGCACCTTTATCTAAATGAAAGATGACCAGACATCCTCACTACCTGGGAGCTTGGGTGTTTGTGAGAGCTTCTATTCTTCTACTCATTAATTATTCACGACTTCTTTGATTTGTCACTATCTACTTCAGTTTGTTGTCGCGTTTTAGTATTTCACATCCTGCACAGTTGTGGGCGTCTTCATTTTTCCTGTGTTGTCTAGGGTTGTGTCTATGTAACTTCTGTGCTCTGCGTTAGGGTTATTTAGACTCAACAAAGTGCGATCAACAAAATGGGATCAAATATTTACAAAGTCGTTTAATTAAGATGAATTTAGATTCCCTTAACACTAATATGATGTATATCTCTAAAACCATAAACCCTTTCCCTTTTCTGCAACACGAGACATGATTGACTGAATGACCATATCATGACTAATCCGTGACATTGAACCAGCTCGGGACCAGGCATTCCTAGCCCTGAATTGAAAACCCAAATCATTTTCCGACCAAATTCCAGCATTGCTAATTTTATCTCTAATATAGGGTAGCTCAGTTGCTTTGCAGCTGGGAGTAGTTGAGATGACTTCTTTGGGATTCAAAACTGATAAAGCCTCTTCTAGTTCCTCCTGGGACAAATGCATAGAATAACAAAAATGCCAAACACCAAACTGATCTATTTCTGCTTCTTTTGGAACTGATTGTTTCTGCCTTCTGGGAAGAACTGTCAAAGAAATGAATCCAACTCCTACACCTTCCCGCTCTTCACATGTATACCACTGTGCAGAGGGACGAATAAAAAGTGGTTCTGCTTTTCTTTCTCAAACAATCTGGGAAATCCTTCAGATACATGGAAATAGCATGAGGGATCTTTTGAAAAGGTGTAAAAATTGTACTTACACAAATGTGTTCTTGAACCATATAAAAATAAAATGAAATGAATTTAGAATAGTGTTATTTCATTTTGTATATCATTCTTTTATATATCAAATTTAGATTAATGTTATTTCTTTTTTTTAATATTATTGTTTTATATATAAGCTTTAAAGATTGAATGGTGTGAGTATGAGAATAAAACCTTTAAGATTAAGTTTTGTTTAGAGATAAATATTCTTAAGGAATACTATTTAAAGAGAAAAGTTTATCAATTTATTGGAAAGATTGAAAAAAGACATGAGTATTGAGGTGGCTTTGTGTTAAGGTTCTTTAGGTTTGAATCATGGTAGTGGGGTATGTAGTTAAAGATGATTTTTTCGGCAATTTCATGATATATTTTTCCAAATATCTCAAGTAGACTTGTAATATTAAGACTCCAAAATGAATTGACCTAGTAAAGATGGCTAATTAAATGGATCATGCTTTATATGCTTCTAATTAGTAGTATGTTAGAGCATAGATAATGGGTGCTTTGTATTGGCGCTTAACCATATATGAGAGAGATGGTTGTTTTGAGGATCTTGTCTTTGTCGTCAAGTTCCTTTACAGTGAATATGATCTTTTGATTATTGGTAGGAGTGATCTTGCTAATTCTCTTTTGAAAGAAAACCCTTGTAGTGATGAGAGAAGTTGGCATTTGTTAAGGGAAATCGACCCTCTAAGACCTATTTTTGAATGTTGTGTTCAAAATGGGTAAACTCTCGAGTTGTTTATGTCCATAAATTAGAGAGTGCAATCCAAGTGTTTGAAGACATACTTGCATGCAAAGTGTTTGAAGAAATTTTTGCCCAACAAAAGTTTGTTAAACTCTTCATATAAAAACCTGAGTTCAATTTATGATCAACCTTAACTTTTATACCCTTATACAGTTCTTGACTAGCAACAACTATTAATGTGTTCTTCGGTTAACTACTAAACATTAATGACTTAGAATACAACTGCATAAGAAACCATAAATGCACAACAGAACAACAAAATGAAACCACACAAAATAGACACAAGGATTTACCCGGGAAACCCCAACTAGGGAAAACCAACAAATGTTTGTCTTCTTCTTGTTGCTGGATTTGATTACAACAACACTACAATAATCCTTCAGATAAACCCTTTGGATCTAGACCAAAACACACATGAAAATGATTCAAATTCTCTCTGCAAACTAGATAGACAAACCCTAGATCCATCTTGGATCCAATAGACAAAAAAGAAGTGACTCTTCCCTGGAAAAACTTATAATTTGCAACTGAGATCTAGAATTCTCACTACAAGAGGAAAATCGTCTCTTGCAATTGTGATCACTCACTCTCATCATATAATCACATGATTAACAATGTCATCATTTCCATCATAACCATCGTTATTGTTGTCATCATCATTGTCATTATCATCATAATCATCATTCATTACATCATCATGATCGTCTTCATTATCGTCATCATAATGATTATTGACATTGTCACCAGTTTTTCATAATTAACTTTAGAATAAGAACTATCATCGACCCAAAAGATGTGATTAGTGGAAAAGGGTCGTGGATGAAACATATGACCAACAATTAGCTATGATTATTCTAGGTATCGATATGGTACTGGTTCTAGTACCCAATTCGTAATTGATGTAATATAAAGAACCTAATTTTCCTTTGGCATGCGCTTAACCGGGTTTGCTTCAATGGTGCAGCAGGGATAAAGATGGTCAAGAGAAAATTCATCCAATTGCTTTGTTGGATCTCTGAAGATCGAGGTGCATGGCACCAATATTACTGATATAAGGTAAACAATTTACAAAATTTACACTTCATTATCAAAATTGCAATTCTCCATGACACAATTAAAAATGACTAACATAAATGACTAATTCATATCCTTCTAGCTAGTCATTTTTATGTCGTGACTAAATTAGTCATTTTTAACTCCTTCACTTATTATCTAGTCATATTTGTTAACTGTTGACTAAATTAGTCATTAATTTTAGTCGTTTATAGTTGGGTCAATCAAAATTGCTCATATTTAGTAGTAAATCACTTGAAAAACCTGTGGTGACTAGAATTTTTAGTCACGTAGTAGCTAATTCCTCATTTTGTACTAGTGTTGGGAAGGATGAATAAGGATAATAACTTTCTGGTTGTTCCCTTTTAACTTTATTCTTTCCTTGTCTAAGGATATTGATGCTTTCATTTTTCTTCCCCATGGTCGACCTACTAACGCTGGGAAGGAGTTAGCTCCCTCCTTAGGGTCGATAATTTCAAAATTGATCTTAGTCGATATGCCTTTTATTATTGTATCGACATTTCTCCAAACTCCTATGGGTTCGATCAATCCTTGGTCAGCTAGTTTGAGGTATATACCTGATTCATATAGCTGAGTTCTGCCCAGCTGTTCCCATGTATCTCATGTCATAATATTTGCTTGTGAATCGAAGTCGAGAATGACTTTTCGAACATGATATCCTTCGATTTCAAGGTCGACAAGTGGATCAGCATCGCTCTTGTCTTTTTTATTCAAACTGCATATGTTTTTAGTTTGTCTTTTTGTATTATTATTGTGCTTCATATTATATAGTAAGTCAATAAACTGAGACATTGGTTTATCATTCTATACTAAGCTGAATAGTTCTTTAAGTGTGTTTTGTTGTCTGTCATCAATTGCTTCCTGTCTAGTAAAATCCTTAAACATGTTTGACGCATATTTGTATAATTTTTTTTGTTTTGATGGATTAGGGTAGTCATTTTTTGCTTTACTTTTGCTTATATATGGGTTATCGTTGCTGATTTTCGCCCCTTGTCGAGTTACTATATGTAAGTTTTTGTATGTATTACATCATGTTTCTGAACACATGACAAGACATTAACGTTTTTCTTTTTATTAATCTTGTAAAGCATGGTGGGACAATCCTCTAGTGAATGATCACCCACACCACAGCTATGTTACGGAGAGAAATTCCTATGGCTTGGGGTATCACAACAGACAGCTTGACTCCAGAAATCAATCCTTTCCAATATGCAAGAGAAATCAAATATCTAACACTAAAGGATCAAAACTCTTACCTTATTCCAGATGGTTGAAGTAGATCCCCGTTGTGCTTTCCAACTTCAGCTTGAATTGATAAGTTACTTCCTCAACAATCAGTAAACAAGACAAGCATACTAGATATATTGGTGTTAGATCTACTCTAGCATATATAATCAATAACGTACAAGAATTTGAAATCATCCATGGATAAAATATTCATTCAAACATACATTATTGGACAGGAAAAGATATTTCTATTAATATAAAATCAGAGATTACAATGAATAAAACCTCTGTCAACACGTCTGCGAATCGGAGAAACTGAATCCCCCACTTGGGCCTCCACCACCTCAATTCTCCATCTCTTGATAGAAAGCTCAAAATCAAAAGGCAAGCTTGGGAAGAACACCTAATGCTCCAAGGGACAAAGGGATGTAGACTCAAGCACAAGTTCCGGCAACAATGGACTATAGTTTCTTTGCTCTCAATTCTCACATATCCTTCAATGTATCCAAAGGGTTCCTTATATAGCTCTTCAATGGGGCAATGAAGGGTCAAATCCGAGCGATCTCAAGGCATATGGAAGTCCAGGAGACAAGTGAGTCAGATCCACCTCAAGGAAAACTCCAAAAGAATTTGGCCTTTTGCACACATCCTGATGTACACGGTTTTAGGGGTCAAACCCGCGTATATACGCGAGAAAGGGTTTAAAAGTCGCGTATAGAAAATTAAGCATGTTTTTAGGGATGATCAAGGAAACATCAAAGGTATAAAAGGGGTCCATGGGGTCCAAAGAGTCTGCAGAGGGGCAAGGAAAGGCCATACAAGTGTGATTCACCAGGTGTGGTAAAATCAGCTATAACAGATGCCCCCTAATGTGTGAGGTCAGAGGGGTCATACGATGGCCAAAATACATTATAAGTCCATCCCAAAAGTGGAGTGATGAAGAATACCAAATGGAAGACCAGCCACCCAATCAACATAGTACAATGATACAACTCTGCATATAACTGCAAATACATATAGCAATCTTGGATACATAAGAGTACAATGGCCATGAATAGGCATGATACAAGATATGACATAAGTGGTCATCACCACATACAATATACATAGATCAGAATCTCCATGATGAAGATATACAAAGGATCATGATCTCCATAATGGCTGAAGATATACAATGGATCAAGATCTCGATAATGGTTGGAAATATCTGACACATACTGGAATCAAGTCACAAGAGATGAAATCTCATGAACACTGGCACGATCAAGGAGGTAGCATATAAGAGATGCCACCAATCTGGAAGGTCTTCTACACAAACTGCTACGAGTACAAGTCCTACTATGTGAATAGAGGTGTCGAGGTCAAACATAGTAGTCCATCGTCTGATTACCAGTCATTGATGTATACCATTAACGGACGCGAGATCACCCACCGATAATGATAATGGGAATCAAGGTACTAGAGTGTAAACTAACAAGTGTGAATAGATGTATTGAGGTCGAACACTTGAGAGGATCCATCGATCAGGGGACATTGATGTATTCCCAAAAACTGTCGATGGCGAGAGAACCTGCAAAAATGACTCTATCCCAGAATCGATGATCTGAAGTCGATGGGATGAAATCTGCTAGAAGGAGGGAATTAAGGCATCCCCCATCATCCAACTTGAGGTACTCAGCAAATCTGTATAATGTTGAAGGACTCGATCATAAGGTGCACGAACCAGTAACTGTACCAGGAATGGCCGACATTCAAAGTCAAGATAACTGAGGAATGGCCGACTCAAGTTTCAACTTCCTTTGAACAAGAGCATAATGGCAAATGGTGACTGAATAAAGGAGGCATAGACTCGATATACAAAACTAAGACATCTCTGTGACACAGGAGGCATCGATAGAGGTTCCATGGGGACTGGAAGCTTAACCAGTCGGTGGAGATAAACTCAAATAAATGAGTACAGCTCCTAAAGTCAAACTATAAACCCAACCAACATATGTGATATACAATGCTCTATTCGAAGGTGACATGACTCAACAGCTTCCAAAGATAACATCTTTCCTTGTCTGACTTTTTGGTTTTTTTAATTTTTTTTGTACTTTTTCAAATATTTAAAAAGCTTGAAAAAGAATAAAACTGTTGTATAGTTACAGACTAGGAGGAGACGAGTGTCATATGGGAAAACAAACTAGTTCCAAGCAGTGGAACATACCTATGGTCAATGCAAGGATACATGTGTAGGATAGCGACACTCGGGGGAAATTCCCCTCTCGGTAAAATAGGGAATCAAGCTGCAAAGGATAAAAAAGATGGCTTTGCATGGCTAGACATGAGACAAGCTTGGGCTATATGGCTGAAACTCAATGTCAAGGAAGCCGGCGTAAGGCTCAATAAGGCAGGCAAAGCTCATGATAATGCAATTACAACTTGACATACGGGAGTTCTGAGGGAAATAGGCCAGCAAAAGATCAAGAGGAGTATGAGACTCTTGTGAAATGTCATGGAAATACTATACAACGGACTCCCACACCCTAAGGGACAAAATGTCGGCATGGGCACCAAATGCAAATGAGGCGCTAACTAGGGTACCCATGTAAGGTCAAACTCTACCATTCACATCATGCCACTTCTAAAACAGCAAGAAGGTTCCGTGACATAATATAATGGGTTCGTACCTAAGGCTATAATGAAACGGTCATAAGGTCATGCAAAATGCAAACGGGGGTGAACCTAACCTACATGCTAGTTTAAACATCATACCTGTAATGGGAACGAACGGGTCAAAGTAACGGTTGAAACGATGCTCAAAATGGTCTCCTACATCATAAATTAGTCCAAAAACGGTCCAAAAAGATTAGAAATGGTCCAAACTATAGCAAAGGGGGTAAAAATTTTCAAAAATTTGAAAATTTTCTATAAATAGTAAAAAATTCAAAACATTATATAACATTTGAAATTTTTACCCAATTGAGCTCAGAACTTCCATAGCGAATTCCAGGAGATTCAGCCGACGGAATCCACTACCGTTTTTTCCAGGTACTTACCCATGCTCTACTCTTTCATTTTGATGCAAATTTTATCAATTTCCATGGTGTATTTAGGATTCTAGGCCAATCTTAAATGCACGCCTCGGCCCATGCAGAAATCGAGGATTTTTCCACATATAGGGCTGGATATACGCGGAAATAGCCCTCAAAGTCGCGTACATACGTGGTTGTTTAGCAAACAGTCGCATATGCAGCCGCGCTCATTTTTTTTAAGTATTCTAATGGATAAAACTCAAATTTTATGTGCAAGATGGTCCTAGAATGGAGAGAACGTGAACATGGTGATGTAGAAGAAGCAGTAAGGGCCGATCTAATGGCTCAACAAGCTTTGCGGTCATGTGGGCTCTACAAGTTTTGGTGTCTTGGTGGCTTAAGGGCCAAACCAAGACTGCTGCAGATGCTAGTAAACTATTGGGATCCAGACTCAAAGTCATTCCAGATAGACGGGATGTCCCTCACGATAGAAGTGGAGGACATATACTTTATTACTGGACTTTCCCGACGGGGGGAAGTGGTGAACTTATGCTCTCGCGAGCCCAAAGGTGGCCTGACTATAGATGAGTACATTGTGGTGTACTACTATCGGGACACGGAGAAGGTGGGGAGTCAGATCCCAACTAACTCCATACAAGTGCTAGGCCTAAAGGCCATTCTACTGACACTGGGTAGGATAGCAGGGCTAGCCTCACTCCACCAGGCCTCGTGGCCATTGATGTTCTATGTCGTGGAGTGCATGAGGCCCACAGTTTATGACTGGAGTACGACACTATTGAGCAACATGAAACAACAGCTCAGCGACTACAAGATGGGCAGGGTGCGAAACTTCGATTTCAGCAGCATACTGAGCACGTTCTTCTTCAATCATGTTCTGGGACTGAGCCCTAGAGTTGACGTTCCTCTACATGGGGTTTGAGATCCGGCCCAACGGCATTGGGAAGATGCGATGCGCAGACTGGGTGGAGGTAGGGTGTCCAACCCCTATCCAACTGACTTTTTTCCATGGTGGCGATGATATATAGTTGTCGTCGATGACTACCCCTATGCGGGGATAGATTTCCGGGGAGACCCTAACATGGCACTACCACTAGGATCGGCATACGGTGACATTGGTAACGAACCTCGACCCTCTTTTTAAAATTTTTGAGTTATTTAATTTTTTTGTGTTTTCTGATTATGTGGAATCAAAAGACATGTTTTTGGGTGACAATACATAGTGAC
>LPNX010280730.1:70426-143238 GCA_001517045.1 Pseudotsuga menziesii
CGACCAAGGTCTGGCGAAGGAGAATATAATGTCTCAACCATTGAACCGCATGTACAGTAGCTAAGGCAAGCTTCTCAACATGGGAATAACGGATCTCCATGTCAATAAGATTCTGGCTCAGATAGTATATGACATGCTCTTGGAGCTCCTCATCCTCTTGAACCAAAACCATACCAATCGTCTCCATGGACGCGGCCACATAAAGTAGAAATTCATGGCTATAGTCTGGGGGACTAATCACTAGGTCTGATGCTAAGGTTCGCTTAAGCACATCAAAGGACTCCTGGGCTCGCTCATCCCAACAAAAGGTGGTGTCCTTCTTTAAAAGACACATAAATCCTCTAGTCAAATTGGCAAAGTTGACAATGAATCTCCGTAATAAGTTTTCCATGCCTTGCAAACATTGAAGATGTCTAATGTTTTTCGGGGGAGACAACTGAAGTATTGCCTCAACCTTCAAAGGGTAGACTCTTATACCCTCCTTGGAAACAATGAACCCTAATAAGTGACCAGACTTCACACAAAAGATGCACTTGTGAGGATTTAACCTGACCAAACAATGGTGGCACCTTTCAAATACCAATCTCAAATGATAGGAATGACGCATTCTCATATGAGAATGAGCGGCAAGGTCATCCAAAAATACTTCGATAATCGATTTGAGATCATGGAAGATCAAGGTCATAGCCCGTTGAAAAGTGGCTTCGGCGTTCTTAAGGCCAAAAGGCATTTTTCGATATGCAAAGGTTCCCCAAGGACAAATAAATGCAATCTTATGTTGGTCCTCAAGTTTAATTTGTATCTGATTGTATCTGGAAAAGCCGTCCATAAAAGAAAATACCTCGTTGCCCGCACACTCATCCAAGATTTGATCTATAAATGGTGTGGGGAAATTGTCTTTAGGACAGGCACGATTCAAGTCACGAAAATCAGTACATATGTGGATCGCTCCCTGTTTCTTATCCACTGGAATAGGATTTGAAACCCACTCTGTCAAGGGAATGGGATAGATAAAACCGACTTTCAACAGTTTCTCTATCTCTGCCTTAATCGTGGGTGCTTTCCTCGAATTCACTGCACGAAAGCGTTGTCGAATAGGCTTAGCATTGGGATAAGTCTTAATCTCATGTTCAACAATGCGAGGGTCGATACCTGGAATTTCATCGTAAGACCAAGCAAAGATATCACGAAATTATTTAAACAACTCGGTGTATTCTTGAATCTCAACATGGGAACATTCTGCCCCAATATAGACATTCTCAATCCTGCCAGGATCACGAGAGATATTGATAGGAATGGTAGGAGATATATTTTTCATGTTCCCATCAGCCATTGGACCAGGAGAGCTTAATGGAACCATGGGACTACCAATTCTCTCACTAAGAACCTCCCCAAAGTCCTCATGCTCCAAGCGGTCAAGCTCGTGAAGAAAATAAGATCTATGATGCAACTCTTCCCAAGGTGGCTCAAACCCTGACATGGCCTCAATAATCACTTCGTCTAAAGGAAAAACACTATCAAGGAAGTCATGCACGTGAGAAGACTGAACTGCCCAGGAAGGCAACACATATGGGTCCTCCTCCTCCATCCGTGAAGAGGAAGGACTAGGCTCTGCAACACACCCAAGATTAGCTTGATAAGCTACCATAGTTGCAGGCAACAACATGTCTGTCATGATGGGCTCACTTGAAGTATTCAGTGTAGGAAGAATCCAAGGATCTTCCATATGATTCGTGCGAAAAGACACCGATATTATAGACGTCGAAGCCTCACTGGAACTAGACCCTATCATAAGGACAGGTGCAGGACAACTAAAGCTTCCCATAAGGGATGGATACATTCCCACACCCACACTCCCAGTTGTCGTCTAAGAGTTCTCTACAATCGGGATCGAAGCTCCCGAAGATGTGGTAACCAATGGATTCTTGAATGACGTTTGATCAATCGTAACTATATTCCCATTAAATGGAAAGCATACAATGCGAAATAGCGAAGAAGCTACGGCTTGCATACTGTACATCCAATTCCTACCCAGCAAGAGATTGTAGTCAAGGGGCGCATCAACCACCTCGACCTCTATCACAACGGTGTTCCCTCCCAAATGGACCTTAAGGGAAGGAAGGATCCCATGCGGCCTAAACGATCTCCCATCAAACACAGTCAACATGGTATCGGATTTAGACAACTCAGGAGAACCTAAACCCTTCCAACACGATAAAGACATCACAGAAGCAACAGCGCCTTCGTCAATCACAGTGCGCTTGATGGTCATGTTAAGACATTCTACATGAATCAAAAGAGACACTTAGTAAGGCAAGCGAGGCTGAAGTCCCGCAGTTTTAAATTTAATCACGGAGGAAGAATTATCATCATTCACACCAAGGGCAGAAATAAAATCCTTCCTTTGCGAAGGACAACTCTGAAGTACTTCAAGTCCAGACATCGCACAAGGATTGTGGCCCAAATCCTCGACAACAGAATAGTTCTGGGTGGCTCAAGCATTAGGATTGTGCCCCAAGCACTTAAGGACTCCCTTAGGAATGTGAAGTGCAACTTCAGGTTTATCCACCGGTTTTTCAATATGCAAAGGAGTCCCTGGTGGATCAAGTTCCTTTCCTGGGTTGGGATGTGACGAACCATAGTCCTTCGCACGGGCCACAACCTTCGTAGCATGCACCATGTTGATGCAACCATGACCACTACCCTCTAGCGGATCTTGATCACCACCAGACTGATCATGGGTCCTCGAGTTCATGTTTTGATTATGAGGTAAAGGGTTGGACAGCACAGCTGGGCCTTGCGCTAAGAATCTCGAGGCTTCATCGATACGAAGGCACAAGTAAGTGAGGTGATCGTCCTTACACAAATTCCAAGGAAACTTAACCTTACATTTAGATTGCTTGTCCCTCCCAGCATTTCAGGCATTCTTGTCATTAGTATTAGCATTTTCATTCCTATTCCCACCCTTATGATTGTTCTTACCCTTCTTTCTATTCCTTCTGGGTTGCTAGTTACCCTTCTGGTCCGACGATTGCACCGAAAGCACACTCATCGTTTGGGTGGGTTGAGACGAAGTTGTGGCTTGTCCCGAAGTAGATTGATTGATTGACAATTGACTGGCCTGTTTCACAACCGAATCCACAGGTTTAGCACTTGCACAACCAACAATGCCATTGGCATGTGGTCCGAGTTTAACTTTGGGGTCAAAACTAGAATGCAGAGCATTGGGAATGATCTCATATAACAAACCGGACTGTGCATAAATCAAGTCTAATTCCTGCTCCCTAAAGATGGCTTGTTCCTCATTTTGCACTCTAGATGTAGAAACATCCTTCGCTATATAAGGAAATAACGATTTAAGGAACCATTCGAGGAGAAACTCCAACAGTATGAAGGCTTTAATTAACCTCTTTCGTCTACGTCACTCTTGGATTTGTTCCGAGATATGTGTGGCTTTATCCTGCCGAAATGTCAACAAGAGTTTCATACCAACGTCATAACGCACTGGTAGCTGGAAGTGGTTGAGAAAAGTCATCTCTAGGTCATCGAACAAAGCGAATGACCCCTTAGGTAACTCTATATACCATTTTGCGGTAGGCCCTATAAAGGTGCGTTGAAACAGTCTTAAACAGATCGAATCTTCGTGTAAGGAATTTGAAGAGCACCATAGGTGAAATGTTGTAACATGTTCACTCAGATCTTCTCCAGGTTTGCCCTCAAATTTAGGTATGTCCGAGGGAAGCTTAGTAGGGACAGTCGGCCAAGTCGGATCATGAGATACAGGATCGTTGGTCAATATCGACAAGTCAGGAAGATTTAGTGTTGTGAGGAAAGGGAGCCTAGGATGAGCAGGTTGGTGCACCACTCCCTGATAATTCCGGTTCCCATAGGTCTGATTACCATAACCACCATGGCCTTGGCCACAGTGCCCTCCTCCCATTTGACACCGTGTAGGGTGGCATGGAAACGCCATAATGTGGTGTACCTTGACTATGTGGGGCTACAAATCCATAATTAGGAGAGTAAGCGGGTTGTTGATACCCATACCCATAAGGTGAATAACCCTACCTGTACTGTGTCCCATAATAAGGTCCATAAATCATCCCATGAGATGTCCCATGAGACACTCCGTAAGTAGGAATATACGCTCCGGAAGTAGGAATATACACTCCGGAAGTAGTAATATGACCTCTAGAAGTATGAACATGACCTCTCGAAACAACGGGTGGTACTTGAACCTGAGACACAATTGGTCGAGTAGCAGTAGTATAGACATGACTCGTAGCAACATTCTGACCCGAAGGACCACGTGAATGAGGTGGAGGAACAACATTCGAAGAACAAGGAACCGAGGAAGAAGGGATCTATGAAAATATGTACGTGGTGTTCTCTATAGTCACTCGTCTTGGATCTGGTATCCTAATAGGATCACTAACCCTAGGTCTAAGAGGAATATGTAATGTAGCTTCCACCACCGGGATGGAAGGTGCAATGTGACTCGTGCTCCCAAACCTCTCCGCATGGTAAGGAATAGGAGTGCCCCCAAGCGTAGTGTTAGACTCAAACTCTGACTCGACATGAAATGCCAAATCATGTGTGGGCATACTAGATATACCATAACTACCATAACTAGTGCTCGTGGGCTCATAATAAGTCTCATCTTCCGGCATGCCATATCGGTGATACGTCAATGGGGGATCAACACTAGAGTAAGTAGGTCTATCATGGAAAGTACCTATCTCAAAAATTACAGGACCTAACTCTGTCATATCAGGTGAAGGATCATAGGTAGGACTAAACTCCCTGTCATCCACTCGAATTGGAGAGGGTGGTTCAGGAATACCTTCTTCGTGGTCTCCCATCGTGTGTGAATCAATGTGCGAAGTAGTTCGCCTAGATTATCTATTTCTCTCTCCCAAAGGAGGAGGAGATGTAGAAGGAGGAAGTATTGCTAACCGACGGGAATGGCGAGGAGCCGCACCCGAATCCACAATGACTCAAAAAATGTAAAAGACTCTCTAGTTATGCAAACCCTAGGCAAGCTAACATGCACAGAGCATACACCAATAAAATCTAAATCCAACCACAAGCAATCTAGGGTAGGATAAGTGAGCTCCTGAATGAAGCAGGTATGTCTCGCCTAGGAGAGGCTTGACACTCCCATACACAACAAGCGGAGGTATGTAACCAATTATTGTGGCCCTCAGCTTCAATGCGTAAAGCGACTGTGTTGTCCGACCCCAACCTGGACAGGACACCCGCAGAATAACCCTTGCAGAGTACCCCCTCGATATCCTAGGTAAGGAAACTAAGGTCACCTCAATATAATCAATGCTTAGGCGGATAGTCACAGGTGGGATTGACCATATGGGCAGGGTAGAAAAGCTCGAAACTCGCAAAATAGCCCCCAGATATGAATACAATACTGGAAATATCTCCGGTGATACTCAGTTATGACTAGGGGTCATCCCAATCAATAACCGCTCACACTGCCTCGTGCTTAACTCCATTTTGAGAGGAGGATCCTGAGAAACACTAATTATACCAAGGAATTTCACACTCTCACCTGGACAGACACATACATGTTGTTTTTTAGTGGTCTTGGAGAATTTACTCACAATGAACTATTCCAAGACCCTAAAACCTAATCTTGTTGGTGAACCCTATCAAATAAAATAGTGTAGTTCATTTTAATTAAGCGTTGATTTTATTTGTCTTTATTACTCAACAAAGGTAGATGACTGTGTAACCAATGGTGTTATGACACAACATGAAGCGGTATTCACACCTAACAATCAATGCAAATGCATTGTGTCCAATGAAAACAAGGTATGCTACAACGTGAAATGCAAAATTTTTCTTCAAATGATAAATGCAATCATTCCTATATGAAATCCTGACTAATACTTCAAAGCAAATCTAGTGCAAGTACTATGAAAAATGCAAAAATGCAATGCATAATGATGCAAATAAGCAAATATTTTTGGATTTTTTGAAATAAAAATGAGATACTAAAGCAAAAGAATGATTCTACTACCCCCATACTCGGCAAGCACAATCAAACAACACTCACACAAAGTACCAAGGTAAAAGAAATCTAATGCAATAATCCTAAAACAAAAAATCGAAAATGCAATGACAAGAACATTCTTAAAAAAGAAATTTACCCTAAAAAAAAATGTCTCTAGTCAGAAACAGAGGTGTATACACACTCTAGCAGTGTCAAAGGAGACTCGGCAATCATCAAAATTCACCCAGCGATAATCAATCTTCCTCTAGAAGGAAAAACTAAAGGAATACACGACTGTTCGTAGTAAACCCGCGTATGTACGCGGATATAGTAGTGCAAACCACGTATATACGTGACTGTGAGTTAAAAACTCGTGTACAAGAAGAAAAGTGCATAAAAATAAAGGCAAACAAACAAGCTGAGACAAACTTCACACCAATCAGACACTACCAGGAAAACATGCCCCCAGACCCGACACAGAAACAGAGAAAAAAGAGCAAATCAAATTCATTGAATGCCGATAGAAAACCCCCAAAGGACAACTACTAGGAACTTCCTAGTGGAGTCACCAATTCTGTTATGGAGAGAAATTCCTATGGCTTGTGGTACCACAACAGACAGCTTGACTCCAGAAATCAATCCTTTCCAATATGTAAGAGAAATCAAATATCTAACACTAAAGGATCAAAACTCGTACCTTATTTTGGATGGTTGAAGTAGATCCCTGTTGAGCTTTCCAACTTCAGCTTGAATTGATAAATTACTTCCTCAACAATCAGTAAACAAGACAAGCATACTAGATATATTGGTGTTAGATCTACTCTAGCATATATAATCAATAACGTATAAGCATTTGAAATCATCCATGGATAAAATATGCATTCAAACATACATTATTGGACAGGAAAAGATATTTCTATTAATATAAAATCAGAGATTACAATGAATACAACCTATGTCGGCACATTTGTGAATCAGAGAAACTGAATCCCCCACTTGGGCCTCCACCACCTCAATCCTCCATCTCTCGATAGCAAGCTCACAAGCAAAGGAAAGCTTTGGAAGAACACCTAAGTTCTCCAAGGGACAAAGGAATGTAGACTCAAGCACAAGTTCCGGCAACAATCGACTATAGTTTCTTTGCTCTCAATTCTTACGTATCCTTCAATGTATCCAAAGGGTTCCTTATATAGCTCTTCAATGGGGAAATGAAGGGTCAAATCCGAGCGATATCAAGGCATATGGAAGGATAGGAGGCAAGTGATTTGGATCCACCTCAAGGAAAACTCCAAAAGAATTTTGGCATTCTGCACACATCCTGATGTACGCGGTTTTAGGGGTCAAACCCGCGTATATACGCGAGAAAGGGTTTAAAAGTCTTGTATAGAAAATTAAGCATGTTTTTAGGGATGATCAAGGAAACATCAAAGGTATAAAAAGGGTCCATGGGGTCCAAAGAGTCTACATCAGGATAGGGGAAGGCCATACAAGTGTGATTCACTAGGTGTGGTAAAATCAGCTATAACAAGCTAGTACAAAAATTCAGATCAGTTTTATCCTTGTATGGATAGTCTGCATAGTGGTGTCCTTTATAACATGTAAAGCACTGGATGGGTCATCATGGTTAGTTTTCACGATTTCTAGAAAATCATCCTCGACCTTCAAACCCTCCACGACGGTTGTCAAACCGGTACTCATATCGACAACCTTCATATCTTTGATTATTTAGTTCATTTTGATCATTGCTCCTTGGAACGTTATCATTGTTCTATGTGACTGTATTCGTTTGGTAGACTGCTTAATAGTTTTGATGATTTTTTAGATTTAAGTGGCACTCAGCCATTGTGTGACGTTTTACCTAACAGATTGCATACCATGATGCTTTTCCATTTTTCATGTTATATGGGAAATATTTCATTGTATGGTCTCTATGTTCTTGGAAAATGTCGTAGAAGCATTTCGTTTGGACAAAATGAACGTCTTGTCGACATTTATCTTTAGTGTGTCTGGCCATGGAGCATTTTGTGCACTATACATCTTGATTCTTGAGGTTCAGCTCTTTCAAATATTTATGCATGATCTCCAGCTATTCTTCCAGCCTAGTATCGATAGGATATGCCGGGAAATCTTCATCCATCTCTACTTGCAGAGCTTTGGTAAGTGCGTATTCATATGTTTTAAATGTCTCCAAGCTTATGTGTCACCAGATATTCTATGATAGACCTGCAAGAAACCACTGAATTAATAATTTTTCGTCAACTACATAGTCTAGCTAGCTGAGGAGGTCTTTCCATCGCTTATCATATTCTCGGACAGACTTTGTTGGTTTCTGAGATGTTGTTTTCAACTTTTTGGCTACCATATGTTTTGCATCTGGTGTTTTAAATAAAGATAAGAATTGTGCCTTAATGTCTGCTTTGGATGCTTGAGGAGTTCTCTCGATATAAGTCATATACCAGGTTAGTGCTCTTTTTTGTAAAGCTCCGACGAACTTTGTTATCTGTCGTTCTTTGACCGTAACTTGATTCGCCTCCGATATTGACTCACATACGAACCAGTGTGGTCTAGGGTCTTTGTCACCCTCATAGAGGGGGATATGTGCTGATCCATGACCCATGTCGATGTCGTTGTCTCCTCTGGGAGGTGGCAGTGGTGGGGGTGGTGGTGGGGGTAGTGGGATATTCTGCATATCTTGTTGTTCACAGATGTTGTCGACGGAACTCTCATTTCCGTTGGTCCTTTTTTTTATTGTTTCTTCTCCTACTATTAGTCGGTTTGGGTCGACTTCTTTTGTCGATGTCCATCTGCACTGATGTGCTTGCAAGTCCAACTGTTTTTTTTCTTGTAATGTTGTGTTTGGCAGTGGGGTGCTCCTTCATGTGTCGGGTAGAGCAAGTGGATACTTCGGTTGGAAGGGTATTCCTGAAGTGTTACTCAATTTCCTTCCTCTGGTCGACGGATTACTAAATGATTATCATCATTTACTTCTTCATCCAGTCGGCTCCATATACTGAACTCACCAGCTCTTAGTCGCAGGTCCTCTTTGACAATGGCCTGAATTTGGGTACTCGGATTTGTCGGAGACAGAGGTCTTACCTTCTGGGTAATTTCTAGCTGGAGAGCTTCCCACTGCTCTATCCACAAGTCTTCTTCCATGGGTGATGCTTCTTCATCTACGCCTTATTCCTGTCAGTCATGACCCGACTCTAGAGGATTTATTTCTTGTTCTGTCACCCTAGTGGTCATTCCTCTTTGTAACACTCTATATTGCTCTCTTCTCTCTTCCCTTCTTTTCTGCCTCTTCTCTCTTTCTAACCTCTGCAATTCCATTGTACCTTTATGTGTCACTATCCGTTCGATTTCCTTCCTAGGTCGACCTTTCATTGCTGGTGATGGTATTTTCTTCATTCGACTAGAATCCTTTTTGCTCTACCCCAACACATGGCCATCTACCCCCCCATAGCCTACACGACGCTTTAAAAAGCTCAGATGGTTCTGTTTATTTGCTTAGGAAGTACTCCCACTCCCTTTCGCCAATGAATTTTTCCCACTTCTTCTGTTTCTCCACCTAGTTAGAATTTGGTGTCGGTTCACATAGTGATGGACGAGGCTCTACGATATGGCCCACTCCCTTTTCGATTAGGAATTTGAACAAAAGGGTAGGTAAGGGACAAAGGAACTGCTCGATGAGGTTTGCATAAAACCTTTTCTCAATGCTTTCAACCAAAACTCTTTTCTCCATGACTTGTTCTTCACAGAATTCATCTGTGATCTTTTTGAACCACTCCGACAAGTTTGTTCGTCCGCCTCAAATCAATTTCTCCAATAACTCTTGGTCTTTAGTTTCTTCCATCTTTTTCATCCAAAAGTATTTTCAGCAGCTGAGGTACCGACTCTACAAACTTCTCATGTGTTTCAGTGAATAATTTCTCCTTCGCCTGAGCACTGGTGATCAATATGTTTCTTCTTGTGTAGTTTTGTAAGTAATTTGCAATCTTACGCTCCCACCAATTCTTAATCTCTTGCTCTGATATCATCTACACATGGTTATGCCATCTGTATATGTACTACCGACAACGGAACCAATGTTGTAATCTCACAGATCACATAAGGTTACCAATAATGCACATAAATAATCATATAAAGATACAAAGACAAGAGACAAGAACAGATAATGGAGTAATAGATTATATTATAGAATCACATGAGGGTCCATATATATACAAAAACTAAACCGAGTTCTTCATTGGCTCAACAACCTATTATATATGATTTACAAAATAGTTATGAGTAACTACTTGTCGGTTCGGTCAACCGACACTACCTTTGGATGCCGACCTAATATTCGATTAGTCGGTTAACTCGACTAGTCGGCTCACCGACTAGCTCCTCCAACACTATGCCTTGAAAGAAGAGATAAGGGAGGTCTTATCTTTTCGATATTACTGCACCCTTGAGATAAAGAAGATATCTAGAGATCCCTACTATGGGAAAAACATGAAAAGGATTGCATACATGGTTGATTAAGTGTGGAAGGAAGTGGGTACTACAAGGTTGCCACTTGGAGCTAAAAGAGGAAGAAAAAAGGAAGATTCATCAAAGCCATCTACTTGTCCAAGCAGTAAGAGAATGTTTGGATTTTTTCAAACAAAACTTCTAGTGACCATCGTGATGAATAAGCCTCAAGTTCCTTGAATAATAAAATAAATGAATCAAATATAGAGATCCATGAAGTGAAGTGCAAATCACCACAAGGTGGTTGCATAAGAGGAGAAGTTGAAGTTGAATGCACTTCAAGATTCTTGCTGGGTGATCTGCATATCACTGATAGAGATGCGGGCTCATGTATGGGTAGAGAGACACCTTTTGGATAAGATCCAAAAGATTATTACAAATCAGAGTTACAGACACCTTTGAGGCCACATAAGGAAGAAGAAGACAAGGCCACACCGCTTGGGTGTGAACTAGAAAATTTGGTGGAGGAGCAGGTCAACTTGGTATCACTTCAGGAATATGGTAACATGAAGGACATGGATGATAAGGGATCTTATTTTTAAGCAGCCATGATTACTTTTATCCATATTCTTCTTGGTATATTGAAAATATTGCACTTTCCTATGATGACTACATAATGAAGGACAATGGTGAGGGAAAATAATTCACTCATAGTTTCTCTGTTGGTGAACACCAAATCAGTGCAAAGGAGGGTGATTTTGTTCATGACAATAAGGTATATTTTGGATCATATCAAAAATAAGAACAAAAATAATATTGAAATCATCATTTGAACTTCCTAATGAAATGGAAGACAAGCCCCCGCAAGCTAGGTGTGAACTAGGAAATCTGAAGGAAAACAATCTGATGCAAAGGGAGGAACACAATTCAGATTTTTGTACTCTCTTGTAGCAAGATGAAGTTGCAGCCACATCAGAAGTGATGCTTGTCATTGGTAATAATTCACATTCCCCTATCATCACTTAGGAGAGTTATGAACCATCTAGTCTTGCAAGTGGGAAAGCAGAAACCAAGATTCATGAAGAGAAGCACAAGTTATTGCAAGGTATTTGCAGTGAAGAAGAAGATGTTCATCTACCAACACCTCATTTCCTTTCATGTTCACTAAAGATGAGTGAGTGCAAGATCAAAGAGGCCCTACACACACTCCATGGAACCCATGTTGTTACAACTAATTTTACCACACTAGGTAGATCACACATTTATGGCCTTCCATGTCCCTCTGCAGAATCCTTAGACCCCATGGACTTGTATTATACTTTGATGTTCCAATATCATCCCTAAAAACTACCTATTTTTCCTATATGTGACTTTTAAAGATATAATCGTGTGTACATGTGAATTTTGACCTCAAACCCGCGTACATCGAGATGTGTGCATAAGTCCAAATATTTTTGGAGTTTTCCTCATATGAGTCCGAATAACTTGAATCTTGGCCTTCCAAATGCCTTGAGAATTCTCGGATTCGACCCTCCATTACCTCTTTGGAGTGCTATATAAGGAACCCCTTGGATACATTAAAGGAGGAGAAATTGAAGAGCAAGGAAACTATAGTCCATTATTGCCTCAGCTTTGCTTATACTTGAGTCTGCATCCCTTTGTCCCTTGGAGAACATAGTGTTATTCCCAAGCTTGGCTTTGCTTTGTGAGCTTGCTATCGAGAGATGGAGGATTGAAGTGGTGGAGGCCCAGGTTGAAGACTCGGTTTCTCTGGTTCACAGAAGTGCTGACAGAGTTTGTCACCATTGTATCTCTAATTTATTAATAGAAATATCCTTTCCTGTCCAATTCATGTGCATTTTGAATATGAATATTGAATCCATGGATGTATTTAATTATTATACATGGTTGATTATATATGCTAGAATAGCTCTAACACATTTACATATATATGCTTCGTTTGTTTGTTATTGTTGAGAGCAAATTATAATTGCAATTGCATTGGAAAATCTCAACGGGGATCTACTTCAACCGTTTGGAATAAGGTAGGATTCGATATCCCTTAGTGTTAGATTTGCTTATTGGTCTTGCATATTGGGAAGGATTGATTTCTGGTGTCATATTGTCTGTTATGGTACCCCCAATCCATAGGAAGTTTCTCTCCGTAACAGAATTGGTGACTTTGTTGGGGATGTTCCTTGTTTTTCTTTGGGGTTTGGGGGCACAATGTGCCCCGACTTGCTTTCCATTTATCCCTAGTTATGTGTCGCATTTAGTAGTATGTTCATCCATTAACACTCCCCTAGAGTGGTTTGACCATTGGCCTACTTTTTACCACTTTCTTCTCTGTATATGCAGGTTTTTGGCTAAACGTTGCGTACATACATCGGTTTTTGGCTAAAAGTAGCGTACATCCTCCCTTTTGGTTGATTTTGATGTTGTGGGAAGTTGTTGGGTGGGTTGTGAGTGTGGTTGGGTCCTCCTAGGTATTGATGTTGTCCGTTGACTGCTTCTTTTATGACCAGAGACCATTTTTTCATTGATTTTTCTTTGATAGTAGTTCCATTCATTTATCTCCCTTTTTGTTTTGTCATTAGTGCATTAGTCTTTTTGTCTTAGGGGTCTTGCTTGCCTTGTGTTTGATGCTTGCTGGAGAGACTGAGAATTTTAACGAATTTTATTGCATTTTCAAAACAATTATATAATTGCATTATTACTTACATCTAACATATGGATATAAGGAGGTACTTGCATTGGATTGCTTGGATGAGAGTTGTGTTTAGGCTTTCATATAGGAAGGATTGCTTTGGCATTTGGAAATGAATGATTTTTTATGCATCTCATGTAGTGGCAAACCTAGTTTTCTCATTTAGAAAATATTTCACTTGGCATTGTTTGTTAGGTGTGCACATTTATTTCACTGCTGAGTCATAATATCATTAGTTGCATTACCATTTACCTTTGAGTAATCACAACCATTAAAATAAATGCTTAATTAAAATGAATTACATATTTTTCTTTTATAGGGTTTACCAACAAGATTAGGTTTTAGAGTCTTGGAATAGTTCATTGTGAGTCAATTCTCCAAGACTACTAAACAAAACAAGTATGTGTCTATCCAGGTGAGAGAGAGAAATCCTTGGTATAATTAGTGTTTCTCAAGAAGCTCTTCTTACACAGGAGTCAAGCATGAGGCAATGTGAGCAATTGCGATTGGGATAACCCTTGGTCACTTTTGTGAGTGCTGGATATATTTCCAGGATTGTATTTGTATTTGGGGGCCTTTGAGGTATTGATTGGTGTACCCTTGGGGTACCAGTTGTGTTTTCAGGATTCGGGCTTTGCTACCCTGCCCATACGATCGATCCCACCTGCGACTGTCTTCCTAAGCATTGGTTATATTGGGGTGACCTTAGTTTCCTTACCTAGGTATCGAAGGGGATACTTGCAGAGGTTATTCTGTAGATGTCCTGGCCAGGTAGGGGTCGGATAGCATAGTCACTTTATGCGTTGAAGCTGAGGGCCTCTATGATTGGTTACACACCTCCACTTGTAGTGTATGGGTGTCTCTGGCCTCTCCTAGGCGAGACATACCTACTGCGTTTGGGAGCTCATGTATCCTCCCCTTGGCTTGCTTGCATTTTGGATTTAGATTCTCTTAGGAGTGTGCTCTTTGTGCGCTAGTTGGATTTTGGGATCACGGTTACTTGAGTATATTTATGTTCTCTTGATTTCGGGTCCTTTTATGTTTGGCATGCATGATATCACTATTAGTATCCCATCACCCACTCCAGGTCCTATTGCGGACCCTAGTGTTGGATTGGGGGGCACCACAACCCCTTATCTTGCTCATAGATTTGGGAGTGGTCATATCCTATCCTCTACTCCCCTCTACTCCATTTGTGGAGGATTTTCATTCCCTTCATCTGGTCTTAACACTAGTGTTCACCCTCATGGGGTGGTAGTAGATATGTGAACATTGGGCCTACACCTTACATTATTTTTATGTCCCATAGTCCACCGCACAGTTTCCTTTGAATGAAGTTATCATGATCAATCCTTCCTACACCCTATAGATTGGAATCTTTACTAATTGCTTCCAGTTGTTTTGGACTAATATTGTTGTCGTATAGGGTCCATTTTATGTATACTCTCTCCTAGGCTTTGACCGAGTCTTTGATCCGTTCATGCCTATTACATGTATAATGTTTGAACTAGCATATAGGTTAGGATTTCATGTCCGCCTGCATTTTTCATGACATTATGACCGTTTCTTTTTAACCTTAGGTATGAATCCATTCCATAATATCATGGAACCTCCATGATTCTATTAGAAGTGGTGTTGTGTGAATGGTAGAGCTTTCCTATACATGGGTTCCCTAGTTAGATCCTATTTTGCATTTGGTCCCCATGTTGAGATACCTCATTTAGGTTGTGGGAGTCCCTTTTTAGTCCCGCCATGTCCTTGAGCAAGAGCTTCATACTCCTCTTGAACTTTATGCTAGACATTCCCCATAGGGACTCCCTTGTATATATCAAGTTGTAATTGCATTTCACGAGTTTTGCTTGCCTTCTTGAGCTTTATGCTGGCTCCCTGACTTGCGGTTATCAGCCATATAGCTCGATCTTGTCTCATGTCTAGCCAAGTAGAGCCTTTTTATATATCCTTTGCAGTTTGATCATCCCTTTACAGGGAGGATACCTTCCCTCGAATATCGTTATCCTGCACATGTTTCCTTGCATTGAGAATAGGTATGTTCCACTGCTTGGATCTAGCTTTCCTATCCCTGACACTCGTCTCCTCCTAGATATGTACTATAAAGCACTTTTATTCTTTTTCAAGCTTTTCAAAATATCTAAAAAATTTCAAAAAAATAAAAAAAACATAAAAAGTTGAATAGGAAAATATGTTATCTTTGGAAGCAGCCAAGTCATGTCGCCTTCGAACAGAGCACTGTATATCACATTCGTTGGTTGGGTTATTAGTTTGGCTTTAGGAGTTGTACTCGTTACTCTAAGTTTATCTCCATCAACTGGTTATGCTTCCATTCACCATGGAGCCTATGTTGATTCCTCCTGTGTCACAGAGATGTCCCAGTTTGCGTGTCGAGTCCATGCTGCCTACCTCCAGTCACCATTTTCCTTATTCTCTTGTTCGAAGGAAATTGAATCTTGAGTCGGCCATTCCTCAATTGTCCTGACTTTGCATGTCGGCCATTCCCGGTACTATTACTAGTTTGTGCACATATTTTTAATTGAGTTCTTCCACATTATATGGCATTGCTGAGTACCTCGTGTTGCTTAATGGGGGGTGCCTTAATTACCTCCTTCCAGCGGATTCCATTCCATCGACATCAGATCATTTATTCTGGAATAGGAGTCTAGAGTCATTTGAGTGCCTTGAGACTTACAGTCATCAGTGGTAGGTTCTCTCACCATCGATAGTTTTGGGAATATGTCAATGCCCCCTGATCGATGTATTCTTTAAGTTTTTGACCTTAACACATCTATTCACACTTGTTAGATTGCACTCAGTACCTTGATTCCCATTTTTATTATTGGTGGGTTATATTGCATCTGTTAACGGTATACATCAATGACCAGTAATCAGATGATGGAATACTATGTTCGGCCTTGACACATCTATTCACATAGTAGGACATGTACTCGTAGCGGTTTGTGTGGAAGATCTTCCATCTTGGTGGCATTGCATATATGCTACCTCCTTGATCATGCCAGTATTCATGAGATTTCAGCTCTCATGATCATGATTCCAGTCTTTCTAGTATATATCAGATATATTCATCCATTATGGAGATCTTTATCCATTGTATATTGTATGTGGTGATGACCACACATGACACTTTGTATATCATGCCTATTCATGGCCATTATACTATTATGTATCCGTGGTTGTTATATGTATTTGCAGTCACATGCATAGAGTTATCATTGTATCATACTGATGAGTGGCTGGTTCTTCCACCTTGGTCTTCATTACTCCACTTTTGGGATTGACTTTATAATGTATTTCGGTCATCATGTTACCCCTTTGACCTCACACATTAGGGGGCATCTATTATAGCTGATTTTACCACACCAGGTAGATCACACATTTATGGCCTTCCCTGTCCCTCTACAGACTCCTTAGACCCCATGGACTTGTATTATACTTTGATGTTCCAATATCATCCCTAAAAAACACATGTTTATTCATGTACGTGACTTTTAAAGCTATACTCACGTGTACACGTGACTTTTGACCTCAAACCCATGTAAATCGGGATTTGTGCATAAGTCCAAATATTTTTGGAGTTTTCCTCATATGAGTCCGAATCATTTGAATCTTGGCCTTCCAAATGCCTTGAGAATGCTTGGATTCGACCCTCCATTACCTCTTTGGAGTGCTATATAAGGAACCCCTTGGATACATTGAAGTAGGAGAAATTGAAGAGCAAGGAAACTATAGTCCATTGTACCCTCAGCTTTTCTTATACTTGAGTATGCATCCCTTTGTCCCTTGGAGCTCATGGTGTTCTTCCCAAGCTTTCCTTTGCTTTGTGAGCTTGCTATCGAGAGATGGAGGATTGAAGTGGTGGAGGCCCAGGTGGAGGACTCGGTTTATCTGGTTTGCATAAGTGTTGACAGAGTTTGTCACTATTGTATCTCTGATTTATTAATAGAAATATATTTTCCTGTCCAATTCATGTGCATTTTGAATATGAATATTGAATCCATGAATGTATTTAATTGCTTATACATGGTTGATTATATATGCTAGAATAGTTCTAACACATTTATATATATATGCTTTCTTTGTTTGTTGTTGTTGAGAGCAAATTATAATTGCAATTGAATTGAAAAAGCTCAACAGGGATCTACTTCAATCGTCTGGAATAAGGTACGATTCGATATCCCTTAGTGTTAGATTTGCTTACTATTCTTGCATATTGGGAAAGATTTATTTCTGGTGTCATACTGTCTGTTGTGGTATCCCCAAGCCATAGGAATTTTCTCTTCGTAACACATGCATTAATGACAAATATTTGTTGGAAGTTGGAGGAGAAATATTCCATGGAAGACATGGAGACATTTAAGAAATCCATGACAAGCACCAAAGGTAATTTTCTCCAATTGCTTTCTGATAGAGACAATTTTCTTGATCTTTTTGAGTTGTTGCGTGGAGCATTCTTGAAGGATGAAGAGGAGAATTAAAATCTCACACAAGAATTATTGACCACACAATATTCCTTGAAGAGCACTCAATGTACACTCCAAGAGTCCCAGATGGAGATATAGCAACTTCATGAGGAGTTTCAAATATTTCACCTACCCTCCTACACACCATTCATCCATGTTCACAAGGATGATTGCATTCCTGATCATATGGAGGAATCTCATGAGATGGTGGATCATAAGATGCATTTAGTTTTGCATGTGTTGTAGGACTGTGCATACAAGCTTGAAGAGAACCAAGCACTTGATCTTTTCCAGAGAAAACTAAAGTTGTTTTCTGGAGAGAGTCTCTTCTCCATGGAAGATTTAGATGATCCCACATTGGATGGATCAACCAGTGATGAAGAAGATGCAGCCATAAGATGGGTGGATAAGTATTTCAGAGAGTTTATTCAAATTCCTACTCACACTTATATTTCAGCCACATCAAGTGGGGATGAAAAGTGGGAGAAGTAATTTTCCTTGTTGGTGCCACATGAGGAGAAGGAGGCTCCCATAGGTGTTCAAGACGACTTGAGGGATGCACCATTACCTTCTCAGTATAAACATAGGCACATATTGCAACCACTTGGTACGATTCATCCACACATGGATGGGATAGGCAGATACATAACATAGATGAAGAATGTGGGAGATAAAAAGTTTAATTTCTGCAATAAATTTTGTGTTGTGACTGACATTGTCTTGACATATGGGCAGACACAAAGATTCAATTTGGAGCCTTTGGATACCTTCCATACACATTCACATCAGGTGCATTCTAATTTTTTTTATGCTTGAGGAATTTTGGGATGTATATGATGAGTTCCAAGCACATGGACATTTCCTGAGAAATGTTGATTTTTCTCATGGAAGGAGTCCTCTTTCCAGTGAAGGGTCAGAAGAACTCCCTTGTGTTGGACCAACCCATGATGGGTTTGATGCATCCACACCTTTGGATGACACATTTTGTAGGGAGTTGGTTCACAATATTTGATCCAGGTGGATCATCTCAAATTCGATCTAAGTAAAAGTTTTCAAAGTAAAAATAAAATCTTACAAAATGAAAGAGCTCTTCAGTAGCTTTCCAACAACATTCGTTTCAAGTGAAACGACCTCTAGATGAAGAAGTTGTCAGCAGTTGAAGTTTCGATACTGAAGATTAAAATGGTAAAAATGGTAAAAAATATGGTTAAGTTGTGGTTAGAAAAAATATGTGGTTATTGATTAGAGTTCGTGGAATTTGACCCATGACCTCCAAGAGCGCTCATTGCCCTAACCCATCCCACCTAGCCAACACGCCATGTGATGTTCCTTGAAAGCTATGCTATAAATATTATATGTAAGGTTGATTCAAGTTTAAGTTTGAAAAGAGGGGGAGGTTGAGGGCTCTCAACCCCTTACCAACACCGAGGCCCCCTTGGTATCTAAACTATATTATAGACCAACTATATATCCGCACCTTAACCTTATCAAATTACCATATCACATTAACATGGAGCATTACCATATACCATAGTCCAAACCGTGGAATGAAATGTGTGCTACATCATAAATCTTAACCAATCCTTTGCATCAAACAATATCCAATGCGCCAACCATAACCATATCATATCTTAAACAATCCTTTGCATCAAACAATATCCAATGTGCCAACCATATGATAATGTGGTTGATATAATATTTTCCACCATATAAAAAAACAACGAAGCTAGGGGAGAGGCCCACGGGTTTGATCAAGGGACCTCTGCCCTATATCCCTCTCACTCTACCAACGCGCAACTATGTTGAGCCTTGATTGCATTTGGCAAGATATTATTAAATGTTTTCTACGCAGACTTTGGTTCAAAATGGGCACGTGGCCCATGGCTCGCACCCTTCCATAACCAATATTTTTAATGGTGTAAGCTACACTCTTGACCATTTGCACCTGAAATCCGGTGCATTTTTTTAGGCAAAACCTGGTGGAAATTTTTCAAATGGTAGTTTTCAGTGATTGAAATTGTATAATCCGGGTGCCCCAAAGGTAATCGAGGTTCCTGAATCCATTTATGTAATAAAAATTGCAATTTGAACACTGAAAATATCATTTTCAACAACAAATCATGTTACCGGATTCTGACCAAACTCGCCATGAAAGGTGCAAATGGTCTAGAGTTTATCCAACTCCATTTTTAACTTATAAAAGCCACGAAAATTCCAACCACAGAGGTCAAGTTCGGAAGGACAGTAGTTCGGAGTGTGAACATAGTACTTTTGCAGACATGTACATGCACAATTCCCAAGGAGCAGAGGCCATTAATGGGCATATATCTTAAAGCAAAATCCATACACACTTAGTGCTATTTTGTCTTATTTGTAGAGGTGTGTCTCGTTTTGCGTGCCAGAGGCGATCTCAGGAACATATAGGCAAGTTTATACTCATTTTTCTTGATTTTTCAAGAATAACACAATGGTGTTGTTTATTTATTCTTTTGACAGACATAATTCTGAAGTGTTCCCAGAACACTTAATTGTAAAGCTTTTTGAAGACGAATAGATCAACCTTTCCATTTGGAAGTGGCCCGGATACATAGCCCATGAGGGGTGAACTTCGTTATCAGCTGTGTCTCTTATTCTAGTTTGAATTTCAATATTTATTTTCTTTGTGAATGTTTAAACTCATTTCAATTTTCTGTTGATAATCTTGTTTAAGGAATAATTAACATTCAAATTCACATGTATTTATATGGTTAAAAGATCTTAAAATTTTAGATCAGGTTAATTTCAGATTAATATTTTAGTCCACACTTATGTTTCATCCAACACACATAGGGATGAAAATTGGGTGAGGGGATTTTTCCTATTGATGCCACATGAAGAGCAAGAGGCTCCCACATATTTCATTGATGACTTAATGGTTCAGCCATGTGGTATGAAAAGTGCACCATTCCCTTTCTATGTGGACAAGAAACATCAGAGGAATCTATTTGATGTTTTCATCATGAATGGTTATACATGGAATTTCCACTTGAGTCAATTTGGTGGGACAAGCAGCAGAGTGTTGAGTTTTTGCACTAGAACAAAGATAGCAGATGAGCTTCCAGTGTGGTTGTATGATTTTCACAACCTCATTCTCATCCTCTACAATGATAAAATTTTGTTTTTTACTAATGGTTGGAAGGAGGCAGATAAAACCATGGGATCATGGAATTCTTGGGAATTACATATTTCCAAACGGGACAGCAACAATTGGGTCCTTACAGAGGAGACAATGGGATCTAGGAATTCTACTCAGTTACCTTAACTGGGTTGACAATTTTCTTAAAAGAAGTCGTCATTAAATAAATGACTATGGTCAGAGTGGTGCAATAGATACATGGTGGAAAAAATTTGTAGCACTCTAGAGTGCTTTTGCTTGAGGACAAGCAGAATTAGGAGGGGATGACTATCATATCCCCACATTTTGATCACCAAAAAGTGTTGACCATGATAAACACCTAGGGGTTCTAAATGATATTATTTAATTAGACTAGAAAAAAATGCTAAAATAATTTTGTAAGAGGCTTATACTAACTTTGATTAGTTGTCATTTTTAATTATTATGCAATTAATTATATGGAAAATAAGTTGCCATTAACACGAGGGCCGCTTGGGCAAGACAACTTGCCAAGGAGGAAATAGAATTTGTCATAGGACTAACAAAATCCAGGAAAATCTATCAGAAACAAAAGAGGAAACTTTGGACAAGGTATGGCGTAGTTTCCATTTGGAGACTTAGTCACAAAAGCAGACAATTCAGAAAAAGTTTTCATAAAGAAAAACAACAACTCTAGGGTGCAGTGACAAAAGCAGGTAGGCAAGAAAAGTTGTCATAGGGAAAAGCAACAACTCTCGGACAAATCGGGGTGTAGTTTCCAAATTGGATGGAATATGATGACATGGAAACATCTCAATGACACCTACATGTTAATTTTTCAAGGAGGGCGCATCATGTGGCTAGGGTTAGGCTTTTAGCAAGGGAAACTTGCTGAGCAGGTGATTGACTTTCCCAACAAGTCACCAGAATTTTATAAAAAGAAACAGGGAGCTCCATTACTCAGTTTGGATGTTTATTATGTTGATGTTGATGAAGCTAAGGCTTCCTTGTTGAGTTTTTTGCCTCAGGTTCTTGGGAGATGCTCCCCAAGGTTCTCATTCCCTCTCTCCTCTTCCCCTCTTCTCCCCTTCTCATTGCAGGTTACACTGGAGCTATGGAGCAGCCTCTCTGAGTTGATTCATGATTTTTTAGGAACCTCCATCCTTCCATGACTGTATATAAGATGTCATTAACATGTCCAATAGTTTTCAGTATCTAAGGGTTCAAACCTCCATGTCCTTCATTGTATTATGTCTTTAAAATACAATATAATGATGGACAATGTTGAAGAGAGTGTTATAGTTCATTGATGAGAGTAATTTAAAGTTTATTAGATATAATATGATATCATAAACATTCTCTGCAAGTTTTATTCCAACCTTATTCGAAATGGTTGATATTTACTCATTTTAAGTCAACCTAGTCTAGATTTGCATTGGAAAGTGACTAGTTTTGTTGTAACTTTGGTATTTCGACTTATATGACTCCAAATAAAACCATTTTTTTTTTCGGATAAGTCATTAACAGACATATCTAAGTCCCCCAAGTCCAAAATAGAGAATTCAAATCACCCTTACCTTGTTTGGAAAGGCTTGAAGATGGAGCTAGTGAGCTTCCTAGTGACCTAGTCTCACCTTTACAACTTGCATAATCATTTCCCTTACCTATGATATGTTATAAACCTTCATGAACCTCTTATTATTGTCTCATAACCTTATAACATAACCTTATTCAGTTTATACAAGCCTTTGGTTGTTGGATTTGACAAAGTCTTCTCGGTTTCATGGTAAGGTGACCCAAAAGCGTGGGAGTGAGTTTCAATGGATGTTGATTCCGAAACATAAATGGTCCCTTATATAAATGTGTTCGGGAATCTACTTTATCAGTCCTAAAAGTGTCCTTGATTTCTCTTCATAACCCGCTACCCTGTTTGCAAAAGTATCAACCACATTTCTAGTTTTTGCCTAGTCTCAAGGGCTTTCTGATTCAGTGCATTTTTCATGTAATATTTTGTATTGAAATTATATCAGAGATAATCCTCTGATCTGATTACAGATCGGGGACATTACAGTAATATCAGAGCTCTGAGTTCATTTTGATGAATCCTTTCAGCTCGAGTCATTCCAATCAAAATTAGTAATTTCCTAACACCTAATTTGACAATTTTATGCATTAAGTCTTTGTCTGGAGTTGTATCTTTGAGATTTGATTCATGGATACTACCCCCCCCCCCCCCCCCCCCCCCCCCCCCCCCCCTTGCACCTTCCTCCCCAGTTTTAATTGAGTCTAAATACCTAATTGTAACTTTGATTAATTGGACTTGTGAGCTTGGATGTTTCCACAATGTTTAAACATGGTGTTGTGCCTTCTGGAAATTCACTGTGTAGAGAGTTTAAGAATGATCGACATATTTTGGGTGGCACCTTCCGATGGATACTGATGATGAGTGGTGGTGCCACTCATCATCAGTATCTGTCTGAAGGTGCCACCAAAACACGTAAATCATCCATAAAATCTCAACACAATGAATTTCCAGAAAGCATAACACCATAATTAGATTTATGTTTTTACTTCACTTTTGTACACTAATTAAAAAATAGATATTATGTTAATGAACTTCTAGTTAAAAACTTAATAATAAAATTTATTTATTTATTTTTACTATTTTTTATTTAACTTAAAATACTATAATTATTAGAAAAATAATTAATTGAAAATTCCTTTGGATAAAGATAGTATTTAATTTTCTAAATCCAAATTGGTCAAAGCCCTGTTAACATTTATAAAAATTACCCAATCCATAAATATTATTATATTTGTGAGAAATAAATGACAATGACTTTAACCTGAACAATAATATTGTTTTTTTTTCACACGGATAAGAGGTGGTTCACCATTTGTTAGAGGGCTAATCCACCTGTCATAATGTCATATCAACATGGGAATCGAGAATACATTCATTCTTAATTCATATATTCATAGTGGCTCAAGAAGAGCATACATGTCACTTATAAGAATTGAACTTGGGTAGAGAGGATAACATTTATTCCTCCCAAACACCAAAGCTATAACCACGGACAATAATATTGTTAAACACGTCAATAACATTCTTTCCATATTTCATATAAAAGTGTGTAAAAGTACTTTATTTAGATCCCGCCCATTGAAAGAATAATGAGGATTTCCATGATAGAACCTTTTTCCCTCTAACAATCTCCATGATAGAGCTCTAGGAAAGTGGCACGATTTCCCTTTAACCATTTTGAAAACTAACACAAATACAAGGAATCCTAAAGTCATAAAACAATGAATGGCGTACTCATAGTGAGCCCTCCATTCCACTTTTAAAACAATGAATGGCATACTCATAGTGAAACCTCGATTCCACTTTTAAAACAATGAATGGCATACCCGATTCCACTTTTGAGAATATATACATTGAAACATAAAGAGCCATTTTCTTGGATTCAAAGAAGCACTTATAGATTTTGAAAAATATGTGTACAACTTTTTTATTAACTACTTTTGATTTTACAAATACTTTTAGTGTGGAATGCGATGCTTTGGGGATTGGGATTGGTGTAGCTATAATGCAAGAAGAAATGTTCTTTAGTTTTGAAAGCCATTAATTTGAAAGAAAAAATTTACTCAAATCAAATTATGAAAAAGAAATATTAGTCATACTGCATGCAATTAAGAAATGACACCCTTACTTAATAGAAAGACACTTTAAGGTAAGAATATATCATGATAGTTTTGAGTACTTCTTGAAACAACAATTATCGTCAAAAGATCAACAAAATTGGGTTATAAATATATTAGGTTATGACTGAAAATATCTAAAAAAAAGAAAACAAATGTGGTGGTCGATGAACTTTCAAGAAAAGAAGATGACACTGAGGGTTTACTTTGTGTTATTTCAATTAAGAAAATTGGGTAGAAGAATAATGACATAATGGAAACAAGATCAAAAGGCATGCAATATTATTCAACAACTACAAGAGGACCCCAATTCACTAGATAAATTTGTGTAGAAGAATGATTCACTACTGTAGCAAGTTCACCTATATTTATGTAAAAACTCTCAACTAAAACAGAAGATCCTTTTGGAATCACAAACGTCTCCTATAAGACGACATTCAAGGTTCTTGAAAACGCATCACAAGATCAAGAAGGATTTATTCTAGGAAATTCTTAAAAATGATGTCCAAAAGTTTATGGTGGAATGTTTGGGTTGTCAACAAAACAAAGGAAAGGCAATCAAGACACAAGGTCTTTTACAAACATTAGCCATACCAAGTCAACGTTGGGAATAAGTCTCAATGAACTTTATCACAATTCTAGCAAAGTCAGAAGGAAAGACTATCATCATGGTAGTGGTGGATCGACTCACAAAGTATGCCCATTTATACTCTCTTTCTCATCCTTTTAAAACAAGTACAGTAGTTGTGGAATTCATGGAAATAGTTCTGAATCTACATGGAACCCCAAAGACTATTGTAGGTGATTGAGATCCAATTTTTATTGGTAATTTTTGAAAGGAATTATTTTCTTGTTTAGGCACTCAATTGGCTCACAACTCCTCTTACCGTCCTCAAACTGATGGGAAAAATGAGGCTGTGAATAAATGCTTAGAAGGGTATCTTTGTTGCTTTGCATATGATAAACAAACACAATGGGTCAATTGGTTTCCCTTAGCAAAATGGTGGTGCAACACATCTTTCCATACTTAATAAAAAACGTCACCATTTATGACACTTTATGGCTCTCATACTCCTTCCATCACATCATCCTTGAAAGAGAAAGCTAAGATTCAAGCAGTGGAGGATAACATATAGCACCAACACGTAATTCTCCAATTATTAAGGCATAACTTGGTTATAGCACAAAATAGGATAAAACAACAAGCATGTCAACAACATAGTGAAAGGGAATTTGAAGTAGGAGATTGGGTATTTTTTAGGCTACAAGCATACAAACAAATGTCTTTCAAGTAGCAAAAGAAGGACAACGAATTAGCACCAAAGTATTATGGTCCCTATAAGGTGTTGCAAAGGATTGGAAGTCTGGATTATAAATTGGAGTTACCGTCAGTCACGTCTCCGCCCCTCTACTGGAGAGAGGAAGCGATTACAGCTGCTATCTAATGTGGGCAACTAGCCCCATAAACGTAAACATAAAATTACATTGAAGTAAAATATGCAACTATGCATTGTCTAACATCATTAATCAACATTATAGCGGAAGCAAACATACATTCAACATAAGGAGCATGTTTATCATAATTCATATAAACAATACAGTTGCATGGGTAATTACACGAGAATACTTATCTTCGAATGAAGCTTCCTGCAACCAGCTATGCCGCTGCAACATTCCTCCCAACCATAGGCTAGTGTGCTCATCGATCTCTCAGCATCATTGCCACCCCCGAGCTGGGCATGATTCCCAAAGGAAAATGAAACTAAGTAGGCTCACCCATAGCCAAAGATATGTCAAAACTCAGTCAAGCCAAAGCTATGTTTGGGTTTATCAGACTGCCGATGGGATGGAAAGGCTTGTTTGCAAAGCTAGTGAGCTCAACCATAGAGCTATGGACACCTACACAAGATCTAACTTGGATTTCCCAACACATACACACCCAACATAAGGAATCATCCCCTTCTCTGTTGTACAATCCTTTAGGCTATGCATTCCCTTCCAGTGCTATTCAGGATGTGCAGTAAGGAGTAATCAACCCTCAAGATATCTCAGTGAGGTTCCTCATGCACTAGGTTTATCAAGCAACTTACCTCTTCCACTCCTAACTGGTTCAAACCAAAATAAGGTGCATAACAGTTCAGACCAAAACAAAAATTCCCATAACAGCAAAAAATTTCATTTGCTGGGAAATTTACAACACGTGGGAAACCAAAAACGAATTTCAGATGGGGGGAAATACTAGGGGTGAGGAAAACGATTTCAGAATCGTTCAATTGCTCCACAGAGGCAAAATTGACCTCTACAAAAGACCTAACTTAGTAAATCAATTTTAGAAAACGGCTATGGGGATTTCAGGGCAAAAACGGCCTCTACAAACCCCAAAAACGTGAATCTTCTTTACCCACAAATTTTGAGGACGTTTATGGAATTACAAGAGCCAAAATGACTGCCATAAACTCCCAAAACGAAAATATTCCTTGCCCACTTGCTGAACAACACCAAAACGGATTTTTTGGGCATGCAAGATGAGGAAAATTAGCAAAAACATGAGGGTAAATCAGCTCCCAAGATTTCCCTGCATGAGGAGATGAAGGACATGGGTGTATGGCCAAATGGGCATGCATTTTGGGTGTTAACTTGCCCCAAAAGTCAAAAACGTTTTTCCCCAAAAATGGATTTTCCCCAAATTCAAATTTCCTGCCCATACTCTTCCCATCCCCATGCAATAACTACTTTAACTAAATTATGGCAGAATTAAATGATTGGGTGAATGAGACAAGAAATGTAGTTGACTATTCCATGGGTTCTCCCTTTGACGTTTGGCTTTTCCCCATTGGCCCCAAAATTTAAATACCCCCCCCCCCCCCCCCCACTTATCCTTAGGAAATCATGCCCCCATCTCATTATTTGTTGCATAGACATAACTGGTTGTGGGTATATTAATTAAAATGCATATTTACATGATGCCAAAATTATAATGTGCCGGCTAGCACAAAATACCATCGGCAACAATTTTAATCGCTAAAACATAAAACATTAAATCGATGGTGGGGCTTTTTCCTTTAGCTCCACACCATGATTAAATACAATATAAACATTATATACATTTTTAATGCAAACAGGGTCAAAACCGGGGTGTTACATCGCCAACTTCACATGTACATTTAGTCCTCCATGTTTCTTGAAAAAAGGTAATTGACGACAAAATCTCAGTCCATACTATTTACCAGAAATTGATGAATAAGGTAAATTAATGCGAAAACCTGAAACAATCATTGATAGAAGGATCAATAAACAACGAAATTGATAAATTATTGAGTATCTCATCAAGCAAAAAAACTTGCCAATAAAAAAGGCAACATAGGAAAACAATATTTTTTTTTAATATTTATTTATTTAACTTAAATATTATAATTAATTGAGAATAATTAGTTGCAAACTCCAAAGATAATATTTGATGTTTTAAATCCAAAATTGTCGAAAATTACTAGATTCATAAATATGATAAAATTTATGATAAATAAATGACAATGATTTTAATATGAACAATTTAGCATTTGTGAAAATTACAAAATCCATAAATATGATTGTTTTTATGGTGAGGAATTTGAAAATAACAAAATCCATAAATATTATATTTTTTTATTAAGAGGGATTTACATAGTTACCCAATAAGTATTGTTAACTACGTCACTGTATAGCAAGCTTTGTGGGCTAAGGTCAACCAAATTATTGGAGAAGGTTTCCACTAAAAGTACGATCACCATCACAATCATACAAAGACAAATATATGTTTTCCATCCAATCCACATGGATTTAAACCTAAACTTTCGTCAAAATAACCATCAAACCTCACTATTAACTCTACTTTCAAATTTTACAAAAAAAAATATAATAAAAAATATAATAAATAAATGACAATGACTTTAACCTAAACACTGATATTGTTAAAGAGGCCAATAACATTATTTCCTTATTTTATATGGAAGTATGTTAAAGTACTTTATTTTGGAACCCAACCATTGAAATAATAATGACGATTTCCATGATAGAACCTTTTCCCTCTAATAATCTCCATGATAGATCTCCATGATAGAGCTCTAGGAAAGTGGCACGTTTTCCCTCCAACAATTTGGAAAGTGTTAAGTAACACAAATACCATGTGATCTTCCCATCGTGGGTCTAAAAGGAATCTTGAAGTCATAGTGAGCCCTCAATTCCACTTTTAATAAGTCTTCAAAGCAAGTCTTCAACATGGAAGGGTCATATCCCATTGAACTTTGACAAATGAGATTACAGCAAATAAGCTTAGATTTGATGTCAATAGTCTCACATTGATTTTCAAAATGAAATGATGGTTGATGATAGCTAAATATGTTTTTATTTTATTATTTTTATAGATAAATAATTAAATGGTGATTTTTTTTTGGTGAGGATAGTGATGGTTGAAGGAGTGACTTATAGTGGTGATATCTTTTATATTATTTTTTATGATGAAATAGTTTTTTTTTTAAATATCCAAGTCAATGTTTTGTGTGTTTATAATTTTTTTTTAGAATTTTGGTTAATATTTTATCAATAAGATTGTATTACAAGTTTTTGATCATTTTTTTTTATATTTAAAAAAAATGTTATTTAATATTTATAAGAAAATAAATAAAAAATAACACATATTTATAAGAAAATAAATCAAATATAACACAATTTATCTTGGTAACATCAATTAACAAGTCTAACCATCATTCTCTTCCTCTAAATAACTTAACCTATCTTCTAACTAAGGTTTTATATCCAATACATTTAATTGCAATTAATATCATTTCCAACTAATAAAGTAAAACCGTCCAAAAACAACAAAACTTGTTGTTCCATAAAAATATTATTGCAACATTTATATTATCACAATCATCTGATCATACTAATACAACATAACATAAGTGTACTACTAAAACTTCATGACTCATCCTAAAATTAGTAAGCTTGAAAGGAACCATCAGAGACCAAACAACGATCGTAAAATTCTTCATGGAAAATGATTCCTTCACATTTACCAATGGCCTTTTTCAATATGCTATCCACCTTAGCATTAAATTACATGTAAATATGGAAAAACAACAAATAGTGAAAAGTTTTTAAACTCCTTGATCCTAGACTTCCAAAAGCCCAAAATGATCACTAGTAGATGAGCTTTATTTGTTGCCCAGTACAAAATGACCCAAAAGTCCCCATTCACATGTAGACCACTTACATGTGCATCCAAAATATAAAAACATACAACTTAATAGTGTATGCAACGATATTAATTACATTTACTAATTTATTATTAAAAGTAAAGATATTTTTGAATTTGTAAAAACTAGTGATTAATAATTATTAAAATAATATTTATAAAATTTCTCAAATAACTTATTCCTATTGATATTTTATAAAAATTCTTTAGATTTACAAGAGTTGTAAATAAACCAAGTGAATATTGCATAAAGTGGCTAGTCTCAAATATAAAAGTTGATAAAGTAAATCAACTCTAAGTTGAATGTAAAAATGACTTGGGTTCTTTTTGTAGGTTGGTTGGTTGGGGTAGTTTGTTGGAGATGTCCTTGACCAGGTTCAAAACCCATGACCAAATGTACATGACACCTACAAGAGTGCCATAAACTTCAATTAATGAAAAAGTAAAATGAGAAAGTAAATGAGAAAACTTAAGACATAATTTTTTCAAACAAATTGTCACATCAAATTTGTCTTTTAAAAAACATTGAAAAAAGAATATATATAATTGGAAACATCAAAATCAAAACATCATAAAATGACAACCACCATTTTTTTTTGTCTCTGGAGTCGTAATGTGGCTAAGTTGTTAAAAATGATAGTGAAAAAACCTCTTAAACCAAAGTTTTACTTCAGTAAGTAATTTATTTATAACAATTAACAGTCTTCTAGTTAACAAGAGTTGCAAAAGTTCCTCATAATCCATATTTTTTCTCAATGGTGTTGAATTGTCCTAGTAAACATCAACAAACAATTCTCTAAGGTAATAAAAGATATTCATTAAAGAATCTTCAAATTTGTAGAAATGATGATTGATTATAATGGATTTTGCGATAATAATGGCCCAATGAATAGGGCACACATTTTTTGGAACCCCCATGAAGACCTAACACAAGGGAGAGAGTGGAGTCCTTCTAAACATTGTCATCTTCCAATGTACACCTATCTTCTAGTTGTGACTCAAAGAATCTCAACCACTAATGGATCGAAAAGATCCCTCTCTTATCTTTTATTGTATCATTAACAATGTAGACAATATATGGGCTCTCTACCTCCAAAGCAATAGAAATCCTAGAGAGGGTTTTCAAAAATTGTTTATTATGACCCTTTTCCTATTGAAACCAATAATTTTCGTCTAACATTTCATAAATAGTTGAAGAACATATTTTCACTTATAAATATTTGAATATTTGTCCAAATTGGTATGCATCCTTTGACCTTCATCCACTTGTTAGAATTGGTATTAGTTACATAGAAATATAATAAAGACAATCATTTAGGGTGATAATGACAATACCAAAAGTGGCTTCATGTCATAAACGTAGCTAAACTTGTGACAATGTGACAAATTTAACAATGACCCAACACCATCGTTCTTTGGACTAAACTCATTAGCAATAACCAATGCTCGCTCCTTATTTCTCAAAGACAAATATAACCTCTTGAAAATGTTTCTATAATATGATTGTAGGTTAATACCTATCCTTAACATAGACAAAAGTAAGTACAAATCACTCCCTAGTGATATCTTCATCCAGCCCTTTCAATAAACTTGGATAGCATCCACAATGGCCTTCAAAGTACTAAAAGCCCCATAACTTTCATTCTTTGGTTTATTTACATAATTTGTTCATGTATTCATACATAGAAGTAGAGTCCATTTGTCCATGAGTCCCTTCTCTTGTGAATGTTTGCTTCAATTGAGTAGTAAATTGTGTTGTAATTGGTTAGTTTTTTTATTATTATACAAACTAACCTACATAATGTATTTGTTATGTGTTTTATGTTTTTTTTTAAATAAAATGCTGCATATATCCATTAAAACACATAAAATGTGGATTTTACCCCACACAGAAAAAAGTATCAGAGTAGATACCATAAACTATATAAAAATGAATATTCCCTTATCAATAAAAAAAACAACCACATAAGACCAACCCAAATTAAAGATTCATAAAGTGCCACATATCCAAAGGTAGAAACAAGTGAACACATAACCATCAAATAACTAGCCAAAGCAAGAAGAAAATTTAGGACACTGTAGGGATCAAATTCACATCAAAAGGATGGTCATTGTACTCAACAGGAGTTCCTTGTCGTTCAATTATCGGATCAAGATCGTCCATGATGGGATGCCATATATCATTATTCTACATGGGTTCTTTAGAATTCTCTAGTTCTGAGATGGCAAAAGGAATAACATGAAAATTTCCAAATTGATGGAAATCGTAGTCTCTTATTGGAGGCTATCTCCACATCTCTTGGTTCTCTCTTATAAATTTCCATACTTTATATTGGTGTTGATGGATACTAAAATCCCGAGAATGAACATATGTGTAGTTGGTTGTCATTCAGATAAGTTCCCTTCTCATGGTATGTGGCATGTTGATCCAATAATCCAATAATAAGCCAGACATGTGAGATACTTCCATCTTCAACTTCTAATCCTATAGATTTATTTGCAAAAGTAAATTGTCACAAATTAGAGAACCTTCCAACTAAGTGACATATGTGTTGTGATTCATGTTCATGAAATACATTAATTTCTTATTTTCCAAAGATATAAAATATAAATAAAAAGCAAAGGAACTATGGTATGAGTTTCAGAGGAGAACTCTCAAGGATCTCAGATTGACGACGATGTTTTGGGAATTATTACCAGACGGAGGAGGGTTGAGCTCCCATGGAGGGTGAATCGAAGGCTGGGGTCTCCCACCCACCCAAGGATCTACCTATTGAAGTACACATCGGAAGTATTCCAGTATCGCTAAAAAAAATGGGAGGAGAGGGATCGAGAGAGTCATAGGATCAACAACAAGGGAATAGATTTGGAAAATGTATTCCCAAGGAGAGACAAGTTCCCAATATGCATATATGATCGTCAAGTCTCAAGGATTGAATCCAGTACATGAAGGACCATGCTCTGATTAGGAAATTTGTTAGTATGTTTCCCTCCGGAAAATCCCTAATCTAGTGGATAAATTCCACTTGGAAACCTAGAGGACATTATGATTTGCAGCTAGGATCGAAAGGGTTTTTCACTATAAGCTTCATTAGTTTATGTTAGTGTTTTAATCTAATTTACTTGATTACGATCTTTTAATGAAATAATAACAAGTACAACAAGATGCATAAGAGAAAGTAGATACACAAGAGACAAATATTTTCACCAGGGAACCATAAAGGAGAAAACCCCGCAAACTTCCTCATAATAGTTCAGTCACAAAAACCGCATCATACCCGGTAATAAGAAGTATTATGTAGTTATATATCTCTCATCCCTGTCTTTCTCTCTCTACTCATGTGAACTTGACTGAGTGCAAGTGTGTATAAATGAGGGAGGGTTCCTCCCTATTTATACCTTTCAAGTGACTGACCTAACACATGACCGGGGCCAATCTCTTACCCTAGAAAGGCCGAATTCTCCTAGAAAGACTCCAAAAATACATTACATGATGTTTCAATGGGGGCTATTGCCCTGACTTACAACGAAGGTTGTACCTCAAGGTCCATACACAATAATGACATCCTGAAAGGAGGCAAACACATCTCCAATGGGGGTATAACAACATACAATAATAATAAGCATCAAAATATCTTCTGAAGTTACAAATACATCAAGAGTCCCTCTTAACTAGGAAGGTATTATCTCTCTCTCTCTCTCTCTCTCTCTCTCTCTCTCTCAGAATCATCAACACATCTGGTCCATTCTTCATCATGGAGTCACCATTGCTACTGCAATGTAATCTTCTTATCATTCATCAAATGGTACTATATGTCATCGAAAGTTTCTACAGATCCAACCCTCTTTCATGCTAGGTGTAGGCCTAGTCCTCATCTAGGTCTTCATCACTTCTTCGAGCAAGCCATTGTGTAGGTACATTCCATGACCCTCATTACATTTCCACTACAATAACTTGTGTTTCCTAACTTCTTCTCATCGTATACAGATCACCTCTTTTGTCTTGCACATAAAAAAACAAAACACACATATCTCACAAAGATCACCTCAAATGCAAACCACTCGCGTTCTATCGACACGGGAACATGTCATGATGTCACCAAGACAATCCTGGACCTACCACTATGTGAGAACCTCCCAAGAGCACACCAAGTGCATTATGTCTCTCTATGGTCAACATGCATTATAAATGTAAAGGAGAACTACCCAGGTCCACATCAAGTGCCTTATGACCTCATCATCTCCATCATGGGAACACACACATACAAGGACTGATTACGTATGAACAACCAATGTCCAAGACCATTTTCTATTCAGACAACCTTCGAGACATATTACGTCTGAATAACATGCGTACCACACCAGAGATCTAATTTACATTCAGACAACCCACAAGACTTATTACATCCGAATAAACTGCGTACCACACCAAGGCTCATATTTACATTTGGATAAACCATCTCAGGATTAATTACGTCTGGGTAACATGCATATCACACCAAGGATTGTATTTACACTCATAAAACCTATAGGAATTATTACATATGAGTAACATGCGCATCATTCCAGGGCCCTCATTTACACTCAGATAACATGTCTCATTTCCCACATGAAATATAATGCATCTGCATCTTTTATTTCTAGCATAGAATCACATCAGGACTAATTACTTCCAAGGATAACCCACAATATTTGCAAGGACTTATTACATCCGAGGACAACGTATAGGATTAATTATGTCTGAGTAACTTGCATACCATGTCAGGGATCTTATTTACACTTGGACAACCTATCTCACCAGTTATGCTAGAACACATCACTCCCTCTTTCGAGGGGTCTTGTTCTGGATCACACCAAGTCTTTCTCTAAAGTACTCGAACTTCACTTTGGCTAAAGGCTTGGACAACACATCGGCTATCTTCTCGTCCGTTTCCATATACTGGAGCTTCACTGCTCCTCTCCACACCATATCCCTGATATAGTGGAATTTGATCTCAATGTGCTTTGACTTGTCATGGAACACTGGGTTCTCTGACATCTTCACACAACTTTGGTTGTTGCAGAAGATACAAGTCGCATCTAAATGGTGATCAAACAAGTCATATAGTAGCTTTCGTAGCCATACTCCTCACAGCTAGCTGAGCAGGAAGCAACATATTTTTCCTCGGTTGTACTCAACGACACACATGGCTGCTTCCTGATAAACTAGGAGATCATGCCAGATCGCCAACTGAAGACCTTGAACTAGGAAGCCCTAGTTTATGTTGCTTCACAGTGCTTTCTTTCAGAGAATCCATGATACCATGTTAGTGTTTTAATCTAATTTACTTGGTTAGGATATTTTTTTGAATTGAATGGCAAGTACAACAAGATGCATAAGATAAAGCAGATACACAAGTCACAAATATTTTCACCAAGGAAACCATAAAGGGGAAAACCCTGCAAAATTCCTCAGAATAGTTCAGTCACAAAGACTGTATCATAAGATGAGAAAACCCAGTAATAAGAAGTATTTTGTAGTTATTTATCTCTCCTCCTTGTCTTTCTCTCTCTACTCAACCGAACTTAAGTGAGTACAAGTGTGTATAAATGAGGGAGGGTCCCTCCCTATTTATACCTTTCAAGTGACTGACCTAACACATGACTGGTACCAACCTCTTACCCTAACATGGCTGACTTCTCTTAGAAAGACTCCAAAAATACATGACATGATGTTTCACTAGGAACTATTTCCCCGAATTACAACAGAGGTTGTAACTCAAGGTCCATACACAATAATGACATCTAGAAAGGAGGAAAACACATCTCTAATGGGGGTATAAAAAAATACACTAATAATATACATCAGAATATCTTCTGAAGTTACAAATACATCAACAGTTTAGAAGCTCGAAATAGGGTTTTGGATGGAGGACCATATTTCTTCTATTTGGCTCGCCTCTTCCTTCGACCTTGGAAATAATGCTTCAATCCAGAAAGGGAAGACATGAGGATGACGTCAATATGGATAAAGTTGTATTCTCTACCAGGGGAATACTTGGATCTAGAGATCTTGGAGGATATCGGTAACACTCTAGGTACGTTCATTAAAATATCAAAACAAACGAAGGCCAGGAGATACATGGCGTATGCGTATATCTGAGTTTATATGGACCTAACAAAATCCTTGCCAGAAGCTATACATATATATTGGGAAGATGAAGGATGGAGGAAAACCATAGATTATGAGAAAATTCCCTTTCAATGTAGGATCTGTCATGATTATGGTCACCTCTTCAGGGATTTCCACCAAAATTCCTCACGACCCTAGCCGAAGTAAAGCACAGATGTGGATGAACAAGGTTTCTCTCCCATATAGTAGAATAAAAGAGGAGCATGATGACATGAAGATATGGAACCCTCCAAACGACTTAGCATGGCCAATAAGTTTGTGATCTTAAAATAACTTGAGGTGAAAGAGAAAACTCTAGAGAAGCCAGAGGCTCAGCTGAAAAACCCTAACTCGAAAGAGGAAGAATTGAGGCAGGGCGAAGAAGTCTAAGCGAGGAGTAGGACACATGAGATGGACACTGAAGAAAACGACGAAGATATGGAACTAGGTAGGCTTGCATCTAGAAGGGATCGAACGGGCTTGTGATGGACAAGGTAAGGGCTACATCCCTTAGGAACAAGTTTCTTTACTACAAAATTCAATAATAAAAGTTAAGGCACATAAGCCCTTAGTAATTATGGCGAGATCTTTGAAGGAAAACAAGCGAAAATTGGGTGATTTGGACAAGAAATCTATGCATAAATCCAATAGAGTCTGTATAGCGGAAGTAGGAGTTAAACAAGTAGAATATGGCCAGTATGCTACCATTAGGGAGACCTTGGGTATCTATCCTATTTTTCATCTGGTTTCCAATGAAGAACATAACATGGAATATATGAGGGCTTAATAGCCCCCAAAATATAATATTTCTGAAGAGGAATATTCGTAAGGAGAAACCAATGGTGATGTTTCTTCAAGAGACTAAGTTCTCTAAATACATCTTGTTAGATTTAGCTAAAAAAAAATTGAGGAATGGTAAGGTATCGGGATTGATGCAGCTGAAGTTGTAGGGGTTTACGGATTTTTTGGGACCCTGCTCAGATTTTCCTTAAAGGCTTTACAATTTCGTATCATTCTCTTTTGGTTGATTTTCATTTAGTCGGCCCATCGATCCGATGCATTCTGACTAATGTGTCTGTCCCTCGTACCTCGACTCTGAAAGAGGGTTTCATCGATTTTCTCCAGAAAACCTACCAATGGGAGAGAGGAAGATGCTAGATCTTGGGAGGGGATTTCAACTTAATCACCTCTCTAGAAGAAAATAAATGAGGCAGGAGAAGGTTGGAAGGGGAGTATGTACTCTTATGGGATGTCATTGAAGAAATGGGGTTCATATATATCTCCACAGGGGAAAAACATTGTACTTGGAGCAATAAAAAGAGAGGAAAGTGACATATTTCCTCTCACTTGGACAGATTCCTAATTTTTGAATCCTTATGGATCTTGGAAGCGAATTATCCTCCCTAGTTCTCCCTGCGACAGGTTCTGACCATGGTCAGGATGTCTTTGGTGGAATGGCCTCAGATCCCAGTTCAAAAAACCCTTTAGGTTTGAACAGTTCTGGTTGAGTCACCCATATTTCAAGGACAAAGTTTTCCAATGGTGGGAAGAGGCCGAATGGGTAGAAGGGAAAAGCATGTACAAGTTCCAAAATAAGCTTAAATCTATCAAAGGTGAGATAAATAAATTGAACAAAGAATAATTTGGTAAGATATTCACAGAAAAGGACCTCCAGGAAGAAAATATGGAACACCTTCAAAAATAGGGGATGACAGAAGGATTCTCTCCCAAACTCCATGAGGAGGAGAGGAGGATCATGGCTTGACTAAAGGAAAGGGGAAAACATGAGGAGCTACTATGGAAACAAAATTCAAGGATTAAATGGCTTCAGGAGGGGAAAGGAACACAAATTTTTTCTGTCGATCAACCATCCAGTATCCAACTTGAAACCGCATCCTTAGAATGGAAAATGAGAATGGTGAGTGAGCGGAAATAAGGGAAGACATTGAGGAGGAACTAACCCAATTATTCTAGAAGATCTTGGAGGAACCTCTCCAGGATAGAAGTGAGGAAATCAACTCGATAACAAGGAACATCCCCCACTTAATCACGGATTCCCGGAATGATTTACTAATGCATATGATCCTTATGAATGAAGTTGAAGAATGTGTGGGAAAAATGGATACAGCTACGACCCCTGATCTTGATGGATTCACAGTAAATTTCTTCCATTCCTTTTTGTAGTTAGTCAAGGATGAGGTTTGGAAAATTGTGGAAGACTCTAGGGAGGCTCAACACATCCTCTCAGCCCTTAACGCGACCTTTTATCTCTCATCCATATATCGAGGGAGGTTGTATCTCCTGACCAGTTCAGACCAATTGCCTTATGCAATGTCATCTATAAGATAATAACAAAATTCATTTACAATCACCTCAAGCTGATCCTTCCTTGCATTGTCTCCCTAAAACAATCAAGTTTTGTGGAAGCGAGTCAAATTATGGATATCATTATCCTAATCCATTAAATTATCCATTCCCTTAAAACTACCCGGACCCATGGAATGATGCTAAAGCTAGATATAGCCAAATCCTATGACAAATTGAATTGGAAGTATCTGTGAGATGTTCTCAGGGCATTTGGTTTTCGGGATGACTAGATTCAGTGGATAATGAAACTTGTTTCGTTGGTTTTTTTTCTCAATCCTCATCAATGGCTTCCTAAAGAGCCTTATTCGACCCAATAGGGGAATATGATAAGGATATCCTCTATCCCCTTTCCTCTTCATTATCATGACATAGGGACTGGGCAGGTTCATCAAAGCCAAGCACGCTAAGCAAAGAATTTGAGGAATTAAAGTACATCCTAGGGCAGAATATCAAACTCATTAACAATTTTGGGATGACACGATGATGATGGGTCATCCTTTAATGCAGGAATCCAGGACCATTAAAAGTTGCTTGCAGAAATTTGGGGCGGCCTCTGTACTAGAGGTCAATGACCACAAATATTAGGTTTTTTTCTTTCACACCCCTCGAATTACAAGTTTCAACATCTGCAAAATTATTGGCTTTTGAGAGAGCTCCCTTCCATCTAAATATTTGGGTGCCCCCTTAGTGGATTCAATTGTTCAGAAGGGATAGTGGTATGAGATTATTGAAAAAATGAGGAAGCGATTGGATAAATGAACATATCGGCCTTTAAATATAGCAAGTCATCTAGTTCTGGTTAAGTATGTCCTTCAGGTTATGTCCATTTACCTATTTTGCAGCATGACAATCCCAAAAGCGATTTTAAAGGAAATCCAAAACATCCAGCGTCCTTTCCTCTGAAGTGGAGGCAATGATTAGAGGAAATGGGCCTTGGTAAAATGACATATGATATGTAAACCAAAAAATCATGGGGGGCTTGTCTTACAAGACCCTCTCAGAATGAATCTGGTTAGTAGGGAAAAAATTTGGTGGCGGTGGCTCACGCATGAGGCAGATCCATGGGACAAATTATGGAATTGCAAGTATGTTGAAGAATGGTAGAAACATTAGCTTATTCATTTTGATGAAGACAAGTGGGGTTGAAACATTTGGAACTTGACTTTGAAGGGTCAAAGATTAATCTAGGAAAATAGTTTTTGGGAGGTTAGGAACGGAGACTCGACACGTTTTTGGGAGGATGTGTGGCAACTGCTTCCAAACCTGGTTGATACCCTGGACACCTTGCATCTCATTAAGACTTGTAAATAACATCACCTAGCCAAAGCCAGGGATTTTTGGGAGCAAGGGGAGAATTCCACGAGATTCAAGAGATGTATTCCAAGCACTGCTTGGGAACAGTATGGGAATGAAGACGAGATCCCAAGGATTTCGGAAGCTCTTCAGGACCGACACATCTGCATACATAACCGAAAAGACAAATTAAGAAGGGGAATGACCCTGAAGGGAACCTTTTCCATCCAAGAAGCTTATACAATTGGAGGAGGATTTACTCAGGACCCAAATGATGCTTGAAAAACCAACTTATGGTCCAAAATCTCAATTTTCGTCTAGATACTATTAAGAAGAAGAATTTTAACCGAAGAAATTTTGGAAAAAATAGGGCTTTACCAGCCTTACCAATGTTGTTTATGCAAATAGGATGTACATACCGTTTACCATTTGCTAGATTATTGCTCATTCCTCGGCTCTATTTGGGACAAGGGTGAGATGGCTTTTCATCGCTCCAACAGAATCAAGGGAAGACTGGATCTCACCCTACGAAATTGGACAAATGATCCCTTCTCAAACGCAATTGTCAATCGAATTTGGATTTTTTACCCAACTTTGTTTTTTGGGAGACCTAGAAAGAGGGGAACTAGTGGCTCTTTAGGCACATATTGCAAAATGAAGCTCAAGTTTGGGAAATGATCCAGTCTATCATTCTAGAAACCATTTGGCTTGGGTCCTGGGGCGATGCGGATTGGAAAGCACAAGGAATGGAAAACCTCATCCTGAGAAATTGGGGTATCGAAGGGCCAATGCAAAAATGTGTCCTCCCAAATAATCCCCTCCTTGGCAGCTCAACCTAGACTCGTTTGGACCCTTTGTCATTTAGATGATTTAAGCTGAAATTTGATAACACCTCCAAGGGTAATCCAGGGTAGTTTGATTTTGGTGGGACTATCTAGGATCATGAGGGAAAGATGAACATCTTTTTCTATGACAAAAATGGACATGATACCAATAATGATGCAGAACTGGATGGCCTTATACATGGTTTAGAACTTTCTCAATGATAGAACTGGATTCCTCTGGTGGTGGAAGGATACTTGTAAGTGGTTATCCATATGGCAGAGCGAATCCACAATGGCATGTCTCACTCCAAGGTTTCGACTAGCTGGTGACTGGAGTATAGGTTGGAGTAGGTAGAAGAGTCGGTTAGCAAGATGAAAGGATTATCCTTCTACCACATGAGACATAATGGAAACAAGGTGGAAGAAAACCTTCCTAACGTAGGTATGAAGGCTCAATAGGTGTGGGTCAGATATGCTTGGGAGGACCTGTCGGATGAGACACTTGCGGCAGTGCGCCAACAATAGGTGCTCAATGATAAATATGGATAGGAGGGCCCGAAAATGTGGAATCATGTGGCGACACATGATCGAGCCAAATGTCCATCGTCCCACTAGTATGATGAACGGGGGAATTGGTTGGATGGGAATTATCCCTTCAAATAACATGACTGGTTTTGTGTGTGATGTTATAGCCCCGATGTGATCGATGGATGGGATTTCAATTCAATGGGTGGCGTATCTCGTCTTTCAAGGAAAGTATTTATGGACAGAAAGGACCATAGGACTCTTAAGCTCAATCGTTGTACACCTGCAATCATTATATAAGTGGACATTTGATTTATATCTTCGACTGTCCAGTGCCCATGCAACTGCGTGGTAATATTTCCTCGCTTTGGATGCAAAGGTGGTGGTTTTTAATTGAATCTCTCATGCGTATTAGCAACAATATGGAGCTGGGTAATTCCATGGTCGGGGATAGCAAGGGTAAGGAAACCCATATGGTTTGGGATGGCCATCCCCTAGTCACCCGTAGACACATCACAAGGGATTAGAAGAAATTCACGTGGGAGGAAATTTGTTTTCAACTGGGTCTTCCTTCAAAGGTTCAAGAATGGTTTACTGATATTGAAGCTCACCTATGGAAGCAGTTGGATGAGGGGATGCCTAATTCTGAAAGAAAGGGGATCAAAGAGTGGGTAATGGAACCACAGAATAACGCGAATCCCCTTGGGATTTATGAGAGGACGGTGGCTCTCTTTTACATTATGAGAAAACTCATGGGACACGTTCTATGAGATAGTATGGAGAAAGAGGGAGGGGATGCCACACTGGTCCAATGATGGAGGAGCACCATTCAAAGACCAGCCGCTTCCACCAAGCCCTAAATCCTAGTAGGCCAAGATTAAGGAATATGTTATCAACTATCATACCCAACAATTTTTTAGAATAATCTTATTTGCATGATCAAGAAAAAATTATGTCTGTAAAGCATCACAACCCTCCCATGCTTTATATTTATTAATATAAATGTATCCTTGAGAATGAATGACTTTATTATATACTCACCTAGACAAGAACCAAGGATCTTCAACCAATGACATTTTTCCCTAAACAACCATTGTGGACCACCATAAGCAATGATCATTATAGGAGAGTCCACACCTAAGGATTCCTTATTTCAAACCAACTTGTGCTTGGTGGCTTCCTAGAATTTCCAAATACATTTGGGAATAGAATTCCAAATTATTTGGATGCAACTTAGGATTGTCAAAAGGATCTAGAGATTTAGGTTTCTCTATATCTTCTAGCCATATGGAGCAATATAGGTTAATTGCATTTTCTTAGTAGAAACTTCCATTAATTCTTATCATATATCCCTCTAATGATCCATTTGGCACATATATCTTGGATTTGTGTTCAAGTGGACAACATATTCATCCCCCCTTTCTACCTTAGAGTGTGGTAAAGGCTCCAAACCCTACTGAAGTCCTTATCTCCATTACAATTGGACCACAAAATATTTATTACAAACTTATCGAATTTATCATAGGAATGGGTTGATGGAACTTGGAATGAGGAATAGTATACATGAGTAGCAAAATTTTGATGTAAATTTGGAGATTCCATGCAAAAGATGAAGGATGGATAATCCATTTACCATTTTTTTAAACCCTTAAGAATATGATTCCCATAATTCATTATGGAAATCTCTAAAATCAAAAGGAATACCTAGCAACCATTCATGGATAGAATTAGCCATGCCCATCCTTGGCTTAGCAACCATTTGGGGTCACATGCTACCTCTTCTAATAGCATTATTTTTTGCCCATTTGCAAATTTCAACCCAAAATATTCACAAAACATTTACAACTAGTTCATGGTATTACCTAGGGTTTCCTTCTTGTATGATGCTAAAGAAAAAAAATATATATGCCGTGTCCATTTATGAGCTAACCACCATTTGTCCCAAGAAGGGGAATTCCTTTGATTAGTCATTACACTCTTCTTTCATGGTAAAGATAGACAAGGGATTCCATAGCCAAAACTAATGGGAATGGGGCCAACAGTAACCCCTATCAAATGTACCATAAGAGTCTCATTTATTTAGACTTATCTTGATCGATAGAGAGATGGGTTGAATCATATGAGAATGTATTTCAACTTAATTGACAAAAGGGGGCCAAAACCACTCACCTTTAGCACGACAATGATGAAATAACATTTCACATTGTCGTAGAATTTTTTTGATATCTGTCTTAATTAAACGGACCTCTAGATCTTGTCTCCTTACCCAGTCATTACCTTCCCAATCATTTATTACATTATCTATAATGTATCTTCCTATAATAAACCATATCTTCTATAATATGGTTATTATTGGCAAGATATGTTTCCCATGTAGAAAAAAATATTTCGATAGAAGTTTGTAAGATACATTCAATAGATATGTTATCAACCTCCATCTTGTGATAAGTTCTAGGCCTCCTGAATTTGAAATGAACTTGATCAACCCTTTTTTAATATAGTAGTGTGCAACTCTACACAACTTCTTTGTACACTTTGAAAATATTTGGTCCCATGAATTTTCAAGTGGCCTTATAAAAATCACATGGGAAATCATCCTAGTCAAGTGACTCATTGTTGATATGTTTTAAAGGGTAGTCAACAGTTTCTCCAATATCTTCCCTTGTTTGCATGCTAGTTGTTTATTTATTGGCATGCTTCAATGGATCACATAATTTCACGTTTGCATGGACACCTTTCTTTCCTTAATCATACCTTGAAACTAAAAATCATTTTATAGTGATTGATAATCTCCCTTCCAATTTTTACTTAGTTTGTTGTTCAATCATCTATGGTTTTGAAGGCCTTGATGCATTGCATCACTTCTCTAGAAGTGAGGGATTTAAAAGAATATTTAGTTGGTCCATAATATGTCTTTAGCTAATGTAGTTAGACACAATGTAGTTAGACACTAATTTGGGATCCTCTTTTTTCTATGACTCATCAACCTCAATGATTCTTGCATCTTGGCCACTCTATTTTGAAGTTGCTCATTGAAAGGGATAAGCTACAACATCCTTGACAATGAGTACAAAAATTCCATGATTATCATGTGCTTCTTATATTTATCATTGAAAATTGTATTACATATACTCTCACAAATGTGTTGAACGTTATTTTGGAATCCTCATGCTAAAGAATCCAACCTCTATCAGACTCCTCAAGATTATGAAATAAGGTTCAAAATCCTCTTGATCACTTGAATACAAGATTCATGCTTCAAATAATAGGTGCTCAACACAAACCTTGTGTTTCATGGATCGGTTTTATTAAGGCCTCGAGATAAGGAAAACATAATAAATCATTGATCAGATAGGGTGACTACTCTTAACACCTGAACTAGCCTTCTACCTTCGTAATCATTTTTTTCTGAAACAACATTTCTTTATCCGAGATTGTTTCTGATAGTTGGAAACCTATAAAGTAAAAATATATGTTCAATGACATCAATGAAAGGGGGGTTTGTTTATTAGACATTCGATGAAGTTGCATGAATAAATAAATTGTTGAAGAATTGGTTCAAAGTTGGTCATTGATCTTGCTTTGCTACCTTGCCAAAAGTTCTCAAGCCACATACAAAAGTTAGCTCAATGTTGGGACAAACCTAGAAACTTTCTTCTTCTTGGGAAATGATCATAGATAGAGACAATTGGTTTTTTTTCCAAGGCGAACATAGCCAAGTGAACCAAGATAGCGGATTGTGAATCCACTATGCATAGGTTTAATCCCCATAGTTCTCCCCATAAAGTAAGAGAAAAGAAATGGATTGGATTCAGTTCTTTATCATTTCCATACTTCAGTGAAATTTTTTATCCCTATAATATAATTTCTAACCATACAATATAATAGTAATGATTAGTTGACATGAAATTTTTTATTATATTAAATCAATTATTATATTATATATTATATTCCATAATTATTTGTCAAAACAGTTATTTTGGACTTGATTAATTCTCAGGGATTCATGATTCAAACAACTCTCACTGTCATGCCTTGACTTTTTCACTTGACATGGCATAAAGATTTAGCTTATAAATTGTTTGTGCTTCATGTGCTGATGTCTTTTCTTGCCAAGTTTTGTATTTCAGTGCATGCAGTGCACATGTTTTTTGTGTTTTCATTGGTCTTGGCATGATTGGTTATAAATGGCCTTCTCTACACTTGGTACGAGCTCCTTTGTCTTTTAATCCTAGTGTTCTAATGAGATCTAGTCTCCTGTAAAATCAATATATCCGTAGTATATGATTATATGAACCTGAAAATAGAGCACTCTTAAAACAATACTATAAAGATGTTGAAGGTGACTTGCCTCTGTAATTATGTGAACATGTAATAGATTGAATAGTTACTTGCTGATATCCATTTCACATTGAGATGCACTAGTAGAAACAATCTCTCGATTTGTAACCGGAAATGGAACTAGGTAAACTACTTCTGTAACCAGATCTTGGTAGCTTTTCAAGGTTACTTATGTATAGGTATGGGCGATATCGAAACAAAGAGGCATGCAAGTAAGAATGTTTGGGGTGATGCTAAAATCCTCTCGAATTCCGAATGGACTCTTAATCAAAATGGATTTATAATAATGGAAAAGACACCACAAAAGATAATTTTATCTTAACGTGTAAGAGACCATCCCGGGTTTGTCTTTGACAAGCCTAATTGAGCTTACTCAATCATGTAGTCTAATAAGTTTGAAGTTTGAAACAATAAATATGTTCAAGGTGCTAATTTTTTTTACAACTGAAAAAGCTATACTTTATATTAATAAAAATATATGTCCATCTAATCATGTGTTAAAGGTGTTAATTATGCAATATTAACCATAGAGCAAATATAATCAATAAAAAACCCATAGTTGGTCATTGCAAATAGAAATTAATTATGCTAACCAGTCATATGATGACTATAATATGACAAAGAAGTTAAACATTATGAGATGTGAGTACATTTAATTTTTGTTAAGGGCATTCAATTTAATCGTATAACCAAAACTATTCTCCATGGAACATAGAATATAAATCACCAAAAAAGGGGATGGGTTCGATTTGTTTGAAAACTCATATGCAATGGGAACTATTTAAAACAAGAGTCACGAGGTGGCAATGTCACCGCAATTGTGAATAGCTATTAGCTATTGCTATAACACAAAAACTACATAAATATGAAGTTTTTGCTACAAAATTGTAACACAAAAAAAAACAAATTTTGCCACAGAATTTCTTAGCCATGGAGACCCAAGTTTCATACCCTCAATAAGATGATGAAACTTAAATTTTTATCATAACTTGATATGTTATATAAATTTTTGTTTCTCTTAAATCAGTTTGTTATACCACACTTTTGTAAGACTTTCATAAATAATTATTTTGTCCAATATGTAATTAAATCAAAACTATTTTTTTATGCAAATAAATTCTTTCATAATCAAGAAAACAAGATCTAAACTATATAATTACCTTCTAGTCATAATAGTAACAAACTTGAAAAATACATGTTAATAAATAAGTTCAATCATGAAATATCTAATAATTTATTATTCGATTTGAAAAATAAATCTTCATAATTGAATGATTTATTGAGAGGATAAATCTTAAATTTAATATCTATAATTTTTATTTAATTTGAAAAAATAAATCTTATCAATTTAATGTTTGATTAAGAGAATAAATCTTAAATTCAAGATTACATAATAAATTAAGGATACCAAATATTGACTTATCACATTTCGAATGAAAATACTAATAAGCTATATTCTGAACAAAGTTTGTTCCCCCTATTTCATGAAAAAACTAATAACATAACATGCTATAACATAACATGACATATCTACGAGATGTAGAACAGTTGGTGGCAGGGCATGGTTAAGACGCCCCCTAAGCTGAAAGGTCGCCAGTTCTAATCCCGTCAAATACCAAAAAATCCAACCATGTTAAGGGTTGGTGCGGTCCAGGCCGAGTGCGATTTTCGGGTGATTTTGACGGCTTAGATGCCCCCGGTTAGTGGTTACTTAGCCAATGGTAACCCTGCTAGTCACGGGGGTTCCACCACTTTGCCAAAAAAAAACATAACATAACATGCTATAATATATGTTTGAGTATTGACTAAAATGTCATTTTGCAAAATATAGATGATAACTAATACTTCAAAGTTCAAAGCAAAGCTATGGTGTGCTGAAAATTTAGAAGATAAATGAAAATTAAGATATTACAAGGGGAGTCATTAACCCTACTCTTGAAGATCAAAATTATCTCTCTCTACCTAAAGAAGAAGATCCACATAGCTAAAATAAGAACCAATAGTGAAAGAAGTCGTTGGACCTTTCTAAATCTATAATCTTTGTGAGCCTATGAGTGTTAAATAAACTTTAACTCTCTTGATATATATATATATATATATTTGAATTTTAAATTAAAACAATTTTTATCTATTAAAAATTTATTAATATAAAATCAAAAAGATGGAATAACATATAAGAAACACTTTGTATTTTATCATTAAAGAGAATGGTAAGATTTAGTGTCACAATACTCCATTTCTTTTTATGGTGTCCATCACATCTTTGGAGTGCATGCAAATGTTTTGTTAGCTTGATATAATAAAATTTTAAATTAGAAACCAACACATGCACTTAAGTTAATACATGTATTGGTAGTTAAATAATGAGTTAAAGGTCGCCATATTTAAAATTTACCAAGTAATTAGAAATTGTGCCTGCTAGATATTTCAATTCTACTTCTGGGGTAATTTTGGGATAATTCTCAGTGTGTACCAAATAAACAAGATATAACTAAATACTTTCTCATTACTGCAACTCAAATCTATATTTATAGCCTAACATGGATATTCGCATGAAAACCATCAAGACTCGTTCACAAACATCAGTATACTGAAAGTAAATTTTATAGTTAGATAATGCCCATCAAATGTATCTTATGTTAGACTATCGAATCACCCATTTCTCCTCTTTGAAACGAAACAATAAGAATAATCGCATATAGACATATTTAACGGCTCGCAACCCTATTTTTGTGGAAAAAAATACCTCTACCGGAGACATAAAATGAATTCCATCCAAAAATTCTAGAAAGCCTCCAGTATTGAAGAGACACATACAATCGAATGAGAATGGTTAACCTTTTTTTTCATTATGTATGTATATATTGAAATGAGTCACAATTTTGACATTATGCTTTACAAACGTTATTTTAATCGATTGAAGTAAATCAATAAATAAACAAATATATCCTCCTCTCCCAGGTTGTATGATACCCAAATCCATAAATAATTGTGAGGACAGATCTACAAATCCAAGGGGTTCAGAGCACAAGAATTTACAAATGACAAACTCCAAAATTCATTTCAAATGGCCACTCTCTAATTTTTTTTATTTTGAAATTATCCAACAAATTATTTAATCCTTGGATCCTAAAACATCTCAAGAACTCTTCAAACATATAGCCTCGATACAGAGCTGGATGTTGTTCATTAACCATGGATGCTACAGGAGCAATGAAGGCATCCACTGCTGGGCTAAAGAACGTATGAATTGATATACATGAATCTCTCATTTGTCACAACCTATTTATATTCGAATCACACAAGCAATTTCCATTATCATGAAGTCTTACAAGACAAAATAGAAACTGATGTATATTAGATAGGATCTGTGTAGTCTTTTCTAACTTGTATTAATTGCTCACTCCTGTACTAATAAATATACATATATCCTGTCATAATTGCTCACTCCAATATGAAGAATGCTGCAAAGACAATAATATTCATTATTTAGTGAAGAAAGCATTTGTTTGGCTCGGAATCTCCGTGGTGCGAAAATCAACGGTAAGTTATTGCAATTTAGTTTAGTAGGTTTAAAAATTTACTTATTTAGCGGGAAACACCAGCAAACATTGTCTTCAATTTCTTCTTCATACCAAAATCCAAAATCAACGGTGTCGTCTGTCTCCGAAAGCGCGGTTTCAAACCCTCGGCACTCCATTGGAAACAACCGTTGTGATTCCATTAATATGATGAACTGCATGCCCATTAGCAGTTATGTTCATGTTAGCATATGCATCACTATAGGAATGTCCATTTCCATTGATGGAAAATCCATTTGTTGTTGCTTCCCCCATTTTATATGTTGTTGTTGCTTCCTCATTTTATATGTTGTTGTTGCTTCCCCATTTTATATGTTGTAAAGCTAGAAAAAGTCAAAAGGAAGCAAGCAAATGCTAAAGATGTTGGAAGCACAAAGGGTGAGTTTGAAGACGAGAAAGTATTCCAAAAGAATCAAGAAAAGCTCACAGACACCGACAGTCTCTTATTTCTATATTGTTTCACCATATTTCCATTTCTTACTTTCATACTATTTTTTCATCGTCCATTTTTCTATCTATTTTAAGATGGTTTTCTTTGGCCTTGTTACTGTCACTTGCATGTTACAACAGTCACTGTTGATCTTCTGCAGTTTTATATAATTCTGAGTGGTTAACAGATAAGAGAATTTTGATTTTTTTATTATTATTAATGAAAAAATCAAATTATTTAGATTTTTTTATTTAAAATTTATTTTTATTAAATAAATATTCAACTTAACAAAATAACTCATTTACATGTATATATTATTTAATTAATGGAGATGGGTGGTTAAACCTTATCGATGTCACACATCACTGTTTTCTCATTTTCTTGATGTCCTTGTGCCGTAATACCTACCTGACTGTGGAGCCTTCGCCGCCTCCCATGATGAAAACCCTTTTAAGGTTGAAAGTACACATCATGACTACAAATTAGCATCATGAGAACCAAGTATTTTCCAACATTTAAAGGGATACAGCTGAGGGTTATTAGGAGATGCAAATTAATTAATTACTTACTTCTAATGGAAGATGAGCGCCGGATGCACTAGTAATTTGTGATAGATAAATTCGTCCACTTCCACGCTATGCAACTTTGTGTCTATAAAAATCACCTGTCCGCAAGAGCAAGGAAGCCTTATTGAGCCGTGTTATATCCTGGTAATTGCTCACTCTGGTATGAAGAAACCTGGGAAGACAATAATATTCATTATTTAGTGAACAAAGCATTTATATATATATATAAACATTTAAGCTCATAAATATCTGCGGTACGAAAACCATACTCATAAATCTTAATGCAATCTATCATTGGAAACCTGCAAAGGTTAAGCTTGGTAACCCTAAATATTAAAACAACTTAACACTTTGTACAATTTGATATGCTTGGTCAAAATGTCTTAATGCACTCCAATAGCTAATCCTTCAAATCCACTGCACATTCAAATCACAAAGTTTCTCTGAAATACGTACTGCGGTGCATTTATATATGTACTTTAACTTTTCATTTTCAGGAGAAGGTAAATCCTCAAATCCAAGCCATTGCAAGCGTCACCGAAGCTTCATTATATTTTATTATCTCTGATTTTATGAATCTCTGTCCAAGTTACCTCACCAGCTTTCGCTTTCATGAGGTAACAAAGCACCCCTTAAATCTCAGAGATTTTCTGAATCTGTGTATAGGTTACCTCGCAATATTACGATGCTTTTTCTTTCACGTCCAACGCGTGCATTATACATGCCATAAATTTCAACAATCAATGCCCAAGGAATCCAGAAAATTAAAGAACGAGGTAACTTTGCTCTTATATTTACATATTGGAGGGAGGGAATAATAACAAGGTAAATCTGTAAATGTTTACAGATTTGATGGTAGGAATATAAAATGTTTACAGATTATCTGATTCTCTGTCTAGGTTACCTCGTTACATTTTTCTTTCACGTCTAACGCTTCCATTATTCTTGCCATAAATTTCAGCAATGAATGCCCAAGGCATCCCCTTGGGAAATTAAAGAACGAGGAAACTCTGCTCTTATCTTTACATATTTGAGGGTCGGAATAATAACAAGGTAAATTTGTAAATGTTTACAGATTTGACGGCAGGAATATAAAATGTTTACAGATTATCTGATTCTCTGTCTAGGTTACCTCGCTAGATTTTGCGTTCACATCAAATGACTTCCATTATACTCACCATAAATTTTAGCAATGAATGCCCAAGGAATTCCGTTGGAAAATTAAAGAACCAGGTAACTCTGCTCTTACCTTTACAGATTTGACGACGGAAATATAAAATGTTTACAGATTATCTGATTCTTTGTCTAAGTTACCTCACATATCATATTATTAATTGTCATCACTGCGGCTGTGATTTGAATCATTGTTGACAGATTTACTTTTCGGGAGGGCATGGTTTTTAACATTTTTTAACTTGCAAGATCGTGGAAACCTAGAATATTAATTGTCGTCTCTACTAAAACCAGAAAAGGTTGAGGATAATTATACAATTGATGATATCATCCTCGTTGACGAGTCCTGGGGCACAAAAACCAAGAGCAACATCATATCTCCAAACCAATAGTAATCTAAAAAACTAGACAATAAAAAATAAAAATAATAATTAAATGTTTTAAATATTACCAAACCTTAGTCTAAATTCCATTACATTTAATAAAAACTATTACAAACTCTAGAAGATTGAAAAAAATTTCGATATCTAAATGAATTAATACTCATGAGCAATTCATATATATCACCTGCGGTGACATAATAACTATATCAACATTTAAATGCAACACAATGGGAAATTGCAAATGATATACTCCTTGTGTTAAATGTTTATACATTAAATCTAAATACTACAATCTAGGTTCAATCCATATTAATAAAAAACTTAAATCCATAATCTCTTACTTTGAAATGAGTGAATTGAAGAGTAGTCACCACACGGAGGAAACCATGATAGTATCATACCTAAAATACTGTCGAAATGGAGAATAGTAAGACACGTGGATACATGAATATGGGTCAAGGAATCATGTAGTGAAAAAAAATAATAGAAATTGGGCAAGACTGGTAGTAAAAATGTATATTCTTTGTTTTTTCAAGAATAAAAAGTGTAGTTCCTTGATATTCATTGAATCAAAGGTAAAAAGATACATATCAATGATACTAGGTATCATATCCAACCAAAAATCACAAACAGTGCTCAACAATATGAGCAATCAAAACTAGTCTCCCAGTCAAGGTAAAAAACCACAAACAATGCTCAACAACCTGAGCAACCACAACCACAACCAGGCTCCCAGCCAAAATAAAAAACTAATCCAACTAAACAAGTAAGTGCAGGGGCAAGAGAAAAAATCCTCCAAAAGAGCAAAAACAAACAAAAAGAGCGGAAGAATGCCTAAACCGATCATAAACAAGTTGTCACATTCACATGGAAAAAAACTTGTCATCCAGCAAGTAGCCAAATACAAAGGCCGCTCATAGAATGAAGAAAGTGCACTTGGAAAAATTCAACCACTGAAAATCCACTGCTATTGTCACGCCATACCAGGTAAGAGCAGTAATGAACCAGAATGAACCTCTCCCACAAGTAGGGGAAAAACCAAGCCATCCCAGTCATCGCGGCTGGTGGAGCTCTATGGGTCATCATGCAAGATTTAGTCTTCAATCCATGGGAGTCGTTTGTCATGAGCATTTCGGGAGACAACACTCATAGTGTTGCTCCATCATCATACACTCCATTGTTCGTCGAGGAGCCAGACACATCCATCACCTCACATGGATCCGCCGCCTCATCACTCCAGTCGTTGAGCATACGCCTTCAAACATCGTCATCGCTGTAGGTAAAAACCCCCTATGAGCCATTGCGCAAGGGCTCTGACCCTGCTCCATATGTAAATTCCTCCAAAAGGCTCTCCATTGAACATTCACTAGTAGCCTCCGAGGGAAGAAATTCAAAGAAGACGAAACCCTAGCAGCTAGGGTAGGAACCCTAGCCGCATGAAGCATATCGTTATGCCGATTCTCAAAACCCTCCCTATGCCTAAATGCAAGTTGGATTTTCAAATTGTGCATTCTTAATATAATGAACACGTATTAATATATTTTTTCCGGGAAACCTATCAATATTTTCTCATATTTCATGAATGGTAAGGGTGGTAAACCGCCGGCTCCCTAGCATAAGCCTAACTCCAAAGGACTCAAGGTTTGATCCTGTGACCTTTCCTCAAACCAAGAAAATGTATGCGCGCCTTACCAATTGAGCTAACCCTTGAAGTTACGTAATAATATACAATAAAAAAATGATAAAAAACAAATTCATAAACAAAGAGGATACTTACCTACCACATTCGCCATAAGTTATACCGTTAAACATATTTACCTTGAAAAAAGGCCAAGCCAAATAAGAGCTCCAACCTTTTATTGACCAAAATACAAAAAACAACTTTTTTTTATTAAATTACCTAAAAACATGTGTAAAAAGTAATTAATTTTTTTGTTAATACATGAATCTTATAATCCCTACCTACTGCTCTTAGCAAAAAAACCTAATAAACCTCTCAATAAATAATAAATCTCTTCACATTTTATGTTCCTACCCATTACTAACTATTAAACAAAGATTTTATGCCATGTTTCATTCAATTTAAATCTTATAAACCTCTTCACAATTTATGTTCCTACCCATTACTAACTATTAATAGATTTTATGCATGTTTCATTCCATTTAAATATTATATTGAGTTACTCTCGTTCTCTTAAATGAAGATTTATTGTCCTCTTCTTCTCTTCCATTTGAAGGAAACAATCATCGTCCTCAAAGCTATGTACCTTTTTCCAATTCGAGAAGTCATTTTGGAAATCGGTATATATTATTATTTAAATTTATTTTTGAAGTTTAAAAAATCAATGGATAATGACTCTTACATGGTGCATTTTAGAATTTTTCCCAATAATATATAATAAATATGGTTTAATGTAACATGTCATGGAATTGTTTTTAAAGCGTGTTTAGATGTATTTTAGTGTATCATTATCGATCATTTTAATTATAATAATATATTACTTTCGTTTGTTTGAAAAGAGCCGTGGAGATGGATACATACAATAAATTAAAGATGAGTATTATTTTTTATTAACAATTTTATGGAAAATAAAAATAATAATAAATAGCAATATATTATAATTAATTCTTGTAAAAATTTGATCGCAAACATTTAATATTTATTATTATTAATTCTTGTAAAAATTTGATCGCAAACATTTAAAGGTATAGAATGCCAATATTTTATATCTAAAACATTATTATAAGCATCATGATGTGAAAGAATTGAGTTTGGCCTGCAAGTGTGATAGGGTTTGAGAGTTAGCTTCAGAAAATGCATTAGTGGTTAGGGTTTTTCCCCTAGCCTCTATCCCCTTTCAATCTTAATAAGCGACTAGTTTTGGTCAAAAGTCTAAGCATATCTGCTAGTGACGCTTATGAAGGTGCGACGGTGGCTTCCTATGGTGCTGTGATCTTGTGGTATGGAGGTGGGCACAACAGGGGTACCTGTAGAAGGGTGGTGGTTTTGGTGGCTCAAAGGCGATTAACATGGCAGGGATACCCTAGGTGGGGCAATGGGTCATGTTTGGTAGGGGTTCTAGTGCGACAACGATGCCCAATGATCGAATCCAGAACGAAGGATTTTAAGAACCCGTGAAGAACAGAAGGTGCACATGCTCTCCACTACGCAATGGAGTTGCAGTGTTCTTCCCCTGCCAAGTGATTTGTTTGGGCCATTGAACTTGGACTCTGATGTATGCGAAAGGAAATGCAGTTAATCTTACTTGCTCATTTCAGATGGCTTATACCTTTGGCCTCTTTCTATTTTATTTTGCTATTTTTTAGCAAATTTTGTTATGGTGCTCAATGCACACTATGGTGGCCCTATGATAAGGTTTTTAATGATGTAGTTTTTTGTTTCTACATGCTCTTTGAGCAATGTTTCTGTGTGATTATGCATTGGTAAACCTACGAGTTATTTATTGTCACGTCATCTGGTCTTTGAACAATGTGTTTTGTTTTTCATTAATGGAATGCGTTTATTTTCTGAGGAAAAAATACTTCAATTTTTAAAGCATGTTGATATACAAAATGTCTTGAATATTCTAATAAGCGATTATCAAAAACAAATCTCAAACTTATTTATAATATCTTGATTCTAATTACATTTAGTGACTTGAAATAAAGATAAAATAATGTTATAAAGATAATATAAACTATTTTAACATTATAATCAAAATATATTAGCAAAGCTACAAAATTGAATACTACCAACATACTGTTTAAAATAAAAATAAAAATAAACTCATGGTAAAATTTGGGAAATTGAATACTACCAACATACTAAACCTAATGTCTCTATTACGGATATATATATATATTAAGTTAAAAAATTGTATTACTTGTAAAATCATGTATATAGTCCTAAAACTTATTACCCTTAGTCACGTTCTCCCTTTGAAAATTTGTGAAACGTACACATAATCCGTGACGAATACCATGTGATCTTCCCAATCACGCGCCTAAAAGAAATCCCAAAGTCATAAAGCAATGAATGGCGTATTTCATGTTATTATTATTTTCATCGATTTTTAATAATCCCAAAGTCGATTCGTTTTTAATAATCCCAACCCTTCAAAATGGCATGATCATATCCCCTTGAACAATGAGATTACAACAAATAATAAGCGTAGATTAATGGTTAGCTCGTGGTCTTTTTTATGGAAACTATATGTGACACAAGGTTACAGAACCTTACACATTATAACATCTCTTCCATACTAGCTTTTTTTTTTCAGGAAGAAAAAAGCCTGTCCTTGTTATTCAATTAAGAATCAAAGGTCATCTTTACATTCAGCCCGTAACCGGGTAACAACAAAGTCATCCTCCATAGGAGTTCTGCCAAGGGGAATGGCAACCGACCACTAAGGTTCCCATCAGTGAACTGTCTCATCATGAATGGATTGTCAACTTCATCATATCTATCGAGTGCCAAAAGGAACTGTTCTGCACTCTAAAAGTGAGTACTCAAAGCAAGAAAATACCAAGTAACAGGGAAGAAACTCCCTTTTAAAATACATCTCAAAAGAGCTGAAAAGAGTCTTGAGAAACCAACCGGTTCTCGAAAAATTCCTTATATCTACCATTACCTTGAGGTAACAAGAGTGCATCTTTAGAGAGTCGATCAGCTAACCGATTGTGCTCTCGATAGATATGAGTGAAAGACAAAGCCTGGAAGCTAGAGAATAGTTTTTTTGTCTCCCTGCACCAATGAACCAGATCGGATGGGGAGAGAGCAGTCGATCCCTTTGCCCAGTTGATGATTACAAGAGAATCACCATATATCTGGGTCGTGGGGATCCCCATCATATGGGAGATAAGAAGAATTGCCCATAAGCTGAGCAATTCTGCTTTAGTGTTGGTTCCATATCCCACCCCCAGCGAGAACTCCATATGGTGTCCATCATTGATATAGATACAAAAACCCACACCAGCTACCCGACATTTTGATGCTCCATCTATGAAACCACAGGGATAGTTCAAAGGGGGTGGCTGCCCCAAATTTCTGGCATGTTTTATCCTCCTGACAGGCAGTGAATTTAGAGGCTGTACAGCAGCAATAATATGACAAACAATATTGAAAATGCTCCTTCTTTTTTCTATATAGTGCATCGCTACTCTCAATGCAAAAATATAAAATCATACAATTTCATATTGCATTTAACAATATTTATTTCATTTCCTAATGTATTAACACAACTAAAGATATTTTTGAATTTGTAAAAACCAATGATTAATAATTAATTAAGTAATATTTAAAAAAAAATCAAATAATACATCTCTTTGATTTACAAGAGTTGTAAATGAAACAAGTAGATCTATATAGCTAGTCCTTACCAAATATAAAAATTGAAAAAGTAAATAAGTTGGTTGCAAAAATGAGAAAGTAAATGAGAAACAATTTTTTTTCAAAAAACCGTCAAATCAAATTGTTTTTATAAAGACATTAAAATAAAAAATATTTTGAATTGGTAGCATCAAAATCCAAACATCACAAATTGGTACGGTTTTATGCTCAGAGGGGCCACAAAGGTAGTAGAAGAACCACCACACATGGTGCCACTACAAGAGGGACCATGAACATGGGGAGATTAGGTAGGATATGAATATGAGGTACTCGTTCCTGAATGAGATGAAGCACATGATAAATCAAGACCATAACATGGAGTGACAACAGGGCCATGATGGGGACACAAAACATTAGGGATAGTTCCATATGCATAACCACTCATCGAAGGAGGGTAAGATACATAAGGAATGGGTTGGGATGCAACAGTTCCAATGACACCATCTGCAGCATGTGATTCCCTCGGTGGGTTCTTCCGTGAGGAGTCTCCATAAGGGGTGTCAAGGATAATGGTATACAACAAACCTAACTGTGCATATATCAAGTCAAACCATTGGGTTTTTAGGATAGCATCTTCCTTGGTTTGGGGTCATTTAGAGCCACATCCTTGGAAATGGTAGGAAGGAGTGATTTTAGAAACTAGTCAAAAAATATCATGTCATCGAGTTTGATCTTACGTAAACTATGATGTCTACATCACTCATGGATGTGGTCAATGATGTGAGTAGCGTAATTCTACCAATAGGAGAGAAGGATTTCTACTTCGTCATCATACCATATGGGAAACTAGAAAATTTGTAAGAAAGCAGAGGTTAGGGACACAAATTGGGATGTGTCCCATGCGGTTGGTTAATGTACCACTTCGCAATAGTACCAGTTAGATTCCTCTGGAATAGGCATATCCTAATGGAATCATATATGATGTTGTTTGATGAGAACCATTGGTGAAATGACATGATATGATTTTGGGTATCTTCCCAAAACCTCTCTTCAAACTTTGGGATGTCTGATGAGAGTTTAGTAGGCATAGGGTGCCAAGTTGGATCGTGGTGGATCAGATCATTAGATAGCCTCACCAAATCAAGGAGGTTGAGGCTATCCATAAATGACAAACTCGTAGTTGTGGAACCTCATGGGGGCGGGGGGATTCCTGGTGGGTGGACTCCCAATGGTAGGTTTTTTTGTAGTTGGATATCTTATAGGTGGACTTTATATCGGGGGATTCCCTTTGATAGACAGGGAAACGACGACATACATGGTGCTACTGGTATGTGAATGTGTAGGTGATTCTGACTATGAGAAGTGTTAATCTGACAACTTGGAGAGGCACTCCTGTGACTGTGCAGTGTGTTGTACCGAGGTGCAGTGTGAGGATATGACCATACAATATGAAAGACTGCAATGAGGGGATTGTCCATGAAGCCTCCACAAGTACCTCAAAGGATCAATATTGACTAAGTCTAAATTAAAATAGGTGTAGGATTAAGATTAGAGAAATCTTGAAAATCCTTATGCAACCGAATGTGTAGAAGGTGAGTGAAACAAAATGGAAAATAATCCCAAAAAAGATCAAAAAACCTAATGTGAGGTGAACTCAACAAAATGGAAAACAAGCCAACCAGCAACAATCCTAGAGAAGGAAAAAGTCTCGCTATCCTGACATATATTTACTTAGTAAAAAACTAAAAGCACCAAGTATAATCTTCTTCGAATATTTTCCTTTGTGTGGTCATCACCTTCCCATTAGAAAATAAGAAGTAAGAAGGTGATTCTAGTCTTTTAATTATTGGATTGTGATAGGGGAATCAATCCTATCTAGGCCCAACAAGTGGAGATTGAAAATACAGTTACAGAGGTAGGACCACAACTGACTCCATCTATCCTAGGTCTCCCCCCAATGAAAGGGATGGCCTCTGGGTAAGATACCTAAGAAAAATGGTCTCTATGCTACCTCGACATTCAGGTCACGTCAAGATGGGTTTTCCATAGCTTCAGCCTGAAGACAAGGATATAAATGATCTTCATTATTTAGTGGGGACGATGCATTATTTAGCCATCCAGTTTCAATCTTGTTGTTTTCCCTCCTAAGGAATAAACTCACCTCACAGATTGGCCTCAAACCATCTCCCGAGTACTATAGAGGATTTTAGTTCCATGATAAGACAACCGTTGTTTTTCAAATGTATAGAGATGAAGGGGAATTTTTTGGATCATATCCAAAGTGTCCTAACTTAACTACAAGATTATTTTTCCCTCAAATTAGGTTAATGTGTGTTAAGTTATGGTTTATTTTAATGCTTTGCTGACGGCATGAACCAAGCTATAGTTTGACTTGGGGAGTGCTTTGTGTGCACTGGTGGTGTGTACAAGAACTAACGAAGAAATTAAATGCTTGAGCGAAATGAACAAATTCCAATACTAAATTTAAACTTTTATTGAAAATAACATTTCAACATAGAAAGGATACAATTAAGTATTCAATTTTCAAAGCATGCAAAAAAATAGATTTTTCAACTAGCACTCACTGAAAAGATAAAAATGCAGTTAAAGGAAATCTCTAACAGAACGCAAGAAGCAACAAATACTCAAATATAAGGTTTTTTATTCAATACAAGAACTAAAAAACATTAACATAAAGACTACTACAACAAGCAAACAATTGTAAACAAAAATAAAAGGGAACTGAAAACAATCACCAACTTAAAAACTAAAAAAATGAAATCAGGTCAAACAAAGGGTTTGGGGCCCGAAAACTACTGAAAAAATGAAATCAGGGAGTAGGTTGCTCTTATCGAGGGAAAAAGAGCAATATAGATCACTCAAAAGGGTAGGACAAGCAAGATATTAACCAAATACACACTTTTAGGAGTGGGTCGCTCTTATCGGGCGAAAAGATGCGACCCAAGTCACATGAAACTGCCAAACAAGTGTGATCCAACCATAAAAAATAAAAAAAAATTGTAAGGAAGAGGCTTGGATTGATAAAAAAAAGGTAGATTTAGGAAAGTTTTTCAACTCTAATCACTTAGAAAGACACAAACAGACAGATAACAAATCAAACAGAGAGAATTGAAACTCAAACAAAGGTCAGAAAGACTGGACAAACACAACTAGAGAATAATAGAGATCGTCCTCAATATGCTCGCCAAAAACTATTGCTGGTGTTTTCACACCAACGCATGGAAAGTGCATCTACTAAGGGCTGAGCTAAACTTAGTAGAGTTTCACGGGGGAAAAAAACTACTACTCTAACATGTAGGCAAATTGAATTAAAAGGTATTGAAAGAAAAATTAAACTAAGCATGTCATCTTCATTAAATAAGAATATTCATTGAAGCATCATTAAAGAATGATTTTTTTTGTCATTGATAAAAATGAACTTTACAAGAGTTTAAGATCACCTCTGAGTTGTAGTGGAAGGGGATCCTGTAGTTGTCTGAGGGAGGGTCCGCTTGATCTCCTGGTAATCCACTATCCTCTGGCCACACATCACATAAGCGATCTTTGGAAAGGTGAGAAATGAACATAGAAGGGAGTTAATATATTATGACTATTTTGTAGAGTAAAGACTTGAGCAATGTATGGAGATTTGGTGTTGAGTGATGGACCTTGATGGTTCTTTATAGGCATAATGGATAGCTTTAAGATAAGGATAAGGATTTGATTTTTGATTTTTGGGTTTTGCTTTGTTTTTTTACTTTTTCGTTTTGATTTTGTTCCTTTCACTTTCTTTTATCCTTTTTCCAAATTGCAATTTCATAGGTGTCATGCCATATTTCTTCTGTTTCTTGAGTATAAAAAGGAGAAACACCCCAAAAAAAGTAAGGACAAAGACTGTTCATTTATTTTGAGATAATTGAGCAATTTTAATTTGTAATATAGCCTCTTTTGTGTATGACTTTGATTTTTTTTATATTACCAAGCTCTAAATGGTGGAAATGAAACTTGGTAATGATGTATATGTGCGATGGGGCTAATGACATGGTAGGTGGCTAAAATTTAAGTGTTAACATAACTTGTTTGTAAGTTTGCCTTATTTTTCTTCTAAATGAGATAAAATTGGGTAATGTTGTGGTGTCCAAGGTTTTAAACATTTCTTATGTACTCTTAAATTTTGTTTCATTTCCCTCTTTTTTTATCTTTTATTGTATTCCTTAAAAGTCTATGTAAACATTCAAGCTTGAGTTGAGGTAGAAGACCCATCATGCACCCTTTATTTTATGGCTTATATTTCAAATATTGCAATTAAACCAAAGTAGTAATGATATCATACTCTACCCCAAATTTTTGGGCTTAATTTAGGGCTGCAGAGAACCCATCATCCACCCCTAAATTTTGGGCTTAAGTCAGGATCACAAAGAGACCATCCTACACTTCGAAAGTATTTTTTAATCAATGTATCCTCATCCTCCTAAGAAGTGGTCCCTTACCCTCATTATGTCTTTCCTTCACATCATCTCCACACTTCTTATGTTCCTTTTTCTTATGTTCCTTTTATTAGTGTAGAGGGTGGAGGCATCCCTCACTTATCCTTTTACATTCCATCCTCCACCCCAAAGTATTTCTCCTTCGTCCACTCCAATATTTGATCTCAGAATCGTTCAATTGCTCCACAGAGGCAAAATTGACCTCTACAAAAAACCTAACTTAGTAAATCGATTTTAGAAAACGGCTATGGGAATTTCGGGGCAAAAACGGCCTCTACAAACCCCAAAAACGTGAATCTTCTTTACCCACAAATTTTGAGGACGTTTATGGAATTACAGGAGCCAAAATGACTGCCATAAACTCCCAAAACGAAAATATTCCTTGCCCACTTGCTGAACAACACCAAAACGGATGTTTTGGGCATGCAAGATGAGGAAAATTAACAAAAACATGAGGGTAAATCAGCTCCCAAGATTTCCCTGCATGAGGAGATGAAGGATGTGGGTGTATGGCCAAATGGGCATGCATTTTGGGTGTTAACTTGCCCCAAAAGTCAAAAACGTTTTTCCCCAAAAATGGGTTTTCCCCAAATTCAAATTTCCTGCCCATACTCTTCCCATCCCCATGCAATAACTACTTTAACTAAATTATAGAAGAATTAAATGATTGGGTGAATGAGACAAGAAAGGTAGTTGACTGTTCCATGGGTTCTCCCTTTGACATTTGGCTTTTCCCCATTGGCCCCAAAATTTAAATATCCCCCCCTTATCCTTAGGAAATCATGCCCCCATCTCATTATTTGTTGCATAGACATAACTCGTTGTGGGTATATTAATTAAAATGCATATTTACATGATGCCAAAATTATAATGTGCCAGCTAGCATGAAATACCATTGGCAACGATTTTAATCGCCAAAACATAAAACATTAAATCGATGGTGGGGCTTTTGCCTTTAGCTCCACACCACGATTAAATACAATATAAACATCATATACATTTTTAATGCAAACGGGGTCAAAACCAGGGTGTTACATCGCCAACTTCACATGTACATTTAGTCCTCCATGTTTCTTGAAAAAGGGTAATTGATGACAAAATCTCAATCCATACTATTTACCAGAAATTGATGAATAAGGTAAATTAATGCGAGAACCCAAAACAATCATTGATAGAAGGATCAATAAACAACGAAATTGATAAATTATTGAGTATCTCATCAAGCAGAAAAACTTGGCAATAGAAAAGGCAACATAGAAAAACAATATCTTTTTTTTTAATATTTATTTATTTAACTTAAATATTATAATTAATTGAGAATAATTCGTTGCAAACTCCAAAGATAATATTTGATGTTTTAAATCCAAAATTGTCGAAAATTACTAGATTCATAAATATGATAAAATTCATGATAAATAAATGACAATGATTTTAATATGAACAATTTAGCATTTGTGAAAATTACAAAATCCATAAATATGATTGTTTTTATGGTGAGGAATTTGAAAATTACAAAATCCATAAATATGATATTTTTTTATTAAGAGGGATTTACATAGTTACCCAAAAAGTATTGTTAACTATGTCACTGTATAACAAGCTTTGTGGGCTAAGGTCAACCAAATTATTGGAGAGGGTTTCCACTAAAAGTGCAATCACCATCACAATCATACAAAAACAAATATATGTTTTCCATCCAAGCCACATGAATTTAAACCTAAACTTTCGTCAAAATAACCATCAAACCTCACTATTAACTCTACTTTCAAATTTTACTCAAAAAAATATAATAAAATTTATAATAAATAAATGACAATGACTTTATTGTTATTATAATAAATAAATGACAATGACTTTAACCTAAACACTGATATTGTTAAAGAGGCCAATAACATTCTTTCCTTATTTTATATGGAAGTATGTTAAAGTGCTTTATTTTGGAGCCCAAGCATTGAAATAATAATGACGATTTCCATGATATAACCTTTTCCCCTCTAATAATCTCCATGATAGAGCTCTAGGAAAGTGGCACGTTTTCCCTCCAACAATTTGGAAAACAAACACAAATACCATGGGTCTAAAAGGAATCTTGAAGTCATAGTGAGCCCTCAATTCCACTTGTAATAATCCCTTCCTCAAAGCAAGTCTTCAACATGGAAGGGTCATATCCCATTGAACGTTGACAAATGAGATTACAGCAAATAAGCTTAGATTTGATGTCAAATGAAATGACGGTTGATGATAGATAAATAATGAAATGGTGATTTTTTTGGTGAGGATAGTGATGGTTGAAGGAGTGATTTATAGTGGTGATATTATTTATTATTATTATTTTTTATGATGAAATGGTTTTTTTTAACATCCAAGTCAATGTTTTGAGTGTTTATATATATATATATATATATATATTTTAGAATTTTGGTTAATATTTTATCAATAAGATTGTATTACAAGTTTTTGATAATTTTTTGTGCATATTTAAAAAAAAATGTTATTTAATATTTATAAAAAAATAAATAAAAAATAACACATATTTATAATAAAATAAATCAAATATAACACAATTTATCTTGGTAACATCAATTAACAAGTCTAACAATCATCCTCTTTCTCTAAATAACTTAACCTATCTTCTAACTAAGGTTTTACATCCAATACATTTAATTGCAATTAATATCATTTCCAACTAATAAAGTAAAACCATCCAAAAACAACAAAACTTGTTGTTCCATAAAAATATCATTGCAACATTTATATTATCACAATCATCTGATAAAACTAATACAACAAAACATAAGTGTATTACTAAACCTTCATGACTCATCCTAAAATTAGTAAGCTTGAAAGGAACCATCAGAGACCAAACAACGATCATAAAATTCTTTATGGAAAATGATTCCTTCACATTTACCAATGGCCTTTTTCGATAAGCTATCCACCTTAGCATTAAATTACATGTAAATATGGAAAAACAACAAATAGTGAAAAGTTTTTAAACTCCTTGATCCTAGACTTCCAAGAGCCCAAAATGATCACTAGTAGATGAGCTTTATTTGTTTCCCAGTACAAAATGACCCAAAAGTCCCCATTCACATGTAGACCACTTACATGTGCATCCAAAATATAAAAACATACAACTTAATATTGTATGCAACGATATTAATTACATTTACTAATTTATTATTAAAAGTAAAGATATTTTTGAATTTGTAAAAACTAGTGATTAATAATTATTAAAATAATATTTATAAAATTTCTCAAATAACTTATTCCTATTGATATTTTATAAAAATTCTTTAGATTTACAAGAGTTGTAAATAAAACAAGTGAATATTGCATAAAGTGGCTAGTCTCAAATATAAAAGTTGATAAAGTAAATCAACTCTAAGTTGAATGTAAAAATGACTTGGGTTCTTTTTGTAGGTTGGTTGGTTGGGGTAGTATGTTGGAGATGTCCTTGACCGGGTTCAAAACCCATGACCAAATGTACATGACACCTACAAGAGTGCCATAAACTTCAATTAATGAAAAAGTAAAATGAGAAAGTAAATGAGAAAACTTAAGACATAATTTTTCCAAACAAATTGTCACATCAAATTTGTCTGTTAAAAAACATTGAAAAAAGAATATATAGAATTGGAAACATCAAAATCAAAACATCATAAAATGACAACCACCATTTTTTTGTCTCTGGAGTCGTAATGTGGCTAAGGTGTTAAAAATGATAGTGAAAAAACCTCTAAAACCAAAGTTTTACTTCAGTAAGTAATTTATTTATACCAATTAACAGTCTTCTAGTTAACAAGAGTTGCAAAAGTTCCTCATAATCCATATTTTTTCTCAATGGTGTTGAATTGTCCTAGTAAACATCAGCAAACAATTCTCTAAGGTAATAAAAGATATTCATTAAAGAATCTTCAAATTTGTAGAAATGATGATTGATTCTAATGGATTTTGAGATAATAATGGCCCAATGAATAGGGCACACATGTTTTGGAAACCCCATGAAGACCTAACACAAGGGAGAGAGTGGAGTCCTTCTAAACATTGTCATCTTCCAATGTACACCTATCTTCTAGTTGTGACTCAAAGAATCTCAACCACTAATGGATCGGAAAGATCCCTCTCTTATCTTTTATTGTATCATTAACAATGTAGACAATATATGGGCTCTCTACCTCCAAAGCAATAGAAATCCTAGAGGGGGTTTTTAAAAATTGTTTATTATGACCCTTTTCCTATTGAAACCAATAATTTTTGTCTAACATTTCATAAATAGTTGAAGAACGTATTTTCACTTACAAAGATTTGAATATTTGTCCAAATTGGTATGCATCCTTTGACCTTCATCCACTTGTTAGAATTGGTATTAGTTACATAGAAATCTATTAAAGACAATCATTTAGGGTGATAATGACAATACCAAAAGTGGCTTCATGTCATAAACGTAGCTAGATTTGTGACAATGTGACAAATTTAACAATGACCCAACACCATCGTTCTTTGGACTAAACTCATTAGCAATAACCAATGCTCGCTCCTTATTTCTCAAAGACAAATATAACCTCTTGAAAATGTTTCTATAATATGATTGTAGGTTAAACCTATCCTTAACATAGACAAAAGTAATTACAAATCACTCCCTAGTGATATCTTCATCCAGCCCTTTCAATAAACTTGGATAGCATCCACAATGGCCTTCAAAGTACTAAAAGCCCCATAATTTTCATTCTATGATTTATTTACATAATTTGTTCATGTATTCATACATAGAAGTAGAGTCCATTTGTCCATGAGTCCCTTCTCTTGTGAATGTTTGCCTCAATTGAGTAGTAAATTGTGTTGTAATTGGTTTTTTATTATTATTATCCAAACTAACCTACATAATGTATTTGTTATGTGTTTTATGTTTTTTTTTAAATAAAATGCTGCATATATCCATTAAAACACATAAAATGTGGAATTTACCCCACACACAAAAAAAGTTATCAGAGTAGCTACCATAAACTATATCTAAAATGAATATTCCCTTATCAATTAAAAAAACAACCACATAAGACCAACCCAAATTAAAGATTCATAAAGTGCCACATATCCAAAGGTAGAAACAAGTGAACACATAATCATCAAATAACTAGCCAAAGCAAGAAGAAAATTTAGGACACTGTAGGGATCAAATTCACATCAAAAGGATGGTCATTGTACTCAAGAGGAGTTCCTTGTCGTTCAATTATGGGATCAAGATCATTCATGATGGCATGCCATATATCATTACTCTACATGGGTTCTTTAGAATTCTCTAGTTCGGAGATGGCAAAAGGAATAACATGAAAATTTCCAAATTGATGGAAATCGTAGTCTCTTATTGGAGGCTATCTCCACATCTCTTGGTTCTCTCTTATAGGTTTGCATACTTTATATTGGTGTTGATGGATACTAAAATCCCGAGAATGAGCATATGTGTAGTTGGTTGTCATTCAGATAAGTTCTCTTCTCATGGTATGTGGCATGTTGATCCAATAATCCAATAATAAGCCAGACATGTGAGATACTTCCATCTTCAACTTCTAATCCTACACATGTATTTGCAAAAGTAGATTGTCACAAATTGGAGAGCCTTCCAACTAAGTGACATATGTGTTGTGATTCATGTTCATGAAATACATTAATTTCTTATTCTCCAAAGATATAAAATATAAAGAAAAGGCAAAGGAACTATGGTATGAGTTTCGGAGGAGAACTCTCAGGGATCTCAGATTGACGACGATGTTTTGGGAATTATTACTAGACGGAGGAGGGTTGAGCTCCCATGGAGGGTGAATCGAAGGCTGGGGTCTCCCACCCACCCAAGGATATTTCTGTTGAAGTACACATCGGAAGTATTCCGGTATCACTAAAAAAAATGGGAGGAGAGGGATCGAGAGAGTCACGGGATCAACAACAAGGGAATAGATTTGGAAAATGTATTCCCAAGGAGAGACATGTTCCCGATATGCATATCTGATCGTCAAGACTCAGGGATTGAATCCAGTACATGAAGGACCATGCTCTGATTGGGAAATTTGTTAGTATGTTTCCCTCCGGAAAATCCCTAATCCAGTGGATAAATTCCACTTGGAAACCTAGAGGACATTATGATTTGCAACGAGGATCGAAAGGGTTTTTCACAATAAGCTTCATTAGTTTATGTTAGTGTTTTAATATAATTTACTTGATTACGATATTTTAATGAAAGAATAACAAGTACAACAAGATGCATAAGATAAAGCAGATACACAAGAGACAAATATTTTCACCAGGGAACCATAAAGAAGAAAACCCTGCAAACTTCCTCATAATAGTTCAGTCACAAAAACCGTATCATACCCAGTAATAAGAACTAATATGTAGTTATATATCTCTCCTCCTTGTATTTCTCTCTCTACTCATGTGAACTTGACTGAGTGCAAGTGTGTATAAATGAGGGAGGGTTCCTCCCTATTTATACCTTTCAAGTGACTGACCTAACACATGACTGGGGCCGATCTCTTACCCTAGAAGGGCCAAATTCTCCTAGAAAGACTCCAAAAATACATTACATGATGTTTCAATGGGGGCTATTGCCTTGACTTACAACGAAGGTTGTACCTCAAGGTCCATACACAATAATGACATCCTGAAAGGAGGCAAACACATCTCCAATGGGGGTATAACAACATACAATAATAATAAGCATCAAAATATCTTCTGAAGTTACAAATACATCAAGAGTCCCTCTTAACTAGGAAGGTATTATCTCTCTCTCTCTCTCTCTCTCTCTCTCTCTCTCAGAATCATCAATACATCTGGTCCATTCTTCATCATGGAGTCACCATTGCTATTGTAATGTAATCTTCTTATCATTCATCAAATGGTACTATATGTCATCGAAATTTTCTATAGATCCAACCCTCTTTCATGCTAGGTGTAGGCCTAGTCCTCATCTAGGTCTTCATCACTTCTTCGAGCAAGCCATTGCGTAGGTACGTTCCATGACCCTCTTTACATTTCCACTACAATAACTTGTGTTTCCTAACTTCTTCTCATCGTATACAGATCACCTCTTTTGTCTTGCACATAAAAAAACAAAACACACATATCTCACAGAGATCACCTCAAATGCAGACCACTCGCGTTCTATCGACATAGGAACATGTCTTGATGTCACCAAGACAATCGTGGACCTACCACTATGTGAGAACCTCCCAATATCACACCAAGTGCATTACGTCTCTCTATGGTCAACATGCATTGTAAATGTAAAGGAGAACTACCCAGGTGCACATCAAGTGCCTTATGACCTCATCATCTCCATCATGGGAACACACACATACAAGGACTGATTACATATGAACAACCAGTGTCCAGGACCATTTTCTGTTCAGATAAACTTCGAGACATATTACATCTAAATAACTTGCGTACCACACTAGAGATCTAATTTACATTCAGACAACCCACAAGACTTATTACATCCGAATAAACTGCGTACCACACTAAGGCTCATATTTACATTTGGATAAACCATCTTAGTATTGATTACATCTGAGTAACATACGTATCACACCAGGGATCGTAGTTACACTCATAAAACCTATAGGAATTATTACGTATGAGTAACCTGCGCATCATTCTAGGACCCTCATTTACACTCGGATAACATGTCTCATTTCCCACATGAGATATAATGCATCTGCATATTTTATTTCTAGAATAGAATCACATCAGGACTAATTACTTCCAAGGATAACCTACAATATTTGCAAGGACTTATTACATCCGAGGACAACCTATAGGATTAATTACGTCTGAGTAACTTACATACCATGTCAGGGATCTTATTTACACTTGGACAACCTGTCTCACCAGTTATGTTAGAACACACCACTCCCTCTTTCGAGGGGTCTTGTTCTGGATCACACCAAGTCTTTCTCTAAAGTACTCGAACTTCACTCTGGCTAAAGGCTTGGACAACACATCGGCTATCTGCTCGTCCGTTTCCATGTACTGGAGCTTCACTGCTCCTCTCCACACCATATAAATGATATGGTGTGGTCACAATGTGACGTGTAGGTTCTTACCTCTCATCTTAGACTCTCTCACATCTAAATCACACACAACTAGAAAAAACAACACTAACTAAGTTGTCCCTAGGGAGCAAGATATTAATTCATGAGTAATGTAATACTGTTCACATGTTAAGATAAATCACAGATAGATGTTCTTAGAATCAAAACACATAAACATGAATAAAAATATACACGACAAGATAGCTCATCAACCGTTAAAACTTCCATTACTCACAGTGGAAATTATCACAGAATAAACCAGAGAACATTCAAATGAGAACATAGGTTCATAAAGTTAGAACGCTCTCACAGTTAATGAAACACAGTTGAAAATGAAATAGTTCCCCTTCAACATTGTTCATTTTATCACATTTGAACATTCCACACAGCACCTTCTCCAACAGGAAAAATTTGTAATTTATTATTGTAAAACGAAGTAGTTCCTCTTACAACAAATGATTCACAAGTTTCTCCAGGGAAAAATCCCCCATTCTCTCTGACTTTCCTATCTTTATACAAAACCCTAAAACCCTTTGGGTTGCCCCTCCTGGGTGACCTTTGGGCTCCCCAAACCATTTAATCTCACAATTTTGTCCTTTTGTGAGTGCTCATGATTCATATAATGCGTTACATTTCGGATTTAGACTTATGAGTACTTCATAAAACGGGACCAGCTTGACAACTGATGAACCTTTTCCAAGCCTGGGCCGCTGTTGCTATTGATTCTGCTTTGTTTTTTTATTTGTCCTTTTTTAAGATCTTGTTGATCTAAGAACATCTCCGCCTATCACTTTGCATCCAACTTCCTTCTGCTTTGTCCTTCAGCTATGTCATCTTTGCAGTAGTAATCTGGAGAATCTTCTAAGTCCGTCTGCATTTAAAACAAAATTCATCATTAATTTGGACTGCATCTTTTCAACAAATGTAAACCATACTAACAATAAAATTGATCATCAAAATGAGGCCCTGTACTGCGCTCTCGTCACGAAAACCTTAACAAGAATCAGAAACCACCGCCCCCCACAAAGGGGGTTAAAAACTCACAAAACGGTGGGAAAAGACCTTATCGGTGGCTTGAACCATTAAAGCATCGACAGGATAGTCTTACTCACAGCCACAACGGCGGGCTTCAGATGGACAACAAGCTCCGCGGGACCATTAAGTCTACCGGTGTTGAAAAGACTAAATGCCAAAGCATCTGGCGGAAAAGCTCCTTGTCAGCGAACATAACGATATAAACGGCGGGAGGTTAGTGCATTATGCAGTCGCAATGGTGGAAGATGAAAAGACTACGGGCTCCACAACAAATAAACATATCAGCGAAAACTGTAACAAAACATCGACAAGTGGAGCAGTTATATGGCGGAAATTTAGTTCGCTCGGGAGCCGCAATGGCGGAAAGAAATTAGACTACAGCCTTCGATCAAAGTCATAAACTATTTGATATGGCGCAGACACATCATGAAAACGTTAAGTGTTCGAAAAATATTAGGGTTGTGCAGCGGTCTAAAAAGCTTGTCTCATCTCCAAAACAGTGGCTTCATAAAGATCAAAAAACCCCGACTCAAACTTCAACCAACCTCCGACAGCGCAAAGCAAGTCAAAATAATAACATCACAACAGCGAAAAAGTCAAAGCTATCCGTCAGAAGAATCATCATTCAGCTTCTGCAACGGCAGCCCCGTAGGGAAATATGGCTCCGATGCATTGTCGAACAACCAAACTAAAAAGATGTTAAGTTCCAAAAGACTATCGGCTGGGTAGCGATGAAAAAGTTTGTTTCACCTCCGAAACAGCGGCGAAAATGAGAAATAGACTTCCGATATCAAAGAAAGAAATCACAGATCAAAGGACAACATTTTCAAATCAAACTTCAAATTCCACAACCCAAAGCAGTTTTAGACATTAGCAATTTTCCAAAAAGCATGAAAACAGTTGACCTCACAACAATCCAAACTTGTAGCAGAGGGAAAAAAAAACAGAGTTCATGGATCCAAACAATTTTAGGCAAGATAAAATTAAAAGGAGGGTCCAAAATTTCAAAAATTTGGGAAAACAGTTGCAGCTGCAACAATTGGTGACTACCTGGTGAACCTAGATCTCTGGACAATTTCTTCCTTAAGTAACAGACTGTTTGACAATAAAACCAACATGTTGAATTCTTCTAGATGTCTGGATTTCCCAAATGGAAAATACATGTACTTTTAATCATTGATGATAGTCCAATTTAGGAGAATGGGAACCAATATTTCCAAGTCAAGATAACTCTTTTGAGGCCAGGAGATGAGTTTCATTTATTACCTCTGTCTTCAGGTAGCTTCCAGCTTGGACACCACAGGATTGTGACATCTGGTAAACAGAAATATTCATTTGTTCCTCATTCCCATGCCATTTTGCACTTTTTGTGCTTTTGGACTTTTTGTCCTTTATGAGTCCTCCTGCTTGCCTTTCTTTCTAAATTTTTTATTTAGGCTCCTCTATCCATAGTGTCCTTTTGTGTGAGAGATGCATTTGACTTTCAGCTCACGGACGGAGAAGAACTTTGGCAATTCTGTACTTAAATGATTCAGTACTTTGTTTTGGTACCTATTGCTTTCATAGGAGTTTTTGACTCTTATCTGCCTTTTGGCTTTCAATTCTTGACATGGGATCATTTATATATAATATAATATTTACCTTGCTTCCTTTACATGGGTCTTTTGCTGTCACTCCCTAGGACATTTTTAAACGTGAGATGGATGGAGCCTCAAAATAGTATTCCAGACCTTTTGATCCTGGTTTATTTTACAAGGATTAAGTAGGACTTCAATGTGTTCATAGCCATTCAGGAAAACTGCTAAACTAGAAGAAATTCTTTCGGATAAAACAATAGTACACAGTCTTACACTCAAGGACTTTAATTACTCCATAATTTCGATGCTCTCCATGCAACCGAAATTTTGACTCTTTTTAATTGAAATCAATCAAAATCTAAACTAAAACAAAACAGAAATAAAATAAATCAAAATAAATAGCCAAGTCAATTTATTTATGTACAAGATAAAAGAACAAAAACAAAACTCAGGAAAAATAAGGTTTGAGAACTAAACCATTAACTGGTAAGTTCTCTTCCCACCCTTGTAAATCTTGCAATTTATAGGTTGAGGGGCCGAGTTTTGCTGCAATCTGGAAAGGGCCTACCCATAACTGTTGAAATTTCAAGTGTTTTCCTCTCTCATCATGGGGGTGATCCCATTTGAGAACCAAATCTCCCACCTCAAATTCTTTTGTTCCCGGTTTGTGCTTATCAAACCACCTCTTTACTACCTCCTGTTGTTGTTTAAAACGTTCTTTGGCCCTCGATCTAGACTCTTCTGCCTTCAAAAGATTATGTATCCTCATTCGCAAGACATCATTACCTGATCCTCTAGATTCTTGAGCGATTATGGAAGAAGGTAGCATGATAATGGGGGGTAGAATGGCCTCTTTTCCATAAACAAGGGTATACGGGGACACACCTAACGAAGTCTTGGGGGTGACCCTATCAGCCCAAAGAGCATTTGGTA
>LPNX010280730.1:143293-161623 GCA_001517045.1 Pseudotsuga menziesii
GTCTTTTTTAAAATCCTAATCAGATTCTTATTTGTAGATTCAGCCAAGCCATTTCCCTGTGGATAGTAATTTGCATAGTAGTAAGAACTATTATGTAATAGTTCAGTCACAAAAACCATATCATACCCAGTAATAAGAACTATTATGTAGTTATATATCTCTCCTCCTTGTCTTTCTCTCTCTACTCATGTGAACTTGACTGAGTGCAAGTGTGTATTAATGAGGGAGGGTTCCTCCCTATTTATACCTTTCAAGTGACTGACCTAACACATGACTAGGGCCGATCTCTTACCCTAAAAGGGCTGAATTCTCCTAGAAAGACTCCAAAAATACATTACATGATGTTTCAATGGGGGCTATCGCCTTGACTTACAACAAAGGTTGTACCTCAAGGTCCATACACAATAATGACATCCTGAAAGGAGGCAAACACATCTCCAATGGGGGTATAACAACATACAATAATAATAAGCATCAAAATATCTTCTGAAGTTATAAATACATCAAGAGTCCCTTTTAAATAGGAAGGAATTCTCTCTCTCTCTCTCTCTCTCTCTCTCTCTCTCTCTCTCTCTCTCTCTCTCTCTCTCTTAGAATCATCAATACATCTGGTCCATTCTTCATCATAGAGTCACCATTGCTACTGTAATGTAATCTTCTTATCATTCATCAAATGGTACTATATGTCATCGAAAGTTTCTACAGATCCAACCCTCTTTCATGCTAGGTGTAGGCCTAGTACTCCTCATCTAGGTCTTCATCACTTCTTCGAGCAAGCCATTGCGTAGGTACGTTCCATGACCCTCTTTACATTTCCACTACAATAACTTGTGTTTCCTAACTTCTTCTCATCGTATACAAATCGCCTCTTTTGTGTTGCACATAAAAAAACAAAACACACATATCTCACAGAGATCACCTCAAATGCAGACCACTCGCGTTCTATCGACATAGGAACATGTCTTGATGTCACCAAGACAATCGTGGACCTACCACTATGTGAGAACCTCCCAAGAGCACACCAAGTGCATTACGTCTCTCTATGGTCAACATGCATTATAAATGTAAAGGAGAACTACCCAGGTGCACATCAAGTGCCTTATGACCTCATCATCTCCATCATGGAAACGCACACATACAAGGACTGATTACATATGAACAACCAGTGTCCAGGACCATTTTCTGTTCAGATAACCTTCGAGACATATTACATCTGAATAACCTGCGTACCACACTAGAGATCTTATTTACATTCAGATAACCCACAAGACTTATTACATCCGAATAAACTGCGTACCACGCTAAGGCTCATATTTACATTTGGATAAACCATCTTAGTATTGATTACATTTGAGTAACATACGTATCACACCAGGGATCGTATTTACACTCATAAAACCTATAGGAATGATTACGTATGAGTAACCTGCGCATCATTCTAGGACCCTCATTTACACTCGGATAACATGTCTCATTTCCCACATGAGATATAATGCATCTGCATATTTTATTTCTAGCATATAATCACGTCAGGACTAATTACTTCCAAGGATAACCTACAATATTTGCAAGGACTTATTACATCCGAGGACAACCTATAGGATTAATTACGTCTGAGTAACTTACATACCATGTCAGGGATCTTATTTACACTTGGACAACCTGTCTTACCAGTTATGCTAGAAGACACCACTCCCTCTTTCGAGGGGTCATGTTCTGGATCACACCAAGTCTTTCTCTAAAGTACTCGAACTTCACTCTGGCTAAAGGCTTGGACAACACATCGGCTATCTGCTCATCCGTTTCCATGTACTGGAGCTTCACTGCTCCTCTCCACACCATATCCCTGATATGGTGTGGTCACAATGTGATGCGTAGGTTCTTACCTCTCATCTTAGACTCTCTCACATCTAAATCACACACAACTAGAAAAAACAACACTAACTAAGTTGTCCCTAGGGAGCAAGATATTAATTCATGAGTAATGTAATACTGTTCACATGTTAAGATAAATCACAGATAGTTGTTCTTAGAATCAAAACACATAAACATGAATAAAAATATACACGACAAGATAGCTCATCAACCGTTAAAACCTCCATTACTCATGGTGGAAATTATCACAGAATAATCCAGAGAACATTCAAATGAGAACATAGGTTCAGAAAGTTAGAACGCTCTCACAGTTAATGAAAGTACACAGTTGAAAATGAAATAGTTCCCCTTCAACATTGTTCATTTTATCACATTCCACACAACACCTTCTCCAACAGGCAAAATTTGTAATTTATTATTGTAAAACGAAGTAGTTCCTCTTACAACAAATGATTCACAAGTTTCTCTAGGAAAAAAGCCCCCATTCCCTCTGACTTTCCTATCTTTATACAAAACCCTAAAACCCTTTGGGATGCCCCTCCTGGGTGACCTTTGGGCTCCCCAAACCGTTTAATCTCACAATTTTGTCCTTTTGTGAGTGCTCATGATTCATATAATGTGTTACATTTCGGATTTAGACTTATGAGTACTTCATAAAACGGGACCAGCTTGACAACTGATGAACCTTTTCCAAGCATGGGCCTCTGTTGCTATTGATTCTGCTTTTTTTTTATTTGTCCTTTTTTAAGATCTCGTTGATCTCAGAACATCTCCGCCTATCACTTTGCAGCCAACTTCCTTCTGCTTTGTCCTTCAGCTATGTCATCTTTGCAGCAGTAATCTGGAGAATCTTCTAAATCCGTCTACATTTAAAATAAAATTCATCATTAATTCGGACTGCATCTTTTCAACAAACGTAAACCATACTAACAATAAAACTGATCATCAAAATGAGGCCCTGTACTACGCTCTCGTCACGAAAACCTTAACAAGAATCAGAAACCACCGCCCCCCACAAAGGGGGTTAAAAACTCACAAAACGACGGGAAAAAACCTTATCGGTGGCTTGAACCATTAAAGCATCGACAGGATAGTCTTACTCACAGCCACAACGGTGGGCTTCAGATGGACAACAACCTCCGTGGGACCATTAATTCTATCGGTGTTGAAAATACTAAATGCCAAAGCATTGGGCGGAAAATCTCCTTGTCAACGAACATAACGATATAAACGTCGGGAGGTTAGTGCATTACGCATTCGCAATGGCGGAAGATGAAAAGACTATGGGCTCCGCAACAAATAAACATATCAGTGAAAACCGTAACAAAACATTGGCGAGTGGAGCAGTTATATGGAGGACATTTAGTTCGCCCGGGAGCCACAATGGCGGAAAGCAATTAGACTATAGCCTTCGATCAAATTCATAAACTATTTGATATGGCGCAGACACATCATGAAAACGTTAAGTGTTCAAAAAATCTTAGGGTTGTGCAGTGGTCTAAAAAGCTTGTCTCATCTCCAAAACAGTGGCTTCATAAAGATCAAAAAACCCCGACTCAAACTTCAACCAACCTTCGATAGTGCAAATCAAGTCAAAATAATAACATCACAGCATCGAAAAAGTCAAAGCTATCCGTTAGAAGAATCATCGTTCAGCTTCTGCAACGGCGGCCCCGTAGGGAAATATGGCTCCGATGCATTGTTTAAATGACCTCCGAACAACCAAACTAAAAAGATGTTAAGTTCCAAAAGACTATCGGCTGGGTAGCGATGAAAAAGTTTGTTTCACCTCCGAAACAGCGGCGAAAATGAGAAATAAACTTCCGATATCAAAGAAATAAATCACAGATCAAAGGACAACATTTTCAAATCAAACTTCAAATTCCACAACCCAAAGCAGTTTCAGACATTAGCAATTTTCCAAAAATCATGAAAACAGTTGACCTCAAAACAATCCAAACTTGTAGCAGAGGGAAAACAAAACAGAGTTCATGGATCCAAACAATTTTAGGCAAGATAAAATTAAAAGGAGGGTCCAAAATTTCAAAAATTTGGGAAAACAGTTGCAGCTGCAACAATTGGCGACTACCTGGTGAACCTAGATCTCTGGACAATTTCTTCCTTAAGTAACAGACTGTTTGACAATAAAACCAACATGTTGAATTCTTCTAGATGTCTGGATTTCCCAAATGGAAAATACATGTACTTTTAATCATTGATGATAGTCCAATTTAAAAGAATGGGAACCAAGATTTCCAAGTCAAGATAACTCTTTTGAGGCCAGGAGATGAGTTTCATTTATTACCTCTGTCTTCAGGTAGCTTCCATCTTGGACACCACAGGATTGTGACATCTGGTAAACATAAATATTCATTTGTTCCTCATTCCCATGCCATTTTGCACTTTTTGTCCTTTATGAGTCCTCCTTCTTGTCTTTCTTTCTAATTTTTTTTTACCACTTTGAACACGGCATACGCTTGTTTATCCATAGCTGGGTAATTCAATTCGGCCCCTTGCAGACTGGTGCTCATAAATGATATGGGGAGCTCATCTCCCCTATCTTCCTTCTAGGTAAGCACAACTGCTAGTGAATCATCAGATGCGAAAGTGTACAAAATAAAATCTTTCTCAAAATCCAGACTTTTGAGGGAGGGTGCGTGCGCAATAGCTGTTTTAATATTACTAAATGCGCTCTTATCTACATCGGTCCACTTGAATTGTACACTTTGATTTACCATTTGCTGCAAAGGTTTAACAATTTGAGCGAAATCTGGCACAAACCTTCGCACGAAATTTATTGTCCCCATAAATGATTGCATGCCCTTTTTATTATGGGGTAAGGGAATCTGTTCGATGGATTTGATCCTTTCTGGGTCTATGGAGATCCCCTTCTTAGAAACCACATGACCCAACAACTTACCTTATGTAACGGCAAACACGCACTTCTTGGGGTTTAGTGAGATACCATATTTTCAGCAGCGTTCAAAAATCCGCTTTAGATGAAATGCATGTTCCTCTCTTTTCTTTGAGAAGATCATGATGTCATCGAGGTATACTACATCACTGCGGCCAATCAGACCGCGGAAATCTATGTCCATAGCCCTCTGGAAAGTAGCTCCAGTTTTTATGAGTCCAAAGGGCATCCTTCTGTAAGCAAAAGTTCCCCACCTGGTTCTGAATGTCATTTTTAGTCTGTCTTCTTCGGCTACTAATACTTGATTGTAGCCTGAGAATCCATCTAATAAAGAGAACAGTTCAGAACCCGAAACCATTTGCAACATCTGTTCCATGGGTGGAACAGGATAATTGTCTTTATCTGAAGCGTGATTTAAGTTTTTGAAATCCACACATAGCCTAATTTCTTCGGATTTCTTCCTTACCGGTACCAGATTTGAGACCCATTCCTAGTGTCTAACCTTGAAGATAATTCTAGCATCCAATAGTTTCCTAACTTCATTCTAGATTAAAGGCTCTAATTTTGGATGCATTTTCCTTAAAGGCTGCTGATAAGGTTTGATTCCAGATCTGATGGGGATAACATGTTGGATAATATTGGTGTCATATGTCTTCAGATCTTCATACGTCCAGGCAAAAGCATCTTTGTATTGTTTGAAAAGACTGATAAACTTATTCCTTTCACCTGGGGAGCAACACTTTCCCAAATTCACATATTTAGGCTCAATTTCAGTCCCCAAATTAATCAACTCGAACTGTAGAGACAAGCTATGAGTCTTCACATTCACTGGTCTTCTAAATTTCTCATTTAAATCAAACATTTTCTCCAAAGTCTTGACTCCTTTAGGAATAAAATTATCGAATTTTAGCTCGGCTTGATGTTCTTCATCGTCAATAATCGCCCCTTTGAAGGTCTCGTCATTTGTCAAGCATTCTATAATTTGTTGATCATCATCAAAAACTCGTAGATTGGTAATCATGTCTGGAACTGAAGGCCTGAAAAGCAATTCAACAGAGCACCGATTATTAGAGGGCACAAGCCTCGCAGCTGAGGTGGCCAACAAGTCAGTTGCTGCATTCTTAAGTCTTGGAATCGATACAATGTTAAATGCATTAAAACATTTAAGTAAATCCCATACTTCATTTTGATAAGCTTTTAAATGAGGAGAAATGCAATGTATTTGATTTCGAATTTGTTTTACAATTATTTTAGAATCTCCAAACACTTTCAGATTTTTTTCCTTTAATTCAATTGCTTTCCTTAATCCCTGAACTAATGCTTCATATTCAGCTGTGTTATTGGTACATTCAAACTCTAACCTACATGAAAGAAAATGTTTGTTTTTATTAGGGTCAATCAGGACACAGCCGGCTCCTGACCCCTCTAAAATTTTAGAACCATCAAAGAAAAGCGCCCAAAAATCGCTAACCACTAATGTGCGAGAATTAACGTCTACATCTACAGCTAAGTCTACTATTTTACAATCTATTTCATCATCCTGTGAAAACCGAAGGAGATCAGGCTGAGTGTCTGATGTATTGTTGGCTTCTTCTGCTTGATAGTTTCCTGGTTCTAGCTCAATAAAGTAATTACCCAAAACAGAATCTATTGGTTCATTTTTTCCTTCGAACTGAGTAACATTGTGTTTCATGTGGGGCTCCCTCAAAAATTTAATTTGATTTGGGCTTCCTTTATATGGTAGCCACAGATGCGACCAGTCCGAGGAAAAATATCCATTTAGCTTTGCCGACCAATCTCTGCTCAAAACAAGTCCATAAGCTTTCGGTATGTCAGCCACCACAATATCAATGAATTGACACACCTTATCATTCGAAGATAAGCGAATGAGAACATCCTCCATTTCCCCAATTACCTTCACATTCGATCTATCCAACTGAACGACCCTCCAGGTAGATGGTTTAGGTTGTCCATTTATCTTTTTGTAGACCGACAGTGGCATGATGTTGACTGATGCCCTTGGGTCTACTAGGTAGTTATGCATGTTGTGGTTGAAAATTTCAAAAGTAAGGAGAAAATGTGAATTCTTGCTTTTAGGCTTTCCTCCCATACTTGCTTCACCAATTTCTTCTTCTTGGGGCTGATTGTGAGTGGGCAGCCTCTCCTCTGATACCTCAAGTGCTTTCAATATCTTTTCTTTCTGCTGCGGCACATTGCACATTTCAAATAATGAGATGTATGCCCTTACCTTTTTGATATCATCCACAATGTCATAATCCATCTTATGTTCTGTGAGATTTGATTTAACATTATTTATTTTTTCTTCATTGGGCTTAGTAGGCATGTTGATCTATCTAGGATTTTGACTGGTGATGGTAAATTCCGGAATTTTATTATTTGAGGAGTTGTTTTGAAATTTCTTAACATTCTTTTGAAGTCTTTTGATCTTCGGGAGCATAAGACTGTTTTCCTTAATCAACCCCTGGCTTCTCGTCGTTACGTTTGTTTCTAGGATGCCCTCATGTCTCAAATCCTTTTCTTCCTCGTCATCAAACAACGATACACAGTCCCATAAAACCATGGCTTCATCCTCCTATTTTTTTGTTATTTTATTGTTGTCTTTCCCTTCTTCATCGTTATCTTCAGTTAATTTTGAATCCAACAGCTGATTCATAACCAACGTCATTGAATTTATCCATTGAGGAAAATTCTTTTCAAAATGGGGTTATTGATGGAAAGTGCAAAAGATATCCATTCCTACCTTCGTTAAGTTCATAGATGCAGGGCTGGGTGGAGGGGGTTGGGATTGATTGTTATCTTCCCTTTTCTTGTAATAAGGCTTATAGAAATTTTGGGCTTCCTTTTCCTTTTCCAAGTCTATGATTCTGTTAGAGAGTTTCTCATCATCTTTGCCATTCCCTCGAAATCTGGTGATTGCTCCTCTTTAGGCTTAGTAAACAACAAAGCTTTCCTCCCAACATTTTTTCTCCTGACCGTTCAGGATAATCTTCGATGCTTTCTTTTTCATCCTCTACTCTATCCGCTTCTTCATAAGTCTCTGCTGGTGTAGGTTTGGCCTTCATTTTGGAAAACATGGCCAACTCAGGTCCTAGAGCTGAGGTATAATATTGAATCAGAACTTTATCCGAGGGTTTGTCAGCTTCAGAAAAATTCTTAAGATAGGCTACGAATATTTGGGTAAAACTATGCACCTTCTCTTTTCTTTCTTTCTTTAAGGCACACAGTCCTTTCATGAGAGTTGCATGAGTTTTTTGGGTTGCATACTTACTTCTAAAAATCCTTTCAAAGGTATCCCAATCTGGGATAGAGTTTGCAGGAAAACTGAAATACCATGATGCAACTGCTCCTTTAAGGGTGCGTGGAAAAAGTCTACAAACTAAATCGTCATGCTCCCCAGCCCTTAATCCTTCTACTACCAAATAAAAACTTTGTAAATGGTCATCTACTAGCATCTTCTCATTTGGATCAAACTTGGGCAGCATCTTTTCAAAATCTTGAGGTAATTCATGCAACGGAGGTGTTAAGTTCAAGGGTCATCTGGATTTCCAAGTCGGTGGTGGATTTGGTGGGTTAGGTGGCTGGTTTGCATTTACACCTGCCATGAGTCTAGGTGGAGAATGAGGAGGTGAAGGAACAGGAGTCCGCACAGGAGAATATTAAGGTGTGTTTGGGCCTACTTGATTCAAAAGTTGAACAACCTCATGTAATGCTACTTCTACTAACTCTTCCTAATCTCCAACCAACATTGAATCTTCCAAGATGGGACGGTCTTTCTTCTTGTATTCTCTTCGGGGTAAATCAGGGATAATGGGTAATCCTCCAATACTCTTTACATAAGCCCGTGTGTGTCTTCTCAGATCATTTACCACTTGGTTGTCCATAGCAAACAAATGTTCTCTATTCTCTTCAGTATTTGGATCAGGAAATAAACTGCTTTCAAAACTATCACTGGTGGAGTTATTTCGAGGAAATGGATTTCCCCGGCCAGCCATGCACTAGTGGCCCTCCTTCTAGCGCCAGAAACTATTGAGGCCTAGAAATTCGCAGGCAACAATAGCAAGGGATTCTCCCCAGTCAATGTTCCCAACTAGCCCATGACTGTTTGGTGTACGGAATCCATCCGGTTTGCAGCCCGGCTACCGTAGGTCAAGTAAAAAAAACAAAGGGTTTTACCGGTTGCGGCCCGACCCACCATATATATTTTTGTATTTTTGACTTTAAGTATGATATGCAAGTGCCTATCTAAGATGCAGATTGATAAAGAATGCAAGCAATGGTCACAATTTGATGCGCAAGTTCTTACCTCTCGTCTTAGACTCTCTAACATCTAAATCACACACAACTAGAAAAAACAACACTAACTAAGTTGTCCCTAGGGAGCAAGATATTAATTCATGAGTAATGTAATATTGTTCACATGTTAATATAAATCACAGATAGTTGTTCTTAGAATCAAAACACATAAACATGAATAAAAATATACACAACAAGATAGCTCATCAACTATTAAAACCTCCATTACTCATGGTGGAAATTATCACAGAATAAACCAGAGAATATTCAAATGAGAACATAGGTTCAGAAAGTTAGAACACTCTCACAGTTAATGAAACACAGTTGAAAACGAAATAGTTCCCCTTCAACATTGTTCATTTTATCACATTTGAACATTCCACACATCACCTTCTCCAACAGGAAAAATTTGTAATTTATTATTGTAAAACGAAGTAGTTCCTCTTACAACAAATGGTTCACAAGTTTCTCCAGGAAAAAAACCCCCATTCCCTCTAACTTTCCTATCTTTATACAAAACCCTAAAACCCTTTGGGCTGCCCCTCCTGGGTGACCTTTGGGCTCCCCAAACCATTTAATCTCACAATTTTGTCCTTTTGTGAGTGCTCATGATTCATATAATGTGTTACATTTCAGATTTAAACTTATGAGTACTTCATAAAACGGGACCAGCTCGATAACTGATGAACCTTTTCCAAGCCTGGGCCTCTGTTGCTATTGATTCTACTTTATTTTTTTTATTTGTCCTTTTTTAAGATCTCGTTGATCTCAAAACATCTCCGCCTATCACTTTGCAGCCAACTTCCTTCTGCTTTGTCCTTCAGCTATGTCTTCTTTGCAGCAGTAATCTGGAGGATCTTCTAAGTCCGTCTGCATTTAAAACAAAATTTATCATTACTTTGGACTGCATCTTTTCAACAAACGTAAACCATACTAACAATAAAACTGATCATCAAAATGAGGCCCTGTACTACGCTCTCGTCGAGAAAACCTTAACAAGAATGAGAAACCACCGCTGCCCACAAAGGGGGTTAAAAACTCACAAAATGGCGGGGAAAAAACCTTATCGGCGGCTTGAACCATTAAAGCATCGACAGGATAGTCTTACTTACAGCCACAACGGCGGGCTTCAGACGGATAATGAGTTCCGCGGGACCATTAAGTCTATCAGCATCGAAAAGACTAAATGCCAAAGCATCAGGCAGAAAAGCTCCTTGTCGATGAACAGAATGACATAAACATCGGGAGGTTAGTGCATTACGTAGCCGCAATGGCAGAAGATGAAAAGACTACGAGCTCCACAGTAAATAAGCATATCGGCGAAAACCGTAACAAAACATAGGCGAGTGGAGCAGTTATATGGTGGACATTTAGTTCGCTTGGGAGCCGCAATGGCGGAAAGTAATCAGACTACAGCCTTTGATCAAATTCATAAACTTTTTGATATGGCACAGACACATCATGAAAACGTTAAGTGTTCGGAAAATCTTAGGGTTGTGCAGTGGTCTAAAAATTTCGTCTCATCTCCAAAACAACGACTTCATAAAGATCAAAAAACCCTGACTCAAACTTCAACCAACCTCTAACAACACAAATCAAGTCAAAATAATAACATCACCGCATCAGAAAAGTCAAAGCTATCCGTCAGAACAATCATCGTTCAGCTTCCGCAACGGTGGCCCCTTAGGGAAATATGGCTCTGATGCATTGTTTAAATGACCTCCGAACAACCAAACTAAAAAAATGCTAAGTTCCAAAAGACTTTCGGCTGGGCAGCAATGAAAAAGTTTGTTTCACCTCCAAAACAGTGGCGAAAATGAGAAATAGACTTTCGATATCAAAGAAAGAAATCACGGATCAAAGGACAACATTTTCAAATCAAACTTCAAATTCCACAACCCAAAGCAGTTTCAGACATAGCAATTTTCCAAAAAGCATGAAAATAGTTGACCTCAAAACAATCCAAACTTGTAGCAGAGGGAAAACAAAACAGAGTTCATGGATCCAAACAATTTTAGGCAAGATAAAATTAAGAGGGTCCAAAATTTCAAAAATTTGGGAAAACAGTTGTAGCTGCAACAGATGGATAATCCATTTACAATTTTTTTAAACCCTTAAGAATATGATTCCCGTAATTCCTTAGGGAAATCTCTAAAATCAAAAGGAATACCTAGGAATTTGAATTCATGGATAGATTTATCCATGCCCATCCTTGGCTTAGCAACCATTTGGGGTCACATGCTACCTCTTCTAATAGCATTATTTTTTTTACATTTGCAAATTTCAACCCAAAATATTCACAAAACATTTACGATTAGTCACATGGTATTACCTAGGGTTTCCTTCTTGTATGATGGTAAAGAAAAAATATATATAAGCAGTGTCCATTTATGAGCTAACCACCATTTGTCCCAAGAAGGGGAAATCCTTTTATTAGTATTTACACTCTTCTTTCATGGTAAAGATAGACAAGGGATTCCATAGCCAAAACAAATGGGAATGGGGCCAATAGTAACCCCTATCAAATGTACCATAAGAGTCTCATTTATTTAGATTTATCTTGGTTGATAGAGAGATGGGTTGAATCATATGAGAATGTATTTCAACTTAATTGACAAAAAGGGGCCAAAACCACTCACCTTTAGCACGACAAGGATGAAATAACATTTCACATTGTCGTAGAATTTTTTTGATATCTGTCTTAATTAAACGAACCTCTAGATCTTGTCTCCTTACCTAGTCAATACCTTCCCAATCATTTATTACATTATCTATAATGTATCTTCCTATAGTAAACCATATCTTCTATAATATGGTTATTATTGGCAAGATATGTTTCCCATGTAATAAAAATATTTGGATAGAAGTTTGTAAGATACATTCAATAGATATGTTATCAACCTCCATCTTGTGATAAGTTCTAGGCCTTCTGAATTTGAAATGAACTTGATCAACCCTTTTTTAATATAGTAGCGTGCAACTCTACACAACTTCTTTGTACTCTTGGAAAATATTTGGTCCCATGAATTTTCAAGTGGCCTTATAAAAATCACATGGGAAATCATCCTAGTTAAGTGACTCATTGTTGACATGTTTTAAAGGGTAGTCAACAGTTTCTCCAATATCTTCCCTTGTTTGCATGCTAATTGTTTATTTATTGGCATGCTTCAATGGATCACATAATTTCACGTTTGCATGGACACCTTTCTTTCCTTAATCATACCTTGAAACTAAAAATCATTTTATAGTGATTGATAATCTCCCTTCCAATTTTTACTTAGTTTGTTATTCAATCATCTATGGTTTTGAAGGCCTTGATGCATTGCATCACTTCTCTAGAAGTGAGGGATTTAAAAGAATATTTAGTTGGTCCATCATATGTCTTTAGCTAATGTAGTTAGACACAATGTAGTTAGACACTAATTTGGGATCCTCTTTTTTCTATGACTTATCAACCTCAATAATTCTTGCATCTTGGCCACTCTATTTTGAAGTTGCTCATTGAAAGGGATAAGCTACAACATCCTTGACAACGAGTACAAAACTTCCATGATTGTCATGTGCTTCTTATATTTATCATTGAAAATTGTATTACATATACTCCCACAAATGTGTTGAACGTTATTTTGGAATCCTCATGCTAAAGAATCCAACCTCTATCAAACTCCTCAAGATTATGAAATAAGGTTCAAAATCCTCTTGATCACTTGAATACAAGATTCATGCTTCAAATAATAGGTGCTCAACATAAACCTTGTGTTTCATGGATTGGTTTTCTTAAGGCCTCGAGATAAGGAAAACATAATCAATCATTGATCAGATAGGTTGACTACTCTTAACACCTGAACTAGCCTTCTACCTTCGTAATCATTTTTTTCTGAAACAACATTTCTTTATCCGAGATTGTTTCTGATAGTTGGAAACCTATAAAGTAAAAATATATGTTCAATGACATCAATGAAAGGGGGGTTTGTTTATTAGACATTCGATGAATTTGCATGAATAAATAAATTGTTGAAGAATTGGTTCAAAGTTGGTCATTGATCTTGCTTTGCTACCTTGCCAAAGGTCCTCAAGCCACATACAAAAGTTAGCTCGTTGTTGGAACAAACCTAGAAACTTTCTTCTTCTTGGGAAATGATCATAGATAGAGACAATAGATTTTTTTTCCCAAGGAGAACATAGCCAAGTGAACCAAGATAGCGGATTGTGAATCCACTATGCATAGGTTTAATCCCCATAGTTCGCCTTATAAAGTAAGAGAAAAGAAATGGATTGGATTCAGTTTTTTATCATTTCCATACTTTGGTGAAATTTTTTTATCCCTATAATATAATTTCTAACCATACAATATAATAGTAATGATTAGTTGACATGAAATTTTCGATTATATTAAATAAATTATATTCCAAAATTATTCATCAAAACAATTATTTTGGACTTGATTAATTCTCATGGATTCATGATTCAAACAACTCTCAATGTCATGCCTTAACTTTCTCACTTGGCATGGCATAAAGATTTAGATTATAAATTGTAATCGTTTGGACTTGATTAATTCTGATGGATTCATGATTCAAACAAATATCAATGTCATGCCTTGACTTTTTCACTTGATAGGGGCAGAAAGTCCTTGTTGCTTTGCAAATAAAGATTTAGCTTCTAAATTGTTTGTGGTTCATGTGTTGATGTCTTTTCTTGCCAAGTTTTGTATTTCATTGCATGCAGTCCACATGTTTTTTGTGTTTTCGTTGGTCTTGTCATGATTTGTTATAAATGGCCTTCTCTTCACTTGGTACGAGCTCCTTTGTATTTTAATCCTAGTGTTCTAATGAGATCTAGTCTCCTGTAAAATCAATATATCTGTAGTATATGATTATATGAACATGAAAACAAAGCATCAAAAACAATACTATAAAGATGTCGAAGGTGACTTGCCTCTGTAATTATGTGAACATGTAATAGATTGAATAGTTACTTGCTGATATCCATTTCACATTGAGATGCACTAGTAGAAACAATCTCTCGATTTGTAACTGAAAATGGAACTAGGTAAGCTACTTTTGTAACCAGATCTTAGTAGCTTTTTGAGGTTACTTATGTATAGGTATGGGTGATATCGAAACAAAGAGGCATGCAAGTAAGAATGTTTGGGGTGATGCTATAATCCTCTTGAATTCCGAATGGACCCTTAATCAAAATGGATTTATAATAATGGAAAAGACACCACAAAATATAATTTTATCTTAACTTGTAAGAGACCATCTCATGTTTTTCTTTGACAAGCCTACTTGAGCTTACTCAATCATGTAGTCTGAGAAGTTTGAAGTTTGAAACAATAAATATGTTCAAGGTGCTAATTTTTTTTCACAACTGAAAAAGCTATACTTTATATTAATAAAAATATATGTCCATCTAATCATGTGTTAAAGGTGTTAATTATGCAATATTAACCATAGAGCAAATATAATCAATAAAAAAACCATAGTTGGTCGTTGCAAAAAGAAATTAATTATGCTAACCAGTCATATGATGATTATAATATGACGAAGAAGTTAAACATTATGAGATGCAAGATTCCTAACATTTAATTTTTGTTAAGGGCATTCAGTTTAATCGTATAACCAAAAATATTCTCTATGGAACATAGAATATAAATCACCAAAAAAAAAGGGATGGGTTCGATTTGTTTGAAAACTCATATGCAATGGGCACTATTTAAAACAAGAGCCACAAGGTGGCAATGTCACTACAATTGCGAATAGCGATTAGCTATTGCTATAACACAAAAACTACATAAATATGAAATTTTTGCTACAAAATTGTAACACAAAAAAACAAATTTTGCCACATAATTTCTTAGCCATGGAGACCCAAGTTTCATACCATCAATAAGATGATGAAACTTAAATTTTTATCATAACTTGATATATTATATAATTTTTTGTTTCTTTTAAATCAATTTGTTATACGACACTCTTGTAAGACTTTCATAAATAATTATTTTGTCCAATATGTAATTAAATCAAAACTAATTTTTATGCAAATAAATTCTTTCATAATCAAGAAAACAAGATCTAAACTATATAATTACCTTCTAGTCATAAGAGTAACAAACTTGAAAAATACATGTTAATAAATAAGTTCAATCATGAAATATCTAATAATTTATTATTCGATTTGAAAAATAAATCTTCATAATTGAATGATTGATTGAGAGGATAAATCTTAAATTTAATATCTAATAATTTTGATTTAATTTGAAAAAATAAATCTTAACAATTTAATGTTTGATTAAGAGAATAAATCTTAAATTCAAGATTACATAATAAATTAAGGATACCAAACATTAACTTATGACATTTCGAATGAAAATACTAATAAGCTATATTCTGAACAAAGTTGATTCCCCCTATTTCATGAAAAATCTAATAACATAACATAAGATAACATATCCGCAAGATGTAGAATAGTTGGTGGCGGGGCAAGGTTAAGACGCCCCCTAAGCTGAAAGGTTGCCGGTTCTAATCCCGTCGGATACCAAAAAATACAACCATGTTAAGGGTTGGTGTGGTCCAGGCCGGGTGCAATTTCTGGGTGATTTCGACGACTTAGATGCCCCTGGTTCGTGGTTACTTAGCCAATGGAAACCCTGCTAGTCAGGGGGTTTCCACCACTTTTCCAAAAAAAAAACATAACATAACATGCTATAATAAATGTTTGAGTATTGACTAAAATGTCATTTTGCAAAATATATATGATAACTAATACTTCAAAGTTCAAAGCAAAGCTATGGTGTGCTGAAAATTTAGAAGATAAATGAAAATTAAGATATTACAAGGGGAGTCATTAACCCAACTCTTGAAGATCAAAATTATCTCTCTCTACCTAAAGAAGAAGATCAACATAGCTAAAATAAGAACCAATAGTGAAAGAAGACGTTGGACCTTTCTAAATCTATAATGTTTGTGAGCCTATGAGTGTTAAATAAACTTCAACTCTCTTTATATATATATATATATATTTGAATTTTAAATTAAACAATTTTTATCTAATAAAAAATGTATTAATATAAAATTCGAAAAGATGGAATAACATATAACAAACACTTTGTATTTTATCATTAAAGGGAATGGTAAGATTCAGTTTCACAATACTCCATTTATTTTTATGGTGTCCACCACATCTTTGGAGTGCATCCAAATGTTTTGTTAGCCTGATATAATAAAATTTTAGATTTGAAACCAACAAATGAACTTAAGTTAATACATGTATTTGTAGTTAAATAATGAGTTAAAGGTCGCCAATTTTAAAATTTACCAAGTAATTAGACCTTGCAACTGCCAGATAATTCAATTCTACTTCTGGGGTAATTTTGGGATAATTCTCAGTGTGTACCAAATAAACAAGATATAACTAAATACTTTCTCGTTACTGCAACTCAAATCTATATTTATAACCTCACATGGATATTCGCATGAAAACCATCAAGACTCGTTCACAAACATCAGTATATTGAAAGAAAATTTCACAGTCAGATAATGCCCATCAAATGTATCTTCTGTTAGACTATTGAATCACCCATTTCTCCTCTTCGAAACGAAACAATAATAATAACTGCATATATACAGATTTAACGACTCGGAACCCTATTTTTGTGGAAAAAATTACCTCTACCAGAGACATAAAATGAATTCCATCCAAAAATTCTAGAAAGCCTCCAGTATTGAAGAGACACGTACAATCGAATGAGAATGGTTAACCTTTTTTTTCATTATGTATGTATATATAATGAAATGAGTCACAATTTTGACATTCTTCTTTACAAACTTTATTTTAATCGATTGAAGTAAATCAATAAATAAACAAATGTATCCTCCTATCCCAGGTTGTATGATACACAAATCCATAAATAAATGTGACAAATCTACAAATCCAAGGGGTTCAGAGCACAAGAATTTACAAATTACAAACTCCAAAATTCATTTCAAATTGTCATTCTCTAATTTATTTGATTTTGAAATTATCCAACAAATTATTTAATCCTTGGATCCTAAAACATCTCAAGAAAACTTCAAACATATAGCTTCGATACAAAGCTGGATTTTGTTCATTAACCATGGACGTTACAGGAGCAATGAAGGCGTCCACTACTGGGCTAAAGAATGTAGGAATTGATATACATGAATCTCTCATTTGTCACAGCCTATTTATATTCGAATCACATAAGCAATTTTCATTATCATGAAGTCTTACAAAACAAAATAGAAACTGATGTATATTAGATAGGATCTGTGTAGTTTTTTCTAACTTGTAGTAATTGCTCACTCCGGTATGAAGAAATCTACATATATCCTGTCGTAATTTCTCACTGTGGTATAAAGAATGCTGCAAAGACAGTAATATTCATTATTTAGTGAAGAAAGCATTTGTTTGGCTCGGAATCTCCACGGTGCGAAAATCAATGGTAAGTTATTACAATTTAGTTCAACAAGTTTAAAAATTTACTTATTTAGCGGGAAACACCAGCAAACATTGTCTTCAATTTCTTCTTCATACCAAAATCCAAAAGCAGCGGTGTCATCCGTCTCCGAAAGCGCGGTTTCGAACCCTCGACATTCCATTGGAAACAATCATTGTGATTCCATTAATACGATGAATTGCATGCCCATTAGCAGTTATGTTCATGTTAACATATGCATCACTATAGGAATGCCCATTTCCATTGATGGAAAATCCATTTGTTGTTGCTTCCCCCATTTTATATGTTGTTGTTGCTTCCCCATTTTATATGTTGTAAAGCTGGCAAAAGTCAAAAGGAATCAAGCAAATGCTAAAGATGTTGGAAGCACAAAAGGTGAGTTTGAAGACGAGAAAGTATTCCGAAAGAATCAAGAAAAGCTCACAGACACCAACAGTCTCTTATTTCTATATTGTTTCACCATATTTCCATTTCTTACTTTCATAGTGTTTTTTCATGGTCCATTTTTCTATCTATTTTAAGATGGTTTTCTCTGGCCTTGTTACTATCACTTACATGTTGCAACAGTCACTGTTGATCTTCTGCAGTTTTATATAATTCTGAGCGTTTGACAGATAAGAGAATTTTTATTTTATTATTTTTTTTTTAACAAAAACAGAAAAAGGGGTTGTATTAACAGGCTGTGCATAGCCATTCATTACATTTCCGAAGGGAGATATAAAGCCGAGACGGCACAAAGACAACA
>LPNX010280730.1:167448-197119 GCA_001517045.1 Pseudotsuga menziesii
CACCTTCCTTTTAGAGGCTGCTGAGCTTAGCTTGACCTCTGGAACTTCAGCAAGTTTAACGAATCTGGAAGCAGGGACGGCGGCCGGCGACTCGCCCGGGAGGGACGCCACAATGTTCTGGAATTGGTCCTCAATGGAGGAGGGATCAGGCGGATCCATGGAGGATCCGCCGATCATCGCGGAACGACCACGACCCTGCAAGGGTTTAGCGCAGGCGGATCAGAGCGAGGGTTTCGACCGTCAAAAAAGTATGCTTCACCCTGGACAGAATTTTCATTTTATTATTATTATTAATGACATAATCAAATTATTTAGATTTTTTTTATTCAAATTTTTTTTTATTAAATAAAGATTCAACTTAACAAAATAACTCATTTACATGTATAGATTATGTAATTAATGGAGATGGGTGGTTAAACCTTATTGATGTCACACGTCACTGTTTTCTCGTTTTCTTGACGTTCTTGTGTTGTAATACCTACCTGACTATGGAGCCTTCGTCGCCTCCCATGTTGAAAACCCTTTTGAGGTTGAAATCACACATCATGACTACAAATTAGAATCATGAGAACCAAGTCTTTTCCAACATTTAAAGGGATACAGATGAGGGTTATTAGGAGATGCAAATTAATTAATTACTTACTTATGATGGAAGATGAGCGTCGGATGCACTAGTAATTTGTCATAGATAAATTCATCCACTTCCACGTTGTGAAACTTTGTGTCTATAAAAAGCGCCTATCCGCAAGAGCAAGCAAGCCTTATTGAGTTGCGTTATATCCTGGTAATCGCTCACTCTGGTATGAAGAATGTTGGGAAGACAGTAATATTCATTATGTAGTAATATCCATTATTTAGTAAACAAAGCATTTGTTTATATATATATATATATCAACATTTAAGCTCAGAAATCTCTGCGGTACGAAAACCATACTCAGAAATATTAATGCAATCTGTCATTGGAAACCTGCAAAGGTTAAGCTTGGTAACCCTAAATATTAAAACAACTTGACACTTTGTACAATTTGATATGCTTGGTCAAAATGTCTTAATGCACTCCAATAGCTAATCCTTCAAATACACTGCACATTCAAATCACAAATTTTCTCTGAAATACGTACTGCAGTGCATTTATATCTGTACTCTAACTTTTCATTTTCAGGAGCAGGCAAATCCTCAAATCCAAGCCATGGAAAGCATCGTTGGAGCTTCATTATATTTTATTATCTCTGATTTTATGAATCTCTGTCCAGGTTACCTCGCCAACTTTTTCTTTCATGAGGTAACAAAGCGCCCCTTAAATCTCAGAGATTTTCTGAATCTGTGTATAGGTTACCTCGCGATATTACGATGCTTTTTCTTTCATGTCCAACGCATGCATTATACACGCCATAAATTTCAACAATGAATGCCCAAGGAATCCAAAAATTAAAGAACAAGGTAAATCTGCTCTTATATTTACATATTGGAGGGAGGGAATAATAACGAGGTAAATCTATAAATGTTTACATATTTGATGGTAGGAATATAAAATGTTTACAGATTATCTGATTCTCTGTCTAGGTTACCTCGTTAGATTTTTCTTTCACATCAAACGCTTCCATTATTCTTGCCATAAATTTCAGCAATGAATGCCCAAGGAATACCGTTGGGAAATTAATGAACCAGGCAACTCTGCTCTTATCTTTACAGATTTGAGGGTGGGAATAATAACGAGGTAAATCTGTAAATGTTTATAGAATTGACAGCAAGAATATAAAATGTTTACAGATTATCTGATTCTCTATCTAGGTTACCTCGCCAGATTTTGCTTTCACATCAAATGACTTCCATTATACTCGCCATAAATCTTAGCAATGAATGCCCAAGGAATTCCGTTGGAAAATTAAAGAACCAGGTAACTCTGCTCTTACCTTTACAGATTTGATAGCGAAAATATAAAATGTTTATAGATTATTTGATTCTCTGTCTAAGTTACCTCACATATCATATTATTAATTGTCATCACTGCGACTATGATCTGAATCATTGTTGATAGATTTACTTTTCGAGAGGGCATGTTTTTAACATTTTTTAACTCGAAAGATCGTGGAAACCTAGAATATTAATTGTCATCTCTGCTAAAACCAAAAAAGGTTGAGGATAATTATACAATTGTTGATATCATCCTCGTTGCCGGGTCCTGGGGCACAAAACCCAATAGCAACGTCATATCCCCAAACCAATAGTAATCTAAAAAACTAGACAATAAAAAATAAAAATAATAATTAAATGTTTTAAATATTACCAAACCTTAGTCTAAATTCCATTACATTTAATAAAAACTATTACAAACTTTAGAAGATTGAAAAATTTTCCCATATCTAAATGAATTAATACTCTTGAGCGATTCATATATATCACGTGCGGTGACATACAAATTATATCAACATTTAAATGCAACACAATGGGAAATTGCAAATGATATACTCCTTGTATTAAATTTGTATACATTAAATCTAAATACTACAATCTAGGTTCAATCCAGATTTAAAAAAAAACGTAAATCCATAATCTCTTACTTTGAAACGAGCGAATTGAAGAGTAGTCACCACACGGAGGAAACCATGATAGTATCATACCTAAAATACTGTCGAAATGGAGAATAGTAAGACACGTGGATACATGAATATGGGTCGAGGAATCATGTAGTGAAAAAAAATAATAGAAATTGGACAAGACTGGTAGTAAAAATGTATATTCTTTGTTTTTTCAAGAAGAAAAAGTGTAGTTCCTTGATATTCATTGAATCAAAGGTAACGAGATACATATCAATGATACTAGGTATCATATCCAACCAAAAACCACAAACAATTCTCAACAATATGAGCAATCAAAACTAGTCTCCCAGCCAAGGTAAAAAACCACAAACAATGCTCAACAACCTGAGCAACCACAACCACAACCAGGCTCCCAGCCAAAGTTAAAAAATAATCCAACTAAACAAGTAAGCATTGGGGTAGGAGAAAAAATCCACCAAAAGAGCAAAAACAAACAAAAAGAGTGGAAGAATGCCTAAATGGATCATAAACAAGTCGTCACATTCACATGGAAAAAAACTTGTCATCCAGCAAGTAGCCAAATACAAAGGCCGCTCATAGAATGAAGAAAGTGCACTTGGAAAAAGTCCACCACTGGAAATCCACCGTTGTTGTCATTCCATACCAGGTAAGAGTAGTATCGGAACCAGAATGAACCTCTCCCATAAGCAGGGGAAAAACCAAGCCATCCCAGTCATCTCCGTCATCGCCGCTGGTGGAGCTCTATGGGTCATCGTGTAAGATTTAGTCTTCAATCCATGGGAGTCATTTGTCATGAGCGTTTCGGGACCCAACACTCATAGTGTTGCTCTGTCATCATACACTCCATTGTTCGTCGAGGAGCCAGACACATCCATCACATCGCAGGGATCCACCGCCTCATCACTCCAGTCGTTGAGCATACGCCTTCAAACATCGTCGTCGTTGCAGGTAAAATCCCCCTACGAGTCGTTGTGCAAGGGCTCTAACCCTGCTCCATATGTAAATGCCTCCAAAAAACTCTCCATTAAACATTCACCAGTAGCCTCCGGGGGAAGAAATTCGAAGAAGACGGAACCCAAGTAGCTAGGGTAGGAACCCTAGCCACATGAATCATATCGTTATGCCGACTCTCAAAACCCTCCCTATGCCTAAATGCAAGTTGGCTTTTTAAATTGTGTATTCTTAATTCAATGAACACGTATTAATATATTTTTTTTCCGAGAAACCTATCAATATTTTCTCATATTTCATGAATGGTAAGGGTGGTAAACCGTCAACTTCCTAGCATAAGCCTAACTCCAAAGAACTCAAGGTTTGAACCTGTGGCCTTTCCTCAAATCGAGAAAATGTGTGCGCACCTTACCAATTGAGCTAACCCTTGAAGTTACGTAATAATATACAATAAAAAAATGATAAAAAACAAATTCATAAACGAAAAGGATACTTACCTACCACATTCTCCATAATTTATACCATTAAACATATTTATCTTGAAAAGAGGCCAGGCCAAATAAGAGCTCCAACTTTTTATTGACCAAAACACAAAAAAAACGATTTTTTATTAAATTACCTAAAAACATGTGTAAAAAATAATTAATTCTTTTTTTAATACATGATTCTTATAATCCCTACCTACTGCTCTTAGCAAAAAAAAACTAATAAACCTCTGAATAAATAATAAACCTCTTTACATTTTATGTTCCTACCCATTACTAACTATTAAACAAAGATTTTATACCATGTTTCATTCAATTTAAATCTTATAAACCTCTTCACATTTTATGTTCATACCCATTACTAACTATTAAACAAAGATTTTATGCATGTTTCATTCCATTTAAATATTATATTGAGTTACTCTCGTTCTCTTGTTGCTAATTATTAAACGAAGAGTTATTGTCCTCTTCTTCTCTTCCATTTGAAGGAAACAATTCTCTTCCATTTTGGAAACAATTCTCGTCATATGTACCTTTTTCCAATTCGAGAAGTCATTTTGGAAATCGGTATATATTAATATTTAAATTTACTAACTATTAAACAAAACTTTTATGCCATGTTTCATTCAATCGGTATATGTTCCTACTCATGCTTCCTAAATATATACTAACTATTAATATTTAAATCGGCATATGTTCCTACTCATTACTAACGGTGAAACAAAGCTTTTATGCCATGTTTCATTCAATTTAAATCTTTTAAACCTCGCCTCATTTTTTGTTCCTTTTTCCCAGAGAAAAAAAGTGTAAATATCTTTATTTACATTCTATAGATGGTCCATAAGTTCATTAACAACATAAAAACCCAGCCTGATAGCTGATATTACAATCAGAATAATACTCCAAAAAGAGCACATAATTCCAAAATACTCAAAGGCATAAAACCTTAATCAAAATAAAAACATGTCCCAAAATCCATCATTCTACTCAAAAGAGATCCATTATCCTCATCCATAAAGAAACTGATTCCAATAATCCAAAGATGTTCCATATATCTTCCCATCAAGCCTATTCATGATCCCAAAACTGTTTTTGTCGAGCATATAGATCAAAAATGTCGATAGCATAATATCAGATATTATAGACAGTATCAATACTGATAAAATATATTCCCATATACTTATCATCAACACAAAGACCTATCATAGTTCAAAACTGCATAGTTAATCATCAACCAGATTGTTTTACAAACAAGGACAAATATAAAAGACTATTATAACCCATGTCCCAGAGATCCAAAACTTAAGAATCCTTAGAAAACCTAAAAGGTTTCCACCACTGTATCAACCCGATGTTCCTTAATAGACCAGTATCCTTCCAAAATTCTACCTCCAGTTGTTGCCAAAGCATCTGCAGATGAGTTTCTTTCCCTATAGATATGCTTGAACGATACAAATTCAAAACAATCAGTAAACCTATTAACATCCTTAAGAATCATGGATAATTCTAAATTCAATAATCGGTACTTACCAAATGCCCAGTTAATAACTAACTGGGAATCATTGAAAATATGGATTTTATCCAAGGAGTTCCTTCGAGCAAGAGTAAGGAGTAGCTTAAGGGCATACAATTCTGCATAATTGTTAGTTCCCATACCTAATCCAGCTTTAAAAGAAATAAAATGATCAGCTAATAAATGTAGCATACCTCCAGCTCCACATATTTTTGGATCCCCAGCTGCAAAACCATCAAAAAAACCCCAGGCAAAGGTTTTGTCAATATTTTCCACAAAGATGTTTCTGAAAGAAACCACATATTGCTTCTGTGGAATATTCCTCATCATACCCATACTAAAACTAGAGACCTGTGCAATAGTTAAGGAGATGTCTTCGAAACAAGACAAATTTCTGGCCCTCCAAATAAACCATAAAACAATGATAGCTAATGGTTTAAAATGTGCCACTTCCTCATTCAAAATCCAATTTTTGAAGCATACTATCACTGATTCTCCATGCCAAAGATTTTTGAGTTTCAGATTATCCTCAATGATAAGCCAAACAGACAATGTAAAAGGACAGTCCACTCCAATATGAAATTTGGATTCGCCTTCCAACTTACACAAATAACATAAACCTGGTCCTTCTCTACCTTTCAAGATCAGTACATCCCAAGTCAATGCTTTCCCAGAGAGAAGAAACCAACCGAATAATTTTGTCTTGAGAGGGCATTTCAGCTTCCATAAGACTTTCCACCACCAAATATGATTCATTTCCTTGATCATAAGTTGTACGTATCCTTCTTTGGGTGTGTACCTGGCAGATTTAGAAAGATTCCAAATAAGAGCATCATCTTCATCTGAAATCCTAACATGACTAGATTTAAGTATGGCTAAATAATCGTTCCATGCATCTATCTCATGAGGATTAGAAAAACCAATAGATTCAGCAAAAACCCATAGTTGGGGCATCATAGCATTCAATCCTTGAGATCCAATATCAGATAAGAAGTGAAAACCAGCCAGATGTAGTGTATCAATCATGGAGGATGGTAAAGTATGTCTCCATTTACATCCTAACCAAGGATCAATACCAATACAAATAGTATTTCCATTACCAATATTCCAAACCAAATGATTCCCAATAATATCAAAGGCCCATAGAACAGCCTTCCAACAAATTGATATGTTCTTCTTTTTTTACAGGTGATCTAATCCATTCAAGAATATTCAAAGGCTGAATATATTTCTGGTATGCAATCTTTACCCATAACCCCGAACCCTGTATAATATTCCAGACATTCTTTACTACGAGAGCTTTGGAAAAAACATTAGGAACTTTAAGTCCCCAACCCCCCGAAGACTTTGGACTAGCCAAAATCTTCCAGGATGTCCATGGTAAACCATATGTATTCATTTTACCATACCAAAGAAATTTAAAACAAAGTTTTCTGATCTTTTCAATAATTCCCATCGGGATCCAAAAGTGCATCCAATATACCGGTATAGCCTCTAAAACTGCTTTGATCAATATCAGCTTGCCCCCCTTAGATAACCAGCGAAAGCTCCAATTATTAATCCTTTTTTCTACCTTGATAAGCAGCCAATCCTAGTCCCTTAAGAGATATCTGCATGGTTTTAGATAGAATCCAAGGTACTTCATTCCATTTTCAATTCTGTCAACAGGAAAGGTAAAAATATTCTGTAAAGTAATAACTTCAAATTCTTCCAGACAGGAAAAATATAAAGAAGATTTGTTATCATTTATCTTCATCCTAGATGCTTTACAGAATATCAATAAAATATCATATAAAGTGGACAGAGATTGTTCAGATCCATCATTAACCATAACTATATCATCTACGAAAAGAACATGAGTTAATACAATATTATTACCAAAAGACAAGCCATGATAAGTTTCATATTATTTGGCAAATAGTATAGCCCTTCCTAAACCTTCAACCACAACTAGGAATAGTAAGGGTGCCAAAGGACATCCTTGTCTAAGACCCCTACCAGCCTTGAAGAAAGTGGAAGCTACTCCATTGATAAGAAGTGAGAAGGAAACAGAGGAAAGGCTACTCATGACCCAAGTAATAAAACTCCTTGCAAACCTCAATTTGGAAAGTATGACCCGAATATAGGTCTAGTTTACACGATCATAAGCTTTTGATAAATCAATCTTAATCAGAACAGCCTTTATGAATTTGCATGCATAGTATGCATTCCTTCCTATATGACTCCAACTACATCATGAATCTGCCTTCCCGGCAGAAACCCAAACTGTTCACCGGATATACACCTTCCCAACACTTTTTTTATCCGAATAGAAATAATCTTACCCATGATTTTGTATACAAAATTACACAAAGAGATCGGTCGGAAATCCTCAAAAGATAAAGGATGATCAATCTTAGGTATAAGTGCAAGAAATGTAGAATTGAAAACCGTTGGGATTTTACCAGTTATCCTAGAAGTTTCAATGACTCTTAGAAGGTCCTCTCCCAAAACATCAAAAAGACACATGTACACCTCTACAGGAATACCATCAAGTCCCGGGCTCTTATCATTTTTGCTGATGGATAGGATGTGCTTAATATATTGCATAGTAACAGACTTCATAAGTTCACAGTTATCCTCCTCAGTAACAGATGTGGGAAAAAAGCCTACACTTTGCACAATCTCAGGAAGATGCAAATCATCTTCTTCTTTAAACAGACACTCAAAATGATTAATCCCAGCCTCAGCAATATCCTCAGCTCCTTCAACAAGAGATCCAGAATCGTCATGAATTTTCCAGATAGTATTAATACTTTTCCTATGGGCCGCAAATTTATGGAAAAATGGGGTGTTGTCATCACCACAGATCATCCATAAAGCCCTACTTTTTTGTCGAGCCTCCTTTTCCCTAAAACATAAAATATTCCTCTTACGAGTTTCAAGCTCAATCAAGTACATTCTATCTTCCTCCGAAACAAACCCAATAAGAACCCTCTCAAAAAAACTCTTCATCTCACATTCAATATCAGCTATATCCTTTATATTCTGAGCTTTTTTCTTCAAGGACCACTGAATAGAAATATTTTTGATTCTCTTAAGATTCACAGCAAACTGGTAGTAGGGGAAATCTCATACAGAGCATCAAAAATCACCCAGGAGCTTTTTAATAAGTCAACCAGCTCATTATTTTCCAACCAGCAAGCATTAAACTTAAAAGGACAGTGAGCCTTAGAAGTACAAGAAGAGATTTGTAAATAAATAGGTTGATGGTCAAAATCACCACCACATCTGATCCATTGTTTCAGTAAAAAACCCCTATCCAGAAAATCAACTGATAAAAGAAGTCTATCCAATCTTTTACAAATACTCTTAGGACCAACTCTACGATTAGACCAAGTAGGAATGAAAACCAAGGGGGTAATATCAACAAGCCCTAGTCCTTCCAAAATATTAACAAAGAAATCAGTTAATACATCCACACGGGCTCTAACCCCTCAAATCTCAAAAAGACCCAAGGAGAAATTAAGATCTCCCCCAACTACCAAATAAGGAGACTTAAAACACTCCATACCTGACAAACTATTCCAGAAAATTTCCCTGTCAAAGTAAGGCCCATAAAGGTTTATGAAGGATAAATCCAACTGTAATTTGATAGAATGCAGAACAGCACAAAGACCTGAGGTCATAGCCCATGCATTTAATGGAAGAAAATTATGAGTCCTCCAACCCAGAAGAAGTCCCCCAGATCTACCCTTAGCATCCATAGTGACAAACTGCCAATCTTTAAACATAAATTCTAGTTCCTTAACCAAAACACATCCATCACACATAGTTTCTTGCAAATATATAACATCTAAAGACTGTTCCTCAATAAGTCTTTTAATTGCTAGTTTTTTAGGAAGACTAGCCAAACCCCTGCAATTTAAAGTCATAAGGATCATAAGGGTAACTTCGGGGAGGCATACAAAGCTCTAAATGCCTCAAATCCAGTCTTCGCAGAATGATTAGAATTAATCATAACTCCAAACCACCCCTTAACAGGAAAATGATTGCCAAAAGAATCACGAACAGGTCCAAACCCTCCATCAATAGATTTCGAACAAGAACGAAGAAAGTATCCCTTACTCACTGTAGGAAAAACCTTGGGAGGAGATACAAACCCACAATCCCGTAAAGCACCATTATGATCAGGATCAAAGGAAGAGACCGAAACCGGTTCCTTTTCAAACTTATTCCCCCCTAGTCCAGTAGACAAAGTGTTAATGTTCAAATGTTTAAGGACAGATAAGGAGGGTGGAGAGTCTAATACCTTATCTTCTAACGAGTGAGAAAGAATCAGATCTTCCCGATTATCTGTAAAAGCCACATCCTCCTTAACTTCCAAAGGAGACCCACCATTCTTAACCTTCCAACCCTTATGGAAAGAAATAGAAGAGGCTTTCTTATTGAAAGGAAGCGAACAGTCATTCATCAAATGACCATAAGCATGGCATCTATAACACCTAAAGGGGATTCCCAAATAATCCAAAGTCTGACTGAAGACAGAATTACCATTTTGAATGACCAATTCAGCAGGCAGACCATATCGATAATCAAGCATGACTAAAACCCGCCCCATACAGCAAACCCCAGTATGCAAGTAGGAAAAATCGGTTTCCAGATGAGTGCCCAGGGTATTACCCACCAATTTGAAAAAATCACCAGAGCAATACTCAAAGGGTAAATTAGGGAGTTTTACCCAAATCGGGATTTGATCATACCTTTCTATACGGGGGTCGAAAAGTGGCATCCACCTTTTAATCAGTAGCCCAGTTTTGTCCCAATGCCAAACCCCAGCCAAGACCAGATCAACATCTTTCACAGTCAGGAACTTGAAAGCTATCCATCCTCACAGAAGTAGGAAAATCGTAGGTAGATCGGAGATAATATCTTTCCATACCTCTGTAGCCCATCCATTTAAGCTATTAGAATTGAATTTTCGACCTCCGAAACCTCCAACCAAAGTCAGCTCATTCATGAGGAATATATCATTTAAAGCCACATATTCGCCCACTGTCATCAAAATAGGCTTTATAAAATTCTTAATAGTATTATGAGCGCGCTTCATTTTCACTGCAAAACCTATCATCTCTGGATCTTTAACAGGCTGTGCGTCCAACCCAATTTCCTGATGGGACTTCCCTTCAGAAACTGGACTATTGACATCACAACCAATAGCTTCTGACAACCCTCCAGAAAAACCTTTATTCAAAGCATAATCCTCTGAGGACTCTATCTTACAAAGGTTCCCCGACCCATTAGCACCTTCAACATCAATAATACCTATTCCATCCAAATTGCCAATCAGTGACTTAAAACCCGCCTCTAGAGGTAATCCCAAACCATTACCAGACTTGAACCCAGGAGCATAATCCCTAAGATCATTCTCGTCATCCCCTTCAGAAGCGAGAACCGAAGACTTCAGAGAAAGACCAATATTATAACCATTACCAGCATCAATGACCATCTTGGGTATACTGTGAACCTTAGGAATTACCCCAAAATCTAGATAGAGCGAATGACAGTCCAAAGCTCCATCTGAAGCAAATGGATCAGGTGTGTTCTCTGTCACTGATGGACATCAATTGATTCATCGACCATCCGAATCTTCATCTTTAAAACATGAAAAACCAGCATTAAACCCATCAGCCTCGCCCCTTAACAGTGAAACATCTTGGGCCCCCAACACACAAACACCAGAATGTGTCTCAACAACCCTCGGACTTACACTGATACTATAATTATCCCCTATACCAGGATTAAACTGCAAAGAACTCACCATGGGTGTACCAGGAACCCTCGAAACATCCACAGAATCCACACACAAAATAGGACACCCCATACCTACTACAGGAACTTCTTCACTAGATGAGCTCGTGATCATCAGTGGGAAACAACGAGTACCCCTCTCCTTTGCAGCATCACCGTTCAAACAAGAACAACCACGGATAAACCCACCAGACTCGACCCTTACCATAGAAGCGTCCAAAACCCCCGACTCACAAGCAACAGAATGAAATGTTGAAACCCTCGATAACACAACTTTACTAGTATTTAAGATATTCAAAGACCCCAGCGGAGTACGAGCTAGACCCTTTGTCGCACGAAGAAACATCTTAATCAGTTCAATCCAATGTGTCGTCACGTAGATGATCAAGGACAATCAAGGACTGATAGATGACAATAAAGGAGCATCTAAACACGTCAATGCAAATCGAAAAATCGATTGTCCCATCCAAAATTCCAAAAACCAGAATGCCAACTGTCTCCACAACTGCGTCTAAAGTCAAAAAGTAAATGCAATACTCTCCAAAATCAAGAAAATCAGGATAAAAGTTAAAAGCATATAATGCAGGTACGAGCGGGACGATTCCCCCCAGATCTAGGGAAACCAAGTCTCCAAGTGTCTTGCACATCAACCACCAGATGGCATAAGGTACGATCAGAATGATAACTCTTGCCTCCAAGAAGTACGTTCTGAGAACGTCATCCTGAGCATCTAATTAGAATAAATGCTAAAATGCCTCCAAAAACGATCAGGATTGATCAATACTTACCTTCAAGAAGTACGTTCTATGAACGCCAACCTCCAAATGATATCATATCCTTCAAACTGTAGCAACCTCTAAACGATATCTTATCCGCTAAAATACCTTCAAACGATATCTTATCCACTAAATACCTCCTAATACGATCAGAGATGATCATACAAACCTCCAAGAAGTACGTTCTGAGACATGGTCGCCGGCCTTATCCCCAAGATACTCATTCCTTAGACCTTCAAAAAACTCTCCTCATTTTATGTTCCTACCCATTACTAACTATTAAACAAATATTTTATGCATGTTTCATTCCATTTAAATATTATATTGAGTTACTCTCGTTCTCTTATTGCTAACTTTTTTTTCCATAGAAAAAAATCCTATTTTATATATAAAATACAAAATACATTGTGTGAATGATCCACTATCAAAAAAATTGATAAGTGACCATATAATCCATAATATTCAGCTCAAATAAGCTATTCAAAAGCATAAGAAAGTGGTGTAAACCATCCATGCCAAAACAGTGTATAAAACCAGCACAAAAAAGACATTAACATAGTCTATCAAAAAAGACTTAATATCACATAGAAAGTCTACAATAACCATATTGTTTCCTAACACCAGCGAGTGTTACTGCTACAATAGCATTCAAAAATGAGTGTACTAACAAGTCCCCAACAGTACAATTTTCTTCAAGAAAGTCTGCAAAAATAGTAGAACTGCCCCAAACCAGACAGCAATACTGCTCCATAGAAACAGACAAAGTCCCAACTGTCCAAAGACCATTAAAAAACAGCAACAATACTGCTCCTTAGTAACTGACAAGTCCAAATTGTTAACCATCAATACAATATTCTTCAGAGGAAGTCTAGAAAAACGTGCAAACTGCTCCAAACAGCATTCAAAAGAAGTGTATCCAGACAGCAACAAATATACTGCTCCGTAGAAACCAACAACAATATACTGCTCCATAGAAACAGATAACGGTCCCAACTGAACAAGAACCATCTAACTGACAAGTCTTCTGTTAGTCCTGCTAAAACAGCATGACCATATAGAGAATTAGCAATCCATAGCAAAAATCATCAAAACCGACCAAATATACATCCTTGTATATAAAAGGTAAAAACATTAAGTTCCAAAAAGTCATCAACAATGGATCAAGGAAAATAATTTCCCCCAAGTCCCAAAAATAATGAACTTGAAAGACCTGAAAAGTATCATGTCTTCCAGACCCATGATACTCACTGATAAGGAAATACCCATGCTGAACTTTCCCTCCATCATTTGCTAACTTATCAGCTATAGTGTTTCTTTCCCTATAAATATCTGTAAAGTCAGCCTGCTCAAACAAACCAGTAAGCCTGGTGACCTCATGCAATAACTGAGCAAGATGCAAATTATGACTTCTGAATTTTCCAGAGATCTAGTTAATGACAAGCAGTGAATCACCAAAAATCTGTATATTCGAAATCTGCTTATCCAAAGCCAAAAAGATAAGTAGTTTCACAGCAGATAACTCAGCATAATTATTTGTCCCAATCCCCAACCCAGCTTTAAAGGTTATATAATGGTCATCTTTTAGGAAGAGTATACCCCCAGCCCCACACACTTGTGGTTTTCCAGAAGCAGAACCATCCAAAAAACCCCAAGGTTTAGTTTTGTCTATAACTTCCTCAGTTATGATTCTGATCTTCAAAGCAACAGTATCCAAAGGATAAGATGAAAGCAAACCCAAACTAAATGTTGAAACCTGCGCAGGAGATGTGTTTTGGTTATCAAAACAGAAACAGTTTCTAGATTTCCAAATAAACCAAAATACAATGATAGGCAAAGATCTGATTGTTTGTACCTTAGTGTTAAAAACCCAATTCTTCAAACAAGACAGAATTGAGTCCCCAACCCAAAGATTCTGAATATTAACCTTAGCTTCTATCTCTTTCCAAACTAATTTCATATAGGTACAATCATAACCTAAATGTGAGTTTGCTTCAACATCACACTTGCATAGGTACCATCATCCAGGTCCTTCCCAACCCCTGCTGTTAAGAATATCCCAAGTAAGGGCTTTCCCTGAAAAAAGAGACCAACAAAAGATCTTTGACTTAAGTGGACACTTCATATGCTAGAACATATTCCACCACCACTCAATTTCCCTTTCATGCTGTTCTAGAAACAGATGCATGTATCCACATCTGGGAGAGTACTTGCCAGTTTTGGCTTGATTCCAAACAATTGAATCATCCTCATTCCTAAATCTAATATGACTGGCTTTAAGAATGGCTAAGTAACCATTCCAAGCAATAATATCAACATTCTCAACAAGGCCAAGATCAATAGAGCTTAACCAACCCTGTTCCATTAAGAAAGAAACAGGCAAAGTCCCAACATCTTTTAAAAAATAATAACCTGCAGAATGTAGATATTCAATTAATTGAGAAGGTAAGCAATGTCGCCATTTGCATCCTGCCCAAGGATCCATACCAATACAAACGTTAGCTCCATTCCCAATCTTCCAAACCAGAAAATCACCAATAAGATGAAAATACCAAAGCATAGATTTCCAACATATCGATATACCTGATTTCTTTTTATCCTTTTCTCTGATCCAATCCAGCAGAGTGAGAGGCCGAATATATTTATGAAGGACAATTTGTACCCACATCCCTAATCCATGAATTATGTTCCAAACACTTTTAGCAGCAAGTGCTTTGGCAAATAAAGCAAGTACTTTCAGACCCCATCTACCCAAATATTTTGGACTTGCCAAAACCTTCCAAGAAGTCCAAGGCATCCTGGAAGAGGACCCATCACCACCAGACCATAAAAATTTAAAACAATTTTTTCTGATTTTCTCAATAATCCCAACAGGAATCCAGAATACAGGCAAAGCTTCAAGAATAGACTTAATCAGAACAAGCTTGCCACCCTTAGACAACCATCTATGACTCCAATGCTTAATGCGTTTTTCAGCTTTTGCAATAAGCCAATCCCAATCTTCCAGCAAATATCTGCAAGGTTTTAAATAAAATCCAAGGTATTTCATACCACTGTTAATTTTTAGCACAGTATATGAAAAAATATTTTGTAAAGAGATTAACTCAGCTTCATCAAGCCTAGAGTAATAGAAAGATGATTTGTCTTCATTAATAATCATCCTGTAGGCTTTAGTGAAGTCCATCAAAATTTCATACAAAATTAACAAAGTCTAAGCTGATCCATCAGTGATCATGACAATATCATCAACAAAAATTACAGGTGTCAATGAAATATTGTTTCCAAAGGAGATGCCTCTGAAAATACCAATGGTTTTAGCAGATAAAAGGGCCCTAATCAAACCTTCTGCAACAACAAGAAATAGCAAAGCTGCAAGAGGACACCCCTGTCTAAGTCCTCGTCCAGACCTAAAAAAACTGGAAGCCACACCATTAATCAAGACAGAGAAAGAAACAAATGTTAAACTTCTCATAACCCAAGTAATGAAAGGTACACCAAACCCCATTTTGGTTAATATAACCCTCAGATATATCCATCTAACTCTATCATATGCTTTAGATAAGTCAATTTTCAAGACCACGGACTTTAAACCCTTGCTGTGAATAGTATGAATGCCTTCTTGAATGGCACCCACTGCATCATGAATTTTCCTTCCCGGCAAAAAGCCAAACTGCTCATAGGAAATATATCTACCCAATACCTTCTTTATCCTGGAAGATAAAATCTTACCAATAATCTTGTAACTGAAATTACATAAAGAAATAGGCCTGTAACCATCAAAGGTACAAGGGCATTCAGATTTTGGTATCAAGGCAATAAAAGTTGAGTTAAAAACTGCTAGAATTTTACCACTCTTCCTAGAATCCTCAATAACCCTTAACAAATCCAAACCCATCACATAAAAAAGAGTCCTATACACCTCAACTAGAATCCCATCCAAACCAGGACTCTTATCATTTTTGCTCAGCTTAAGTATAGAAAGTATCTCCTCCAATGTAACAGTTTTCATAAGCTTAGAGTTCTCCTCAGCAGTGATGGAAGATGGAAAATTATGAGAAATTTTCAGAAGTTTAGTAAGGTGTAGATTTGAATCAGCTTGAAAGAGTGTCTCAAAATGATTAACAGCAGCCCCAACAATATCTTCAAAATCTTCCACCATATTCCCCCCATCATCTTTAATCTTTCATATAGTATTTGAATTCTTTCTTTGATTTGCAAATTTATTGAAAAAAGGTGTGTTGTCATCTCCACAGAGTAACCAAATAGCCCTACTCTGCTGTCTGGCTTCATGTTCTCGCTCCAAAAGGATTTTCCTCTTACGAGATTCCAAATCAATCAACGCTGCCTTATCCTCATCAGACGAGAAACCAAATCCAAACTTTTGAGAAAAAACAGAGAGCATTATCTCAATTTCCACTAAATCTTTGTACTCCCTCTCCTTCTTTTTAACATACCATGCAACAGAAACCTCCTTAATTCTCTTAATATTGGAAGCAAAATGTGTAGTAGGGGATTCTTGTAGATTATCATCATAGACCACCCAATATTCTTTCAAAGAAATAACCAAATCCTCATTTTCAATCCAATGTGGATTGAATTTGAAAGGACTTTTCAGCTGAGTCCCCCTATTCAAAATCTGAAAAAAGACAGGATGGTGATCCAAGTCACCACCACTTCCCACCCACTGTCTGTATAAAAAAATCAAAATGAAGCATATCTGCTGATAACAGGATCCTATCCAATCGTTTACAAATATTTTATGCCCCAACTCTTCTATTATTCCATGTGGGAAGCATAACAGAATGTACAACATCCACAAGACCAAAGTCCTCCAGAAATTTTGTAAAAAAATCAGAAAGGGGACCCAATCTAGCTCTAACTCCCCAAATCTCAAATAATCCCATAGAGAAATTCAAATCCCCTCCTAGGATTAGATTGTTACATTTAAGGCCATCTAACCCCAAGAGATTTCTCTAGAAAACTTCTCTTTCAATGTAAGGGCCATAAATATTTAACAGACAAATATCCATGTTAAGTTCAATAGAGAACAAAGATGCACATAATCCCGAGGCCACACCCCAGACATTCAGCATTTGGAAAAATATGGATCTCCACCCTAACAGAAGGCCTCTAGATTTACCATGAGCATCCAAGGATAAAAAAAGTCCATCCCTTCAACATAGATTCCAATTCAGCTACTAACAAGTGTCCAATACCCATAGACTCTTGCAGAAATAAAACATCGACATGTTGATCTTCAACAAGTCTACATACCGCTAGTTTTTTTGGTTTACTAACCAAAACATGACAATTGAGGGTCATCAAGATCATAATGAAACCAAAGTAGGGGGCATCACTGCTCTAAGCACCCCATTAGCCTGAAATAGTTCATTATCATTCGAATGTAAACCATCAGATCTCAAACTCGATGTATCCCTGTCCACTCCAATCCCAGATGAGATAGTATAAGACCCATTAATTTTAGTACCGGATCTAAGAAAATAACCCATATCACAAAGGGATTTAATAGGGGACAAGAAACCCAGGTTTTTTAAAGGAGATACATTCAAAAAGGCCTCATCAAATTTAACATCAGTTAAACCCTGATAGGGTAAACAAAGTGGTTTAAGAGTCGGGACAGTCTCCTCATCAATAATATCCAAACCCACAACCCTAGGTTTCACAACATCAATCCTAGCCTAATCTAAAGTAGTAGAACACATCGGATTTTTAACTCTCCAGACAAGATTAGGTTTATGCTTCTCATGATAATTCTTTTTCAAGGATAAAAGACATTGTGAAGCCAAATGGTCGTAACTATGACAATGGTTACATTTGAAAGGAATACCAATGTAGTCAAGAGATTGATTGAAAACATTATCCCCAATCTTAATATCAATATCAGAAGCTAGACCCTTCCTAAGGTCCAATAAAACCAATACCCTTCCCAGACAACAAACCCTAGAAACTAAAAAAGATAAATCAGCTTCGAGGAAAGAACCTAGGGTATTCCCAATCAGTTTGAAAAAAGCCAAAGACCATAACTCAAATGGTAAATTAGGTAATTTTACTCAGATAGGCATCAAGTCATACCTCTCATGCCTCGGGTCAAACAGAGGTGTCCAACGTTTGAGCATCAATCCCGAATGGTTGCATCTCCAAACCCCCGCCAAAATACTTGTAGCATTAGCCTCAAATTTGAATTTAAATGCCAACCATCCCTTCGGAAGAAGAAAAATATCAGGACAAGTGATATTCGACCAAGTACCAAGTACCCATTTCTTCACACCATCAGGTGATACCCTACGTCCTCCAAATCTGCCTACCAACGTGAGTGCATTAGTGAGCACAATATCGTTTAAGGCAATATCCTCTCCAACCACCAGTAGAAAAAGTGCCACTTTTCGAACAGGTTTAGGTTTGCGTTTATGGACTGTTGGTAAGCGATTTGAATCCAAATCAACCGAGGGACCATGCGCATCCACTTGAACAGGTAAGCAACTGACCCCTTCAAAACCCGCAAAGGAAGACCCATCATCGAACTTCTTGGACTCCAAATCCACACACATATCCTCAAACATATAGCCCTGTTGTAGACTAATATCGAGACCCAAATCCTCCAAATCCGGATTGACAGATACAAACCCTAACCCAGATTCCACTCCCGAAGGGCATTCCAACACCAACTGCGATAGCTCAGAATGAGAATTCATAGATATTTTACCATCATAACCCTCCCGGCATCCTAACTGTTCCGGACCAGCAAGGGAAAGATCAGGGTTAAATACCTGGTGTGATAATTCGAATCAGCAAGCATCCTTCAGTGAATTAAACCGACCAGGACAGTCTCCAACAGTATCTTTCAACCCCGACTTAAAGCGCACCAATTTCAGCCCCGTCTTACGGGTCACCAATTCATCCTCCGAATTCATAAATTGCACCTTCATCAAAACAGGATTCGGCACTGGAGCTAAACGATCCTCCAGCGAAAAAACCATTGCTCCCACAGAATCACTCACAAACTGCAGTGTGGGCTGACCATGCTCATTTAATTCCTCCGCCTGAGACCTGGTAAAAACCCCTTGTCCAATTAAAGGAGACCGTGCCATCTTCTGGTGCGAATTAACCGAAACAACCCCACATAGCGAAATAGATAGCTGCCCTGGACAAACATCAACCGAACCCTTCAACATCTTATTACTGCAAAGAAACTGTGCCTCCACCATCTGCACTTGCGTCAAGCAAAGATTCGGAACAGGAGTAGAACATACAGCCGGGGATAACACCATCGTTCCCACCGCGTCGCTCACAGGCACTGAATTGGATCGACAAGAGTCAGTAGGTTTTGTTTCCACCATCCGGGACCGAGTTAATACTCGACATCCCTTTGGTGGAGTTCGGGCCACCACCTTAATTTCCCGAAGGGACATTCCCAAGAAACCTTCAAATCCCAAAAAAACCTACATTAAAACATAATAAAAACAAACCACCGTCACAGTGCAAAGTGATGCAGACCCCCTCCACTTGGCACCCAGTTGAGATCTTGATATAATCAAGACGACACATTCATTACAAATATCCTCACTCCAATAACTCTCAAAACCTACCTGCCACAGAATGATTAAGGTACAGATCCCTAATCAATGATTAGATCCACTCATCGGATCCGATAATACGAAAACTAAAACATGGACCGTCGATCTTAGCACATATTCGGCCTCCAGGGTTCCGTTCTACAAAGTACCCTTCCATGGATTACGATCTGTATGTTCTGACCAAGGAAAATCACCGTCCCAAATCAAGATCTGACCTAGGATTACATTCTGTCCAAGTCGTGTTTCCTCAAAGCACGTGCATATATGATAGAGTATATCACAATATCTCTAACTACTTGATCTCCTTTCACATATTTCTTATCTGTAATCTAGTTAAGGGAGACAATATCTACCGATTGAGCGTGAAAAGGAAGAGAAATGTTCAAAAGCAAACAATTCTCTCTTCCATTTAAACAAAGATTTATTGTCCTCTTCATCACTTCCATTTGAAGGAAACAATTCTCGTCCTCAAAGCTATGTACGTTTTTCCAATTCGAGAAGTCATTCCTCGAAGTCAGTATATATTAATATTTAAATTTATTTTTGAAGTTTAAAAAATCAATGGATAATGACTCTTACATGGTGCATTTTAGGGTTTTTTCCCAATAATATTTATAATAAATATGGTTTAATGTAACAGGTTATGGAATTGTTTCTAAAGCATGTTTAGATGTATTTTAGTGTATCAATATCGATCATTTTAATTACAATAATACATTACTTTCGTTTGTTTGAAAAGCGCTCTGAAGATGGATGGATACAATAAATTAAAGATGAGTATAATTTTTTATTAACAATTTTATGGAAAATAAAAAAATAATAAATAGCAACATATTATAATTAATTCTTGTAAACATTTGATCGTAAACATTCAAAGGTATAGAATGCCAACATTTTATTTTAAAACATTATTATAAGCATCATGATGTGAAAGAATTGAGTTTGGTCTGCAAGTGTGATAGGGTTTGAGAGTTAGCTTCAAAAAATGCATTAGTGGTTAGGGTTCTTTCCTAGCCTCCATCCCCCTTCAATCTCAATAAGCGACTAGTTTTGGCCAGAAGTCTAAGCATATCTGCTAGTGACGCTTCTGAAGGTGCGATGGTGGCTTCCTATGGTGTTGTGATCTTGTGGCATGGAGGTGGGCACAACGGGGTACCTATAGAAGGGTGGTGGTTTTGGTGGCTCAAAGGCGATTGACATGGCAGGGATACCCTAGGTGGGGCAATGGGTTGTGTTTGGTAGGGGTTCTAGTGCGACAACAATGCCCAAGGATCGAATCCAGAACGAAGGATGTTAAGAACCCGTGAAGAGCAGAAGGTGCACATGCTCTCCACTACGCAATGGAGTTGCAATGTTCTTCCCCTGCCAAGTAATTTGTTTGGGCCATTGAACTTGGACTCTAATGTATGCGAAAGGAAATGCAGTTAATCTTACTTGCTCATTTCAGATGGCTTATACCTTTGGCCTCTTTCTATTTTATTTTGCTATTTTTTAGCAAATTTTGTTATGGTGCTCAATGCACACTATGGTGGCCCTATGATAAGGTTTTTAATGATGTAGTTTTTTGTTTCTACATGCTCTTTGAGCAGTGTTTCTGTGTGATTATGCATTGGTAAACCTACGAGCTATTTATTGTCACGTCATCTGGTCTTTGAACAATGTGTTTTGTTTTTCATTAATGGAATGCGTTTATTTTCTGAGGAAAAAATACTTCAATTTTTAAAGCATGTTGATATACAAAATGTCTTGAATATTCTAATAAGCGATTATCAAAAACAAATCTCAAACTTATTTATAATATCTTGATTCTAATTACATTTAGTGACTTGAAATAAAGATAAAATAATGTTATAAAGATAATATAAACTATTTTAACATTATAATCAAAATATATTAGCAAAGCTACAAAATTGAATACTACCAACATACTGTTTAAAATAAAAATAAAAATAAACTCATGGTAAAATTTGGGAAATTTGTTTTTGTTCTTCTATAATATAGAATACAATATAAAATATATAAATAACTAAACCTAATGTCTCTATTACGGATATATATATATTAAGTTAAAAAATTGTATTACTTGTAAAATCATGTATATAGTCAGCACAAGGAGGAAAACTTATTACCCTTAGTCACGTTCTCCCTTTGAAAATTTGTGAAACGTACACATAATCCGTGACGAATACCATGTGATCTTCCCAATCACGCGCCTAAAAGAAATCCCAAAGTCATAAAGCAATGAATGGCGTATTTCATGTTATTATTATTTTCATCGATTTTTAATAATCCCAAAGTCGATTCGTTTTTAATAATCCCAACCCTTCAAAATGGCATGATCATATCCCCTTGAACAATGAGATTACAACAAATAATAAGCTTAGATTGAACATCAATTAAGAAGAAGAAAAAAAATGATGGTTGGCCATTGTGAAATATGTTAATGGTTAGCTCGTGGTCTTTTGGGATGATATTGATGGTTGAAGGGGTTTTAGTGAAGAAGATTGCATTATAAATATTGACTATTTTTGTGTATTAAAAAATATAAAATCATATAATCTCATTATGTATTTAATTATATTTATTACATTTTTTTAATTTATTAATAAAAGATATTTTATTAAAAATATATATATTATAAGTATTTGATTATATTTGTGGATATCAATTAACATAGATCTATCTTAAACCGAGAATTATCAAGAAGATTTTATTTTTTTAAGTTTATATCATTTTTATTTTTATCTCTTTTTTATGGAAACTATATGTGACACAAGGTTACATAACCTTACACATTATAACATCTCTTTCATACTAGCTTATAGAGTGCATCGCTACTCTCAATGCAAAAATATAAAATCATACAATTTCATATTGCATTTAACAATATTTATTTCATTTCCTAATGTATTAACACAACTAAAGATATTTTTGAATTTGCAAAAACGAATGATTAATAATTAATTAAGTAATATTTTAAAAAATATCAAATAATACATCTTTGATTTACAAGAGTTGTAAATGAAACAAGTAGATCTATATAGCTAGTCCTTACCAAATATAAAAATTGAAAAAGTAAATAGGTTGGTTGCAAAAATGAGAAAGTAAATGAGAAACAAATTTTTTCAAAAAACCGTCAAATCAAATTGTTTTTATAAAGACATTAAAATAAAAATATTTTGAATTGGTAGCATCAAAATCCAAACATCACAAATTGGTACGGTTTTATGCTCAGAGGGGGCACAAAGGTAGTAGAAGAACCACCACACATGGTGCCACTACAAGAGGGACCATGAACATGGGGAGATTAGGTAGGATATGAATATGAGGTACTCGTTCCTGAATGAGATGAAGCACATGATAAATCAGGGCCATCACATGGAGTGACAACAGGGCCATGATGGGGACACAAAACATTAGGGATAGTTCCATATGCATAACCACTCATTGAAGGAGGGTAAGATACATAAAGGATGGGTTGGGATGCAACAGTTCCAATGACACCATCTGCAGCATGTGATTCCCTCGGTGGGTTCTTCTGTGAGGAGTCTCCATAAGGGGCATCGAGGATAATGGTATACAACAAACCTAACTGTGCATATATCAAGTCAAACTGTTGGGTTTTTAGGATAGCATCTTCCTCGGTTTGGGGTCATTTAGAGCCACATCCTTGGAAATGGTAGGAAGGAGTGATTTTAGAAACCAGTCAAAAAATATCATGTCATCGAGTTTGATCTTACATAAACTATGATGTCTACATCACTCATGGATTTGGTCAGTGATGTGAGTAGCGTAATTCTACCAATAGGAGAGAAGGATTTCTACTTTGTCATCATACCATATGGGAAACTAGAAAATTTGTAAGAAAGAAGAGGTTAGGGACACAAATTGGGATGTGTCCCATGCGGTTGGTTAATGTACCACTTCACAGTAGTACTAGTTAGATTCCTCTGGAATAGACATATCCTGATGGAATCATATCTGATGTTGTTTGATGAGAACCATTGGTGAAATGACATGATATGATATTGGGTATCTTCCCAAAACCTCTCTTCAAACTATGGGATGTCTGATGAGAGTTTAGTAGGCATAGGGTGCCAAGTTGGATCATGGTGGATCAGATCATTAGATAGCCTCACCAAATCAAGGAGGTTGAGGCTATCCATAAATGACAAACTCGTAGTTGTGGAACCTCATGGGGGCGGGGGCGTTCCTGGTGGGTGGAGTCCCAATGGTAGGGTTTTTTGTAGTTGGATGCCTTATAGGTGGATTTTCTATCAGGGGATTCCCTATGGGAGGATTCCCTCTGCTAGACAGGGAAACAACGACATACATGGTGTTGCTGGTATGTGAATGTGTAGGTGATTCTGACTATGAGAAGTGTTAATTTGACAACTTGGAGAGGCGCTCATGTGACTGTGCAGTGTGTTGTACCGAGGTGCAGTGTGAGGATATGACCATACAATATGAAAGACTATAATGAGGGGATTGTCCATGAAGCCTCCACGAGTACCTCAAAGGATCAATATTGGCTGAGTCTAAATTAAAATAGGTGTAGGATTAAGATTAGAAAAATCTTGAAAATCCTTATGCAATTGAATGTGTAGAAGGTGAGTGAAACAAAATGGAAAATAATCCCCAAAAAGATCAAAAAACCGAATGTGAGGTGAACTCAACAAAATGGAAAACAAGCCAACAAGCAACAATCCTAGAGAAGGAAAAAGTCTCACTATACTGACATATATTTTTATTTACTAAAAAACTAAAAGCACCAAGTATAATCTTCTTCGAATCTTTTCCTTTGTGTGGTCATCACCTCCCCACTAGAAAATAAGAATTAAGAAGGTGATTCTAGTCTTTTAATTATTGGATTATGATAGGGGAATCAATCCTATCTAGGCCCAACAAGTGAAGATTGAAAATACAGTTACAGAGCTGGGACCACAACTGACTCCGTCTATCCTAGGTCTCCCCCCAACGAAAGGGATGGCCTCTGGGTAAGATACCTAAGAAAAATGGTCTCTATGCTACCTCGACATTCAGGTCACGTCAAGATGGGTTTTCCATAGCTTCAGCCTGAAGACAAGGATATAAATGATCTTCAGTATTTAGTGGGGACAATGCATTATTTAGCCATCCAGTTTCAATCTTGTTGTTTTCCCTCCTAAGGAATAAACTCACCTCACAGATTGGCCTCAAACCGTCTCCTGAGTACTATAGAGAATTTTAGTTCCATGATAAGACAACCGTTGTTTTTCAAATGTATAGCGATGAAGGGGAATTTTTTGGATCCTATCCAAAGTGTCCTAACTTAACTATAAGATTATTTTTCCCTCAAATTAGGTTAATGTGTGTTAAGTTATGGTTTATTTTAAGGCTTTGCTGGCGGCATGAACCAAGCTATAGTTTGACTTAGGGAGTGCTTTGTGTGCACTGGTGGTGTGTACAACAACTAACGAAGAAATTAAATGCTTGAGTGAAATGAACAAATTCCAATACTAATATTAAACTTTTATTGAAAATAACATTTCAACATAGAAAGGATACAATTAAGTATTCAATTTTCAAAGCATGCAAAAAATAGATTTTTCAACTAGCACTCACTGAAAAGATAAAAATGCAGTTAAAGGAAATCTCTAACAGAACTCAAGAAGCAACAAATACTCAAATATAAGGTTTTTTTATTGAACTAAAAAACATTAACATAAAGACTAATACAACAAGCAAACAATTGTAAACAAAAATAAAAGGGAACTGAAAACAATCACCAACTAAAAAACTAAATTATTCTACAAGAATTGGAGGTGAAACAAAGGGTTTGGGGCCTGAAAACTACTAAAAAAAATGAAATCGGGGAGTAGGTTGCTCTTATCGAGGGAAAAAAGAGCAATATAGATCGCTCAAAAGGGTAGGACAAGCGAGATATTAACCAAATACACACTTTTAGGAGTGGGTCACTCTTATTGGGAAAAAAGGTGCAACCCAAGTCGCATGAAACTGCCAAACAAGTGTGATCCAACCATAAAAACAAATAAAAATTGTAAGGAAGAGGCTTGGATTGATAGAAAAGGTAGATTTAGGAATGTTTTTCAACTCTAATCACTTAGAAAGAAACAAACAAACAGATAAAAAATCAAACAGAGAGAATTGAAACTCAAACAAAGGTCAGAAAGATTGGACAAACACAACTAGAGAATAATAGAGATCGTCCTCAGTATGCTCGCCAAAAAATGTTGCTGGTGTTTTCACACCAGCACATGGAAAGTGCATCTACTAAGGGCTAAGCTAAACTTAGTAGAGTTTCACTGGGGAAAAAAAACTACTACTCTAACATGCAGGCAAACTGAATTAAAAGGTACTGAAAGAAAAATTAAACTAAGCATGTCATCTTCATTAAATAAGAATATTCATTGAAGCATCATTAAAGAATGATTTTTTTTTGTCATTGATAAAATTGAACTTTACAAGAGTTTAGGATCACCTCTGAGTTGCAGTGGAAGGGGATCCTGTAGTTGTCTGAGGGAGGGTCCGCTTGATCTCCTGGTAGTCCACTATCCTCTGGCCACACATCATGTAAGCTATCTTTGGAAAGGTGAGAAATGAACATAGAAGGGAGTTCATATATTATGACTATTTTGTAGAGTAACGACTTGAGCAATGTATGGAGATTTGGTGTTGAGTGATGGACCTTGATGGTTCTTTATAGGCATAATGGATAGCTTTAAGATACGGATAAGGATTTGATTTTTGATTTTTGGGTTTTGCTTTATTTTTTTACTTTTTAGTTTTGATTTTGTTCCTTTCACTTTCTTTTATCCTTTTTCCAAATTGGGATTTCATAGGTGTCATGCCATATTTCTTCTGTCTCTTGAGTATAAAAAGGAGAAACACCCCAAAAAAATTAAGGACAAAGACTGTTCATTTATTTTGATATAATTGAGCAATTTTAATTTTTAATATAGCCTCTTTTGTGTATGACTTTGATTTTTTTTATATTACCAAGCTCTAAATGGTGGAAATGAAACTTGGCAATGATGTATATGTGTGATGGGGCTAATGACATGGTAGGTGGCTAAAATTTAGGTGTTAACAGAACTTGTTTGTAAGTTTGCCTTATTTTTCTTCTAAATGAGATAAAATTGGGTAATGTTGTGGTGTCCAAGGTTTTAAACATTTCTTATGCACTCTTAAATTTTGTTTCATTTCCCTCTTTTTTTTATCTTTTATTGTATTCCTTAAAAGTCTATGTAAACATTCAAGCTTGAGTTGAGGTAGAAGACCCATCATGCACCCTTTATTTTATGGCTTATATTTCAAATATTGCGATTAAACCAAAGTAGTAATGATATCATACTCTACCCCAAATTTTTGGGCTTAATTTAGGGTTGCAGAGAACCCATCATCCACCTCTAAATTTTGGGCTTAAGTCAGGATCACAAAGAGACCATCCTACACTTCGAAAGTATTTTTTAATCAATGTATCCTCATCCTCCTAAGGAGTGGTCTCTTACCCTCATTATGTCTTTCCTTCACATCATCTCCACACTTCTTATGTTCCTTTTATTAGTGTGGAGGGTGGAGGCATCCCTCACTTATCCTTTTACATTCCATCCTCCATGCCAAAGTCTTTCTCCTTCGTCCACTCCAATATTTGATTATGCCACTTTCGCCACACTCTTATTTTATTTCCTTCCACACTCCTCTGTATTAAAGGTGCACAATGAAGGCATCCTTCATATTCATGTCCATGAATTGCATGTGTCCCATGCTTTATTTTCCTCCCTTCACAATTTCCCCTTGGCAAACCACATCTACTTAATAAGGGTAGTGAAATATGGAGTTTTATTAGGTATCTCAACTATATACTTCAAATTCTCCTCTCTCACATATATCTCCACCAACCCACTATAGGTATGAAGAAGTAATCAAAGCTCCAAATATTTAATGGAATAATTTTCCAAATTCTATGACCTAGTTCACCTTACCCACCCTACTTCCAAAACTAGCATGGATTCTCATCTCATGGACATATCTAGATTTAGTGGATCCCTTTATCCAGAAGCTACACCTATACATGAACTTGTTGAAAAAGGTGTTTTCCTTCGTAGATTATAGAAGATGCTACATCCTCAAATGAATTGGAAACCAAGGGAGAGTAGTCACATACCCTTATTGTAGAATATAGTCATTTAGGAAAACAATATTGTATGAAAGTATTCTTCTATGGAACCTTTGGTTGATAATGTTGGATGCCATATTATCATCACATGGTTTCATCCTGTATTACAAAGGTATCCTATGCACCTTGTAAGGATCAACAAACACATGTTTTAAATCAATACTTTTTTCTCTTTTGCTTCAATGCCAGATTTAGATCCCCCTCAACTCACTAAATTCTTATTTGACATCACAAAAGACATTGTGTTATCCAAACTCATTATAGAAGGGCCACTTAAGTTTTCTCAAAACATAGCTTGATTATAGTGGAACCACCTTTTATAATTAATTGTGTCTTATCAGTGCCTAGTTGATCAGTGGGGTTTAAACCTATTTAAGAGGCCACTATAAACTCAAATTTATCAAGCAATCTCACGCTATCCATATATCAAGGTCTTATAAATTATTCTTTCATTTTTCTTAGTGTCTATTTTGTGAGTAGGTTTTGAACAAGGTTGGAAGCTTGAATGTAATCACCAGATAGATGGATTTGACATTGAACATGCTCTCAAAGAGCATGTGCACCTAGAAGAGGAACACTTGAAGGGAGAGATGCTCTCAGATGTGATTGAACCTATTGATAAGGAAGTGTTGCACCATTTTATATTGTTTCATTCCCATCAAGATGTCAATTTGGTTCCTATTTTGAACTCAAAACAAGAAGACATGGTTGAAACAAATTAATAATTGTCCATTATGGCCTACAACTTGTCGCCTTTAACATCCCTTATTTGTAATTTTGTAATGTATGTAGATCCTTCAAGTTTTGTACATTGTTTTTTATTAAATACACATACAAAGCACTTGCATAGTTATGCATTGTTGGTACCAACAAGTTATGTACAATCAAACTGAGCTTTAATGACATAGGATTTGTCTACACTAGGGTTTTAATGAATACCTCAATGAAACAAGAGGAAATAAAGTGGGTTTTTGGTCAAAATTTGGGTCTCAAGATGTTGCAGAGGTTGTAAGCATGCATAATATAATGATGGATAATTTGGTTATAAAAAGTCCACAATTGACATGCAAACATTTCCAAAACCGCACATCTAGAAAAGATCCTAATTTGGTTTCAGATGTTCACTTTTCTAGTGGTGTATCAAGCACTGAATAGTTTTCCTTTCATGGATTTCGATTTATAGAATTTTCAATTCCAAATATGCAAGTAAAGATCACAATACAAGTTCAATAGATCAATCCTAGTGGATTTTAAGTAGCAATTGCATATCATTCCTCACCAGGGAAATCTACACATCTTTTATTTTCCCCATTTATCACTACAATCCTCATGTCTATATCACCAAGTAGAGCCTCAAAGGTCCCTCAATCCAATAAATTGCCTATTGTTCCTTAGTCCATTTTAAAACCAGATCATCTTAATGAACACAAGTAGGGAAATAATGGATCTGATCCCATAGTGCTTGATCCAAAGCTCATGGTTGAAATATGTGGGCTTCCCCTAGAGGACAAAGACCCTCCTCCTCGCAGGAGTTTAAAACCTATAGTTTCTTGATTTTTTTGCTCACTTAGGTTTGATGGACTAATCATTAATTTCTTTATTAACTTTTTCTTTAAGTGTTATGGCACTTTAATTTTGGTGTCCCGACATGGATAACTTTGATGAGTTAGGGATTTTTCTTTGCAAATGTGGCTTTTGGTTTATATCTCACAAACTTTTTTTAATGCAATATATATATATATATATATATACATATATGTATACATATATGTATACATATATGTATACATATATATATACATATATATATGTATACATATATAG
>LPNX010280743.1:0-17594 GCA_001517045.1 Pseudotsuga menziesii
ATATATATATATATATATATATTCATGTTCTTGGTGAAGGTTGAATCCACTAAATTGTTAGCGGAAAAATATTAAATTAATTCCAGTTTTGCATAGTAATTTTTTTTCTTTTCTTTTTGCAAACAATGGGAAGGGTGTAATTTAAGAGAGTCCATATGATATGTGATACTGCCATAACGATTTATACTCCTAAACAACTAGCTTATGTGATAATGCCATTAGTATGTTATTTATTGCTAAACATAGAGAAAGTAAAGCTGAAAGCTTATATCTCGTGCATTTAAAGAGATAAAAGTTGAGTTTAATACCTCCGACCCATTCTCCTCACTTGGATGTAGTAAACTTGCCTCTCTCTTCTGGTGGGAACATGGGGCACATGGCCAAAAGAACCATATAATTAAATTACGAGTATCCTCCATCGATTTAAGAAAAAAGAATAAATTGACACCTGGATATACTTTTGGAATCAAGTATTAGCCAACTGAGCACTCGCTTCGCCATATGACTTATAAATAAATAAATTAATTAATTAAAGAATATTAGTGGATTTAATCGAAGAATTTTGCCAGCAGTACGAGCTCATCTATCAACCATGATACACATTATGGAAAAGTTCGCTTTCATTGGTATCTAAAGTCCAATTGAGTTTTGGCTAACATGTTGGCATCTAGCCGTAATAATTTCTTTTGGATTTGTCATATAGGAAATGGGTAATTAATGATATGTCATGAGTTTAGATGTCTGTTTAAAATATTCATTTTATAATTTATCTTGTTTATGATATGTCATGACCTAGATATTTATTTTATAACTTGTTATCTTAAGAAATAAGATAACCAACGAAGATGTAGTTTTATTATATTTTGTATTTTGGCTTTTTAAGAGAGTAGCCATCACCTTTACAGATATGAGTTTATAGATTAATTTTTGTAAATTTAATCTATGTTATTGGAATTTCAATATTAAACTTAAAACATTAACCGAGACTTTGACTGATAGTCGAAGAAGCGAGAGAGATGTAAAATAAGAAAAACAAGACACTGTTGAGACTAGCATTAGGAGCTGAACGTTAAGGCATAGATTAAATCTCAAGACAAAATCATTTAATAAATACGACTATACCAGTTTATGCAAATATTGATAATTTGTCGCTATGCATAAATATAAGCATTGCATAACTAAAATTTTATCTCTGCAATTATTAGGTTGAGATAATAATGGCATAATGTTGTTGAATATGCCAGAAATTATCATGGTTCAAAAACGCAGAGGTCGAAGTCGAGGTAGAGGGCGGGGTCGAGGTCGACCACCTCGCCACCACCACTGACCCCAGATCAAGCACCCTCACCGCCACCACAGATGCCACCACCGGCAACGCAAGGGACAACTTCCAGTCCTGAGATGGGGGTGATACTGAGGTCCTTGGAAACCATCATGGCCACACTAAACAGGAAGTCGGAGAGGATCGCAGAGGTAGAAACCATGCAGGTGAGCCGAGAAAACTCTGAGAGGGCACAGGCCCCAAGGCAAGAACCGCTTCAGGATATTTCTAGGGAGCTACAGAAGATCAAAATTACTGAGTTCTCTGGAGGACGGTCGGGTAAGCACGTCGAAGCATGGCTCAAGGGTATGAAAAGGTGCTTCACACTAAATGAGTATACTTCGAGTTCCAAGGCTAGAATGGCCATCTTCCAGCTAAAGGGCGATGCCCTAAATTGGTGGTTAGACCTTGAGAAACAATTGCACCTTACTCCTTTGTCTGTTTCATGGGAATTATTCGAGGAGAGGTTCAACATGAAGTATCTTCCAGCTTATTACAGGGAACAACAGGCAGGTTCTTTCCATGCTTTGGTACAGGGAAACATGACAGTGGAAGAATATGAAGCTAGATTCATGGAACTGGTAAAGTATGTTCCATACTTGGAATCGGATGATCGACAGGTGGAGTGATTTGTGTATGGACTCGACTACAAGATCAGGGCTACAGTACGGATGTGGAAGCCATCTTCAGTTTCCATGGCAGTTGAGTATGCTCGCTATGCTGGGGATATGTTAGATGCAAAGGGAGGAAGCAAGTTGATAGGATCCAATCAGTATGTTACAGGGAAGGCCCCACGACCATATTTCAGAGGGGGACAATCCAGACCTCCTCCTTATGGCAACAAGTTCACCCCGAGGGGTAACACTTCAGTTAACTCGGTATCGCAGGCTTCGTCAACAAACCATGGGAACCAAGGACGAACACAGGGCAATTCCTATAGAGGATCGGGAAGTTTCAGAGGATCTCGGGGAATGAACACATCCCAGAGGACTCCTCCCAACAGCATGCAAGCACCACCTAATGTATCTTGTTGGGGATGTGGAGGTCCTCATTTTCAGTGGGAGTTTCCTAAAGGGCAGACCAGTAGCAGGCAGCAGGAACCAAAAGCATCCATGAGCAATTCTGATAACACTCGTCGGATTCACAGCTATTCACAACCACCAGGCAGAACATCAGTCCACTGTGGTAGAATCATCTGGTAAAGTAAACAATGTCAAACTTAAAATTTTATTTTATCCTGGTGCAACAGATAGTTTTATTTCACCATATGCATTAGATAAATGTGGGTTGGCAGCCTGCGAGCACGATGATTTTGAATCGGTCGAGATGGCTTCAGGGGTGAAACAGGTAGTAGGTCTTAAGGTAAGGGGGTGTCAAGTGGACTTGGGAGTATGCACCACTAAGTTGGATGCTTATGTCACTAATTTGGGCACCTATGACCTCATCATCGGCATGGATTGGTTAGAAGACCATAGAGCTTTCATGGATTGTTATGCAAAGAAAGTCTTGTGCCTTGATGATGAGGGTCGAGCAATCCAAATCCAGGGGCGAAAAAGGAAGATATCCCTCCGTTTCATCTCCGTGGTGAAAGCTAAAAGGTGTTTAAGACAAGGATTCCAGTTGTTTGTAGTTCAGACGGTGAGCGATAGTAAAGGACCTTCCTTGAACTCTTACCCAGTATTATCTGAGTTCAAGGATGTCTTTCCAGAAGAACTTCCACAACTACCTCCAGAGCGAGAGCTGGATTTCACGATCGAACTGAAACCCGGTGTGGAGCCGATCTCAAAGACTCCTTATAGAATGACCACCCCTGAGCTCCGAGAGTTGCAGATCCAGTTAAAAGAGTTGCTAAACTTGGGACTAATTAGACCTAGCATCTCACCATGGGGAGCGCCAGTGATCTTTGTTAAGAAGAAGGATGGATCTTTGCGACTGTGCATTGATTATAGGGATTTGAACAAAGCCACAGTGAAGAACAGGTATCCTATACCAAGAATTGATGACCTATTTGATCATATGAAAGACGCATCAGTCTTCTCTAAGATTGATTTGCGGTCGGGGTATCACCAGCTTAGGATTAAAGAAAATGACATTCCTAAGACTGCTTTTCGAACTTGATTTGGGCATTATGAGTTCGTAGTGGTACCATTTGGTTTGACAAAAGCTCCAGCAGTATTCATGAGCCTCATGAATAGTGTCTTTCGGAATTACTTGGACCACTTTGTTCAGGTATTCTTAGATGACATTCTTATATATTCAAAAAATGAGAAGGAGCACGAGGAGCACTTGCGGTTGGTCTTAACTTGCTTAAGGGAACATAAACTATTTGGTAAATTGTCGAAGTGTTCTTTCTTCCAAAAGGAGATTCACTACTTAGGGCATATCATCTCAGGAGAAGGGATCTCAGTGGACCTGGAAAAGGTGAAGGCCATTGAGGATTGGCCAATCCCGAAGAATGTGCATGAGGTGCATAGCTTCATGGGACTAGCAGGGTACTACCGAAGAATTGTGGAAGGATTCTCCAAGATTGAAAAACCCATCACCACCTTGCAGGGAAAGGGAATCAGATATGAATGGACCACTGAATGTGATGCCGCGTTTGCTGAATTAAAAAGATTGTTGACGAGTGCACCAATCTTACGGGTACCAGACATGGATAAAGAATTCATGGTATGTACTGATGCCTCGAAGCAAGGGTTAGGAGCAGTTCTGATGCAGGAAGGTGGGGTAATAGCTTATGCATCTCGTAAGTTGAAGCCTCATGAGGAGCAATATGCCACCCATGATCTGGAATTGGCAGCAGTTATGCTGGCACGAAAATTATGGAGACACTACCTGGTTGGCAGAAGTTTTACACTTAAAACAGATCATCAGAGTTTGCAGTATATTTTTACACAAAGGGATCTAAATGCTAGGCAGCGACGATGGAGTGAGTTCATGTGTGAGTATGACTTTGGTATCTCATATGTCAAAGGAAGGGAGAATGTGGTGGCAGACGCTCTAAGTCGAAGGCTGAGGATTTTGTCCTTAATACCCTTGAGAGTGGATTTGAAGGAGAAAGTGCTCGAACAACTCTTGGGAGATGGTTGGTATATAAAGGTAACCTCAGATATTCAGAGTGGGAAGAAGTGTGAGTCGAAGTATTATGGGTACCATATTGAGGCAGATGGGTTGCTACGGTACCAAGGGAGGATGTATATTCCTAAAGAAGGTGGTCTCAGGGAAACAATCCTTAGAGAGTCCCATAGGGCACATTATTGTGCACACCTTGGAGTGAAGAAGATGTATGCAGACATGAAGAAACTCTTCTTCTGGGCCGGTATGAAGAGCGACATAGTGGATTTTGTTTCGAAATGCCTAGAATGCCAACAAGTCAAGCCAGATCATCGACACCCAGCCGGTCTCTTACAGCCTCATGATATTCCTGAGACTAAATGGGAATTCATTTCCATGGAATTCGTTGTGGGGTTGCCCCTAACATCCTCGAGACATAATGCTATACTCGTAGTGGTCGACAAACTGACCAAAAGTGCCCACTTCATTCCAGTGAGAGACACCTATGATGTGACGGATGTAGCAAGGGTATTCATAAATGAAATTGTATGCCTTCATGGAGTTCCGAAGAAGATAATTTCTGACCGAGACCCTTAGTTTACCTCCAGATTTTGGACAAGCATGCAGTCAACATTAGGAACCCAGCTGAACTTGAGCTCAGCTTATCATCCCAAGATAGATGGGCAAATAGAAAGGGTGAATCAGGTGATGGAGGACATGCTTAGGATGTATGTTATGGATCAGCAGACACAGTGGGAGAAATATCTTCCTCTAGTAGAGTTTGCTTATAACAACAGTCATCATAGCTCCATTGGTATGCCTCCATACCAGGCATTGTATGGGAGACCTTACAGGACTCCACTCAGTTGGGACAGGTTGGAGGATCGTGTTTTAGTAGGGCCTGAGTTGCTTCAGGAGATGGAAGAGCAAGTGGTACAGATCAGGAAGCGGCTCAAAGAAGCATAGGATAGGCAAAAGAGTTATGCTGATGCACACAGAACCGATAGAAGTTATGAGGTAGGGGATCGCGTATTTATACGCATCCGACCGAATAAAAGCACCATTCGGTTTGGAAAGGGGACCAAGTTGTCGCCTCGCTTTATAGGGCCATTCGAGATTTTGGAGAGAATCGGACCGGTAGCTTATCGTCTTGCACTACCACCCCACTTGTATAGGACTCATAATGTATTTCATGTTTCAGTATTGCGACATTACATAGCCGATGAGTCTCACAAGATTCATTGGAAGGAATTGCAGGTCTCAGACGAGGGAACCTTCACGGCCGAACCATTACGTATACTGGATCATAGAGTTCGACAGCTTCGTAGTCGACATGTGGACCAATTCAAGGTCCAGTGGGACAAGTATATCCCAGGATCTACTACCTGGGAGGACACAGAGACTATGCGTCAAAATTTTCCCTCACTATTTTGACCATGCCTTCAGGACGAAGTTTCCTGAAGGGTGGGTGTATGTAATACCCATATTTTGACTTTGGCATATTTATCACTCAACCTTATTACAGTGTAATTACTTATTATTTTGGACTCAACTATACTTCATGAACTATGTTTTGGCAGGTTATATGTGATTATTTATAGATGTTATGATGTTAGCAGGATTATGCTCTAACTATGATATTATGATATTATCATGCTTATACTACACTTTGATCATGATGTTACGACGATTAACATGCCTATATAGAAGATTTGATTACGATGTTATGAGGATTATCATTTATATGAATGTATTGTGCTTATGCGATTATCATGCAATAGTCGTCATCAGATTCATTTATTTCATAACTAAAACACATAGTTGATAGCAATTCTTGGTATGATGTGATATGTACGATGAGGTACATGGGTACCCATCCATGATATGATTTATTTTGTGATTTTATGATGAAAGGAAATAACGTGAATGATAATGGACCAACTATTGATTTAATGTTGTTATGAATGCATGTTTGCATAGTGCTAACCTGCAGGGTACAGGGGCTATGTGATAGCCGAGTATGTGATGCAAGTATGACTCAATACATAGCTTGAAGAAGAGCCTTATTGCCAAATGCTGATACGATGACATGTACCAATAAACTGGATAGCAGCAAAGTATGTTTTGATAGGGTATATAGACCCAGGATGTTGAGAGGGATGGATGTGTTCCACCCTATGTTTTTATGATACCCGAGGTCGTGGGAGGGCAGTGCTGAGACACGCTCCCCATGTTGTTGTGATGACGACGGTCGGGTACCCGAGGTCGTGGGAGGGCCGTGCTGAGACACGCTCCCCATGTGGTTGTGATGATGATGGTCGGATGCCTGCTAGGAGAGGCTAGGTCCGCTGTTTAGCCAACGCTATCGCTCTCAGGTTCTTATGTGGCCAGGTCAGTGAAGCCGACATCCACTTCTATACTAGCAGAGGAAGGATAGGGAGGATGCGGACGTAGGTTAGGATGGGTGGACATCTTAGTTATTATGGTTGAATGTTGGACAATTATGATACTGGAAGTAGTGATGGTAGGTACCAATCTTAACTGACTAACTAATAAGAACATAATTGTTAAATAAACTCCAAATGTCATAAGAAATCATATTATATCTATATATGGGTCATGTTGCATGAAATATTATTTGTATCAGTTAGAATTTAGCGGTTTTTGCTATAGTACATGTGCAGCCTATACATGTACTGGCCATGCATAGCACACCTCACACATGCACGCTAGTATGAAATATTTAATAGTGGATAGGTTAACTAAGTAGTTGTGAATTGCTTTAAACCTATAAATGTACCTAGTATCACTATTTTTGACCACAACTTCGGGATGAAGTTTCCTGAAGGGTGGGTGTATGTAATGCCCCATATTAATTAATGATTGATAGTAAGTGCTTTTAAGTTATTTGAAAAAAAATAAAAATAATATATATATAATAATTATTAAGGTTAATTATTAAGTAATTATTATTTGTTTAATAATCAAATAAGTAAAGTATGCACATTCTACTTTATCACACCTTTTTATAGGTTGTGCAATGAATTGTTAGGAGCAATATTTTACTATCACTCATTTTTTTAAAATCATGATTTCTAAAACAATTACTTTATTTCTTAAAAACCACATGTTTTTTAAAACCTCCATTTGTCTAATAAATCAAATAAACAAAGTATGCAATTTTATACATAATCACACCTTTTTGTACTTTTTGCAAAAGATTGGTAAGTGGAATAGTTTGGTACCCCTCATTTTTAAAAATCATGACTTCTAAAACAAATTCTTTAATTCTTAATAATCACATGTTTTTAAATAGCACCATTTAATTAATAAGTTGAATAAACAAAGTATGAAAGTTATACTTGATCACATATTTTCATAGGTTGCGCGCAGAATTGGTAAGAGGAATAGTGTAGTACTCCTCATTTTAAAAAATCACAACATCTAAACAAATTACTTAATTAAAAAAAACATGAATTTTTAAAAAATGTCATTTATTTCATAAATTAAATCAACAAAGTATTCACATTCTACATGATCAAACCTTTTTATACATTGTCATGCAATTAGTAAGAGGAATATATTACTATCCCTCATTTTTTAAAATAATGACTCATAAAACAATTAATTTATTTTTTCAAAGACCTGATTTTTATAAAAATGCTATGTATTTAATAAATGGAGTACACAAATTTTGCACATGCTATGCAATCTCACCTCTTTATGAATTGTGGACACAGTTTGTAATAGGAATATCTCAACACCCCTTGTTTTTAAAAATGAAATTTTCTAAAATGTTATTTATTTAATAAATGGAATCAAGAAAGTATCCACATTCTACATAGTGGAACCTTTTTATACATTACGCATGCAATTGGTAGGTGTTAGTGTATAGTGTCCCTTTTTAAAAATAATGTATTCTAACAAATTTCTTTATTTATTAAAAAAAAGACTTTCTAAAAAATAACATTTGTTTATTGATTCAAATTAACAAAATGTGCACCTTATACATGATCACACAATTTTATAGGTTGTCCATGCAACTGTCAAGAGGAAGAGCTTTGTACCCCTCATTTTTAGAAATCGTGTTCTCTAAAAAAATTATTTGCTTCTTAAAAACAAGACTTTTAAACAAACACAATTTGTTTAATAATTTGAATCAACAAAGTATGCACATTCTTGATAATCAGATAGTTTTATACATTTATTATGCAATTTGTATAAGGAAGAGCTTATTACCCCTTGTTTCTAAAAATATTGACTTAAGAATTTTTCCTTTCTTTATTACAAAACATGACTTAAAAAATGCATTTGTTTAATCAATAAAATAGAAAAAGTCTGCACATTTTACATAATTCCGCATTTTATGCATTCTGCATCTTATTGTTAAAAGGAACAACCTAGTACCCATCGTTTTGAAAAATCATGACTTCTAAACAAATTAGTTTATTACTTAAAAAAAAGACTTTTTAAGAAATGAATTTTGTTTACTAAATCGATTAAGCAAGGTTATAAAATTCTACATCATTGCACATTTTTATATGTTGCACACACAATTGGTAAGAGGAATGTATTAGCACCCCTTGTTTTAAAAAATCTCAACTTCTATTTGTTTTAAACACAACTTTAAAAAAAATTACACTTGTTTAACAATTTGAATAAAAAGAATATACACATTCACAATGTATGCACCTTTTTATACATTTTGCACACAATTGGTGTCATGAATATCTTAGTACCTTTGTTTTTGTAAAATCATGTTTAAAGAAAATACTTAGTTTCTTCAAAACACAATTTAAAAAAAATTGGCATTTCTTTAATAAATCAAATAAAAAGAGTATGCACATTCTACACAATCACACCTTCCTATACATTATGCACATAATTGATAATAGGAAGAGTTTAGTACCCCATGTTTTTAAAAGTCATGACTTGTAAATTTTTTTTATTATTTCCTTAAAAGCAAGAGCTTTTAAAAAACACCATTTGTTTAATAAATCAAATAAACAAGATTTGTTAATTATACATTATCACACCCTTTAATAGGTTGTGTATACAATTGGTAAGTTAAATAACTTACTACCACTCATTTTCTAAAAGAAGGACTTATAAATTACTTTATCTGTCAAAAACAAGAGATGTAAAAAAATGCTAGTTCTTTAAATAAACAAAGTATGCACACTATACATAATCATACATTTTCATACATTGGATAGAAAGTTTCTAAGAGGAAGAGATTAGTACCCCGGATTTTCAAAAATCACAACTTTTAAAAAAAATTAGTTTATTTTTTAAGAACAAGGACGTTTTAAAAAACGCATTTCTTTAATCATTGGAATAAACAAAGTATGGACTTTCTACTTAATCATAGATTTTTATAGTTTGTGGATAAAATTCATAAGAGAAATAGTTTGGCACCCCTCATTTTTAAAATTTACGACTTCTAAAAAAATATTTTATCTCTTAAAAGAGATGACTTTCAAAAACACCATTTATTTAATAAATCGAATCCCCATAGTATCAAAATTCTACATGACCACACGTTTTTATACATTGTTCATGCAATTGGTATAAGATAAATAACTTTGTAACCCTTGTTTTTAAAAACTATGTCCTCTAAAAAGACTTATTTCTTGAAAAACAAGACATTTAAAAAACATCATTTACTTAATAAATAGAATCAACAAACACTGCAGATTCTATATAATGGTACATTTTTATCTATTGTGTGTAATGCCCCATATTAACATTAATTAAAGTTTATTACTAAATACTTTTATTAAACTAAACTTATACCATATTAATGTTAAATTAAAGTTTATTAGTAAATACTTTTATTAAATTAAACTTATACTATATTAATGATTAAAGTTTATTAGTAAATACTTTTATTAAATTAAAACTAATTATTTTACCGACTTTACAATTGCGTAAAACATTAAAATTGGTAATGTATGACATTTTTTGCACGTAGAAGTCAAGATAAATACATTTACACATGTCAGACCTATCGGAACGGCACTACCCATGATAAAATAAAATAATAAAGAAAGAGGCGGTGGAAGGAGGTATAAGGAGGGGGATTTTGGGGATTTCAGGGGGGCGGGGGAGGTTGGATTTATTTTGGGGAGAATTGGACTCTGCATGAGGAAAATGAAGAAGAAAAATACTTGAGGAGGGGGACAACTCAAGGACGAGAATATCTGTAAATGACTGAGACTGAGAAGAAAAGAATGGAGAGGAAGCTGCTTTCGGTATTATTGGTCTGTGGGCTCGGGGGCTAGGAAACCCGTGGGTTTCCTAGGGCCAGCACATGATGAGAGCTGGTCGGTAGGGTGGCACATCATTTTGTTAATCAAGGCTTGGATGGTTAGATGGAAAGCTCGGAGAGGAAGGAGCCTACAAGGTCTACAGCAAACTCCAGGTATTTCAATTCCAGATAAGTATATTTTAAATTTCTGTATGGTATTATTGTCTAGTTTGCAAAAAAAATAAAATTTATGAAGTTTATCAAACCTGTACAGCTCCTATTTCTATGATTAATATGCTTAGATTTCATGATTGTACATTCATGTGTTTACAAAACTAATAGTACAGACATAGATATAAATCGGTAATATGATTTAAATTGTCTTGATAGAGAACATCACAGAGAAATGGACCGAGTGCTCTACCGGTTAGGCAGAGCACTACAAAATGGTATCAAAGCCCCAAGTTCTAAAACTGGAACCTAAATGAGCCCTCTAGGAGAAAAATAATCAAAACTAAAATTTAACATAAGCACTACTGCATGACCTTTACCAGTCAAATCGCTAATCTCACGCTCCCTTTGCTCATCTCTTTGGCTAGAACTTGAATTGCTTATTTCTTTTTAGAAAGTGAGGATAGTCATTGCCTTCTAGTTGCATAAACTACGACTGTATCCTTCTAGGACCATTTATTTATGAATCCCCCACTCTAGTATCTCCTTGCAAAATCATCAACTTCTCCTGTTTCACATAGAATCCTATAATGTTAAAAATTCCAAATCTTAAGGGCAATAAACAATAACAATTTGTTGATGCTACCATGAAGGATATGTTACCTTTAGTAATTCATTCTCAGAAGCAAGCTTTTCCAATTCCTCTGCTATAAGTTTTAGTTCATTTCTGAGTGTTGTGTTCTCAGCATTCAGTGTATCCGCTTTTGCAGTTAACTCCTCACACTCAAGCTGTTTCATGGAAGTCGGCGCTAGCACAACACAGCACAACGAACCGTCAATTGAGCAGTATTTACTACTTCTGAAAATCAATAACAACAGGTTGTCTGTTTATACCTCACTGTTTTCCCTCTCCCGTCAAGCATCTGATAAAAATATTGAAGAAAAAGTCTATACCTGTTTCTTCCTTCGAGAGCATTTTGCTGATTCTCGATTAGATTGTTTACACCTCTGTCGTTTCAACTCTAGTTCATCCTATTTTACAAGCTAATTTAGCAATGTACAAGCTCATTTAAAAATTATTATCAACATTATAACTCCAATTTGCACAACCACATACCAAAACATTGATATACTTGGCTCGTTAGAATTAGAGAAGCATTAGAGGCCTCCCACGTGTAAATTTATGTGGGAAAACTAAATATTAAAAGAAAAAAAGGAAGAATTTGAATAAATCTAACATTAAACCAGCAACAACCTGTGTATATATATGAGTTCTCCTTCTGTTACAGAGATTCATGGAGCCCACCATCTTGCTGGCTGGCTGCCTGGCTGTTGCTGTCAGTGCCTTTTCTGCTCTCTAAGAAATGGGAAATTTTTGGACTACATCATGAAAATGGGGATTGTTGGGAAATACTGCCCAAAAGAGGTGACAGGTTATAGGAGCAATAAGCCGGGACAACATAAGTCTCCTAATGCATATTGCGTAGGTTTGTGAGTTATAGAGGGCGTTTACTATGAACTTCTAAGATCCAGTAAACGGTGGTTATAAAGGTGCAGAAGGTGGACTTATATTGCTGTGTCGTCATTGAGAAATGGATTATATCGCAGTCCCCCTCACTCTCCTTAGTTTCCCCACATCGCTGCCCCTCCACTCCTAGATACTCCTGCAGCCACAATGTAAAACCCCGGGCTGTGAGTGAAGCCGACCTGTAAAGCTGGAAAGCTCACCGTCACGACCTGCATTAAAACACGAGTTTGTTAAAAGCCAGTACCCAAGAATTTCTTTTAAAGTCTTTTACAAACTAAATTATTGTATCATGACTCACCGCATCCTCGTTAACACCAGAAGGATTTTCTTCAAGTCACGAGGAAGCTGGTCCTCAAAGACTAAGATCCGTCTTCTCCTTTTGGAGGTTTAGGGTAGTTTTGGTTCTTCTCTCCTTAGCCACACCACGTTTAGGTTTAATCATAGCGTTAAAACTTGGAGAGCCTTGGAATGGAAAGGGGAGACTAATGATAAATTTTCTCCAACTACGTCTTCATCAGGGTAGTTACCTCTACGAGGTCTGGAAGTGACCCTGAGCCCAAACACAAATTAAAAATGCTAATCTTGGAGCGCCCTTCTTCCTTGCATGCATACAGGAAGCATCCAAGTGCCCTACGCAGCACCCAGTTACCGAGCAAAAAAGAAAGTAGCATCAATCCCTCTCAAGCTCAAATCGAACTGATTCCGCCTGGATTTTCCAATTGCCAGTTGCAAGATTTGTTCCTAAAACCTTCAAACCTGCAGACAATCTGCAAAAACATTAAGTTGTAACATCAATTTACATTAAAAATTATTATTTATTAATATTAATGAAGGAAACATTGACACTTTCCCTGGGATAGTTCTCGATCATGTCATCAAACTGCGTGGAATAGGGTTGGCACAGCTGGTAATGCTTGTTTGTTCATAGATCCGTCCACCATCCATTACAGTTGACCTTTATTGCTGGGCGGCTAAGATACAGTCCTGAGTATTCCTAGCTGAGCTATTTTCCTACGGGTTTAATGAAAACCCTCGGTCATGCCGCTCTCGGATTCAAATTCATTCTTCTGTGTGATATCTAAAACTTCACATGATACTTGCAATCTGCTACTTCACTTCCTTTTCTGTCCAGTCAGGAACTGTCCCTTACCCGCGAGCAAGCCAGTCTGGATTGAGGAGCAGCTCTACAACCTGCAACTGGGTGGTGCGTGGAGTGATTCCTCGTTGCAGGGATAACCCCCTGGAGAGCCCCAGATATTGCTGGATCGTTGGAGAAAAAAAAAATGAGAGAAGAGGTCTGCATCAACACCGACACCAGGTTAAATAAACTATAAAAATATTTTTTCACGGTAGAGTTATTCATGCCATCTGTGCGGCATGAAAATCTATGGTGCATGCAGGTGCACATACACCGGGTGTGTGGGAGGAGGCACTTAAAGGCATACAGGTGGCATAGCGTTTAGGTCATTTTCAGAAAACATATAACGTGGAAGTCAGCATTTGTCCGCAAGCAGCTAAATAATTTTTTTTTATATTACTTATTTATTTATTGAAAAGAAAGAAAACATTTTTTTTCGACAGATTAATAATTATTTTTTTATAAAAGCTAATGGCCTCATCTGCGAAGGCTTGGATCCCAGTTAATATTATATAAATATATACACGGGTCATTCAATAGCTGGGACAGTGGAATTCTTCTCATCTAATGTAGCTAGTTTAGTGGAATATAACGAAATTGGAATACAAGGGGCCTGGTAGTACCATTGAAGCCAAAGAATGCATGGGTAGCTGATCCCACTTCTTGTTCGACCATGAAATGGTAGTCCAATGACATTTCTTGCATTCTAGTCATTAAACATTCATCGGCGTTCACTGCAAATTCATAAAAGTAACGTTGCATGATGTGATACGAAGATGGTACTGTAAATAGCGTCTTATCCTTTCCATACTACTGAAAACTATGTGCCTGGCTGGCCAGTGTTAGCCACAGAAAGCAATAAGTCAATGAGTGTACCCAGCTCCCAACTATACAGTATTTACTGTAGCACTTGATAGTATAGTATAAGTGAGAGTGTATCATAAATTTGAGGAAATAAACACTCACAATCCATACTCATTAATAAAAAATCCCTAAACACTCACAATACTGGTGTCTACCTACTTACAAATTTGATGTTACATCGAATGGAAAGTATCAATTGATGGAGGTCTACCGGATTGGTTTTTCTTTGTTCCCTGTGCGCCACACCTGCATTATCTAAGAACTGTGTATCCGTGACCACCTCACCGATGCAAACAGAACCCATAGCAATTAGCGATTGTCTTGCCACTATGATATCTCTCCATCTACCTGCTAAACAAAAGAAATAAGACTGGAGGAGCGACCAAAGTGGATTGGATTGTATCTGTCATCCAGCTATCTATTCTCTGAGCTGAAAATGGGGAACCTAGCTGGCTGGCAGCGATTTACAACAGATATTTTCCCGCCTGCTAGTCCAACTTTATCTGATAGCCTGCTGCACATCCGTATTCTGCTGTTGCGCAGTAGATTTGTCATATATTCATAGGAAGAAATTTTGTGTTTGGAAAAATGAGGTAAGATGCTTCCATTAAAAGTTTACTACGATTAAAGCTTTCTTTTGCAAGGGTTGTGAGTTCATATTGAAAGCAACTAGGTCAATTAATTACTTTTGTTGTGTTTCATTATATTTCGGAATAATGCGACAATTAATCCTTCTTTCACCCACCCCTTTCTCTTCTTTAAAACTCTCAACAAATTAGGGGTTGATGTGAAGAAACAAATTTTGTCTGCTGGTGTTTTTTTTTGATAGCTATACTGTATGTGATTTTACCTCTTTCCCATATAGATATTACTATTATTAATTTGTTGATTAAAAGCTTCATAAATACATAATAGTCAACCGTATTGATTTTTCTTTAGCTTATGCTATCTGTCAAGAGTCTATGAAATTAATAAATAAATAGTCTTATTTATTGACTTCTAAGTAATAATATTATTTACTAGCTATTAAGTAAATAGATGAATAATAGTCAATAGCTTTAGCCTACATGCTGTTTGGGTGTTCGATGCACCAATGGTATTAGTTTCAGGGATAATTATAGCGGATGGTCGTTTGACTACGACGACCACATATATATAAACAAAAACATAAAAGAAATAAACAATAAGGAAATATTTGAATGAATTAAAATCCAAGTCATTTTTAGAAATCCTCTCATAATAATAATAAAGAAACGGATATTAAGTAGAGTTATATTTTGAGTGGATGGTCGTTTTAGTTTGAATAAATATTGTATAGAATTATCATTTAAAATTATAACCAAATTAAAGTTGAGTTGAGATTAAATGAAACATTAATTAAATGTTCAAATATTTGGTTATCGTTCACACCTAGCACAAAACATTCACTACAACCAAACCGGATTATTTGCATTTATTAGTGTAAAAATCTGTGCTCGAGATCTCATTCGAGGATTTAAGAATTAGGAAGAGAAATGTTTATAAGATTTTAGCATTACTTATAAAGAGAACTTGATTACATTAATACGTTAGCTTCGTAGAATAAGATCTACCTTAGAGCACTATTTGTGGGAAACACATGCATGAGTACGTTAGTCAGGTAGTGGGCGTGACACATCCAGCTACCTTCCATCTTGGTCCCGAACTAGCTGTTTTCAAAAGTCATTTTTATTTTATTTATTTTATAGTTTTGATCTTTAACAAGTTGTACTTTACAATATATTTAATTTTTTTATTATATTCTAAAAACTTTTGTAATAAGATTGTTTACTTTATTTAAAAAAGAAGAAGAAGAACAAATTAATGGAATATGCCCACGCCAAATGTGTAAAGTAATCACATAATCACAACAAAAACATGTGACATTTCACGTGCACCATCGACTCCTTGAGCATTATTGTCCTCATGCTTTGGTTGACGCGGTCGTTAGGTTAGTTTTCAAAAAGTTGTAAAAGGTTTAAAAGGGTAGAGGGAAGATGTGCCCGACATTGATATACATTTAGGGATAGGGATCCCATTAATTGTATAACTACAAAGAGTTGTTCCAAAATTTTGGGTCAAGTTCCTTTCAAATGAAACGACGAAATGTGAAATAAATAAATAAAATAAATCAATAAATAAATAAAAATTAAAATTAAAAAAAAAAAGAGCACTAAGATTGCACACCCCTATCGTTAAGTGTGTTGGCCAAAATGTCAATAAAGGGAGTCTTATATATTATACATTTCAAAATGTTATGAATGGAGTATAATGAACTTTTCATCTCTACTTGCAATTTTGTAAACCATATTTATTCTTGGGGAAAAAAAAAATATATATATATACATATATATATATATATATATATATATATATTAGCTTAATAAATTGAAAACAATATTAATTTGATGATGTTGAAGATATTAGGAAGGACATAACATGTGTTTGTACTTTTATCTTTATAGTGTTTGTGGTGTGAAGATTCTCCCATTTTGTTATTTTTGTGGTATTATTACAAAAGCATTGAATCTCTAACTTCCCCCATTGTTACTTCATGTAGTAAATATGCCATGTATAGGTCAACTAAGTCTTCTAAGCATTAAAAATCTTACATTTTGAGGAGACTCACTCTAAGGGGTCTTTGTTGTATCACATCGAATTATTTAGAGATTATGTAGGATTTTAGGGTTCAAGGTTCTTCCCATGTTTTCTAAATTGGATATACAAATTCATATGATGTTCTCAAGAAGGTTAAGGTCCTATTGCACCTATGATAGAATCCCTCTGAAGATGAAGATGAATATACAAATGTTGGAGAAAGGATATGATGATGTATAGATGAGCCCATGGGGTTAGCATTGTTTAGCATACCACGAAGCTAATAGGTTATGGTAGGGTGAAGGTTGTAACTTTATTTGGTGTGAAAGTAATAATGGTAATCAATCTCGAATAAAGGTATAATGAGTGAACCTATACTCGATGAGCATAAACAATATTATAAATTAACACATTAATATATTAAGAGGTAAGACCTAATAAATAGATTAAATAGATGAGAAACAATAAATGTGAAAGACAAGGTGTACAGAAGAAGTTTTATAAGGAATGCTATGTCTATATAAATAAAAGATTTAGGGTTGCTAATATTGGGCGATAGGTGTGCTAATGTAGTCTCGTAATTAAAAAGGGATTGTAAAGGTACTTGTACTCATGCAACATAAATAACTAAATAAATAGACCAAGTGGACTT